>CM044431.1:32391131-32430783 GCA_024363595.1 Xenopus borealis
ATATATATATATATATAGGAAATGGAATATTAAAACATGACAGAGAAATGTTTTAGGAATCAATATTCTTGGTATACCTTTAAAATGGAGTGTTCTGCTTTTGACCAGCTGTAACGATTCAGCTGTTTGTGAATGGCATTCAATGCTCATTCATCATACAAAGATATTTAAAGTTTCTCGAACAACACATAATAACATGACAGAAAATTGTCTTTCTGATCATGAATCATAATGACATTTTTTCAGCTTAAGAAAAAAAGCATTTTAACATTATGACATATGTGAGGTTATTCAAATACACACCTTACTAAAGAATTGGCACTGGTATGTCAACTGTGAAAAGGTTGCCATCTGCTTTTTTTTTCCTATTTTGTGCCCTTGAGAAATCTGTATCCAATAGTATCCTTCTGTTTATTGGCATTTTATCTTTGCAGATGTTTCCCTAAAGAAGTTATATGTGTTTGTTGGAACACCA
This sequence comes from Xenopus borealis, assembly GCA_024363595.1. Taxonomy (NCBI): domain Eukaryota; kingdom Metazoa; phylum Chordata; class Amphibia; order Anura; family Pipidae; genus Xenopus; species Xenopus borealis. Next base: position 32,391,607 of record CM044431.1, read on the forward strand.
ATAGGCACCATAATGTTTCTAACCTTACTCCCATGAGACACACTTTAGAGAGTCGCCATTTGTCTATTCAGCCTTAAGTAAATGTTCAATGAAACCATCTAGTATAGGACTTTTACAAATGCAATGGCAAGTGCAAGGAGCAAAAATGCAAGCAACTTGCAAATTACTTAATATTTGGCATAATATACCTAGGACATTGCATGCATGAATGTGTGATACTTTTGTTAAAATGATTTTTCTTGGCAGTCATTCTCTCTGAACTAAAAACAAGAAATGCATAGGAACAAAAATTATTTTGGGTTTTTTTGCGTTTAGTTTCAGTTGAAGAATTCTAATACCATAATATTATGCCTTAAGCAGTAATTATTCCCTTTGGTTGATATAGATTTGTTTAGATTTGACATAGATTTATTTGTGTTTATGATAACACAAGCACAATAAAAAAAACCACATAGATGAAGCAATTCATGTTTTTAATGACACTTGTCAGACAAACATATTCTAAGTTGAAACTAAAAGACTGTTTAAATATACTCAAAGTGACAGAGAAAGAGACAGCCAGGGGGGTTATTTACTAAAAATTTAATTAATCTCAGTTTTTTTATGAAAACAGTCAACCAAACTAGCTTCCAAGAATTAGCTTCCAAGTAAATTTGTATTGCACAATTGACACTCCTAAAACACAACTTTTTTTTAATTTTCACTGTGAAAACTGAACTTTTTCAGATTATAAGACAAAAATCCTGACCTACTGGTTATTAGAGGAATTCAATCCAGAACAATTCCAATTATTTTACTAACAGTCTTTAGGAGTTTTTTCTTTGCTGTGTTATAGGATTATCACTACATTTTGTGTGAGACTTCCTTATCTCCAGTGCTGTCTTCCACCAATCTACCAACACTAGTGGAACATTATTTATAATTCAATGTCTTTTATGATCCAGTATATAAACTTACACACAATTGTATTAAATTACATACAAATTCCAGGGCTGAAAGCTTTACACATTCACATTTATTCTATTTACCACAGCATATTTTATTCTTCTTCTTGGGTATACCTCTGATATGGTTTTTTACAGACAGAAATTAAAGGGCCAATGAAAGCTTTGTTTAATTTATCGGGATATATATGTTGGAACCCACAGGGGTTAATCTGCCCCTATAGCTTTAAGGCCCTAGCCTTTTTCCTTTCTGCCTAGTTGCTAGGCAGAAGCCTATGTATCTACGTTCATATTTACATATCAAGTGTTATTGTTGGCCGAGAGGTGTAACGACTACTTTCTACCACACTTCAATATAGTGTGTGGAAAGGGGTGGATCTTCCTCTTTGGCTGCTTGTGTCCTAACCATCTGGATGTGCCCACTGAGCAAGGGTACACCAGGCCCAGTAAAGACATTGCCCTAAAGGGACAGGGCCTTTGAAGATTAAGTCAGGGACCAGGGAACCCTGTGAACAAGGTATAGTTAGAACAGGTTATCTCTGTAATAGTCTCTCTAGCTCTAGGAGAGATAGCTAGAGAGCTTATATAGCAAGAGCTGCTTTGTGCTCCAACAAGTATCTGTAGCAGGGAGTAGCTTCCCAAGGCTCATAGAGTGCCTTAAGTGAAGGGACCACAGTGGATAGGGTGTCAGGCTAGATTTCTTCTTCCTGACCACTCCGCTGGGTGGGATCTGGACCACTGCAAGGTATATCTGCTGGTGATTGTCATACTGCTTGACTACAATGCCTAATGGAATCACATTCCTCAGCTGTGTCATCCTTTGCCTGTTTTGACTGCAATCACATCTGCTAATACCTCATCATATGTGAGTAAACCTGGGGATATTGCCTTTGACTAATAAACCATCCTTTTTGTTTTCACTATAAGAACCTCCTGGCATCCAATCATTCCTATTTTTGCTGCACAGTAGCCTGAGAGTTTTATTCACACTACACCTTTATGGGAAGCTTCAACTTAGTGAAGGCCCTGATACTGAATGTGTGATACGAATGTAACCCATGCTCCTATCCTAGCTGGACATTAACTATTTCTGGTCTGCCTAGCCCAAATTAGCATTATATAAGCCTCCATTTTCATACATTTAAAATGAACTTTTAGTTTGCTGAGTTGTGTTCTCAAACTGCTATTTCCATTTCAACATGATGAAAACAACTTTACTTATACCTTTACAACTATTGCTGGAAAATTCTTCGTTCTGTCAGGAGTGAATGGCTTAAACTGACAAAGTATTAGGGTAAACATTTTAATCTCCTATTGTTGTTGTTGCTGTTGAATCGTGTTTTCTGTAGTTTACAACTCTTATCATAGAGTAATGGTGGAAAAAGCTATAGAGGATACTAGAGCAAAGGAGGAGATTCAAGAGGTCTTGGATTGTCGATTGAAACCACATAACCCATGTGTGCAAATATTTATTAACATTGAATTTTTAGCACACATTTACTATGGATTGGGGACCTAAAAGCACATACATATCTTTAAGGGTAATGAAGGATGTTCATTATAATATAAACAGTATATTTTTTATAAAGAATGTGCAACTGTTCAAGAGAACAGAGAATGACGCTCTCTTTCTCTCTTTTGGCATTTGACCTTTGTGATATTTTTGAATAAGTGCTGTATCTTACATTTCCTCATTGACAAATACAACATGATAAAGTGAAGCATAAATAAAATATTCATCTGTAATTAGTACTATCATGTAATTTTGCAAATCTTCCTCTGTGTCTTAAAAGTATTCCTAATCAAAAAGGACTTGGGACAAATATGATAAACACTTCAGTGTACACACAATTGCTCTCATGTTTTATTTCTTTATTAACTTTAAGATTGTATTTCATAGATTGTTTGATATTTGGGCTGTATAACTTTTTCAGATATAGATCTGGCAGATGGCAGACGGCCTAAATTTAGCACTTTACTGAAATAATTAAAATTTTTAAAAAGCATTTTCTTTTTTTGTGAGTTGGAACTTTCATGTATGGTATGGGATGCATTATTCAGAGTTTCTTTTTATTCATCATGCATGACTTTACAATAAGATAAGGGTATAATCACTCCCTCTTTCATAGTCACCAACAATCTCTTGCAAGCCCAATTTTAACTGAGATGATTCAGAGAGACATGAGTTTTTGTGCTGACTCCATTTTTCTACTGTTTGTATTTCTTAGCTAGTTGGGATTAATGAGAAACCTAGGGGAAAATTCGCAAATTCGTTAGCCTTAGCTTCGCTAGCGTTTGCCGCACTTCGCCAGGAGAATTTTCGCCAGCACTACACAAATTCACTAAAGTGCGAAGTTACACTCAGGTCGGCGAACGGTAGCATAGTTGCGCTAGTGTTACTTTGCTAGGCAAAGCGCAGTTATGCTAGCGAAGCCTAATTTGCATATGGCGGGAACTTTAACGTATAATAGAATTATTTGTTACAGCCACTACATTCCACTACACAAGCCCAGGAAACCTTTAATAAAATAAATAAAGTTGTCCTATTGCTATTGCCCTACATGTGCCCCCTGTATAGTTGTGTTGCCATATGTTAGGAAATATAGGGGGGAAGGAGGGTAACCCCCCTAAAAAAAATCAATCTTTTTCAGACTATAACCCTCCTATACTAAAATACGGCAGCGTTTTTTTGGGACTTTGAAAAAACTTGACAATTTGACATCTATTGTATTGAACTTTGCCTGGTCTGACCAGGCGAAGTAACGTCTAGTGTAAGTGCTAACGTTAAGGAAAATGTTCATCTTAGTGAATTTGCGAAGTTACGATCCATCGTCAGTGTGCAACTTTGCCTGGCGTAAGGGTGCGAAGTTGCGCAAGTCTATCTACTTAGCTAGCAAAAATTCGCCAGAGTCTGTGTTAGTGAATTTGCAAAGTTACAAAGTGACGTCACACTGGTGAATTAGCGCTAGCGTTAGACGCTTCACGCTTTAGTGAATCTGCCCCTATGTCTCGTACCACATAGCACTTAAGCACTTTTTCCTATGATTCTCTATATATTTATTATGGGATTTGTCTCTCCCATGTATACTTTTATATATATCGTACTTGTATGCACAGTACAGTGCTGCGGCTCCTTAACAGTGCTTTACAATAAAGTTAGTTTGAATCTGTGACACTATCGTATAGCCAAAAATTCAATTTGAATTGAAAAAATGCAAAAATTAGAATTTCGAAAGTACTGTCTCTTTAAAAAACTTCAAATTCAACACTTCGACACCTTAAAGCTGCCGAATTGCCATTGTAGTCCTGGAACCTTTCCTTAAAATTCTTAAAAGTCTTGAAAATGCGAAGGTTTTTTTTTTTATTTATTTTTGAATCGTTCCAATCAAACAATGCATCGGAGCGATTTGAACTATATTTATTCGATCGAAAACAGACCGATTCGATCGAAATACTGTAGGTCCATTTTCGATAAAACAAGGCCCCCAAAAAATTTCAATGGTCGAATTTCGAAGTGTTTTCACTTTGAAGTTCGACCATTAGTAAATCTGCCCCATAATGAATATAACCTTCATGAGCAATGATTATGCAAAATGTATGAACTGGGTTGGTAGAACATAGTCTTGAGCCTTCCCAGAGGAAGGCACCCAGGTCCCTCTTGCCCTGAACCAACATTAAATAAGTCAACCAACTAATTTTAAACCTGATAATAAATGGGTTCCCCAAGGCTTTCGGACAAATGCTACATTTTTTGTACTGCAGATCTTAATTTTTTGGAATAAACAAAGCCACATATGAATCAGTTAAGCTGTAAAGTACATTTATATACTTTATGCAAACTCTCTCCCATTACTAAAATAAACACAAAATATTTTCCAGTTTTGTTTGCTGGCTAGTTTATGCCAAGTTCCTCCAAGATAAATGCAAATTGGCTTGAAAGCACCTAGCAGAAGCACAACTTTAAAAAAAAAAACATTTTGTACTTGTATTTCAAAGGCATTCTTTTAAGCTTTTTTTTCTCCTACCTCTATCTAGATTGAATGCTCCAGTTTATCCACCTCAGAATGAAATTCAATGTCTTTCTTTTTATCATCGTACGCCCTGTACAGTTATCATCTGAGCTTTTGAAACAGAGAAAATAAGGTCTTATTATAAATCTTTTCATAGAGTTAAAGTGTACAGGAAACTCTTGGGAACATATTCCTTTGTTAAGTGAAAAAAAAACCCTGAACAAACATTTTTCTCTAACAATGCATAAAAAAACACACTATTTTTATGTATTCCAAGATTAGTTAGTTCCACTAATCAGGGTCTACAATTTGTAAATTGTTTATGCTTGTTTGATTTAATGTGGAACCTTTTGATAATTATATCTATGCCTTTTTTTAGGTAGAAATATATATTTCGAAGTAGTCATTAAGAGCTGATCCCACTGTTAGCTGTTTTTTCCATAAAAGTATGGACTCTACCTCCTGTGGTTACATTTTGACAGTTCTTATCTTAGCTATCAGAAGACATTTAGAAGTTATTGTCTGTACCTTTAGAAAATGTAATTCACTGGAAAATGGCAAAGGCTGTTCTGCTTGAGACAAGGTATATTTAACATGACAGAAGGTTACGATGAATTAATGCAATGTCTAAACCTTGCTTTTTGAAATAACAGTGAAATAACATTATTCAGATTGTCATTAATCTGAGTTTTATAGTGGCACATGTGCTTACTGTACCTTGAGTATTACAAACTGAGCATTAATAGGATGAAATGGTGTTTTTTGTGTTAAGTGGTGGAAAATTACATTGTTTTAGCTGAAGACTTTTATTAACAGATTTCCTTGTTCTAGTGTGTTTTCTGCTTTCATTGAAACAACAATGGACTTAACTGATACTAAAGACTAAATATATTTATTCTTAACTAATCTTTGGGTCAGAATTATCAGGCATGTTGGGTGAAAACTTAATAGAAAGATTCAGATTTAACTTTTCTCCTAATGCAATTCCAGATTATTCCCATAGACGTCAACCGTTTTTCTCATTGATTTGCTTGGTTCTATGGAAACAATTGGAATTTAATTAGGAGATAAGTGTTTGTCTTCAAATTGAACCTGGACCATTTTCTGTGATTAGCTGTATTAATCTAGCTCAGTCCCAACTAATGTCTTATTGGTCTGTATGGATTTGGACAGTGAGAAATACCAAGATCTCCAGTCCGACCTGGTGCACTCGAAACCACTATAGTAACTACCTGGGTGCAGGTAAAAAGTAAATTTACATATAGATAAAAAAAAATGCACACATAGGACTTGAATAGTGAAAACAAAAATTGTGTTTATTTCAATAAAAATAAATATATATAGAACTTAGAACTTTTCAAATTTGACTTTTGGTATTGCTCAATTTTTTTGAGTTATCGCCCCGAATTTTTCGGATAGCGTTTGCTTCGGACTGATCTGGTGAATGGACATAACTCTGCAAATTCCCTAAGATGCAGATTTTACTGAATGTTACCTCTTTTGCCAGACTTGCCTCGCTCTGACCTGGCAAAGTGCATTGGAGTGCATAGAACATCCTCAATCTGCAATTACTTACAACATTGTTTTTGAATTTTGATATCTTTTCAGTTTTTAAGGGTGTTAGGCTGCAAAGACGGAATTATTCCTGCACCCTGGACACAACTTCACACTTTAGTGAATTATCATTGTCTAAGTGAATTTTTGCCTGCTGAAGTGTTGCGATGGCTGCAAATCCATCGCTGGCGAAATTGCACTTGTTAGTGAATTTGTCCCTACATCTGCTTTTGTAAACAAGCCCTTATGATCCATTCCCTTGTTATCAAAATAAAAGGTTACATTTTTAAATATATAATTTTCTCCAATATAAGCTGCATCCATGTCCTTTAACATATCAAATTAAGCTGTTTCAAATATAGGCTAACAAAATATGCTACACAGCTACAAATAGCTTCCAGTGCATATTTAATTATCTCCTGAACATATGCTATCAAGCTATTTTTATTGTTCAAACAGTTTATCTTTTATGCATATGACAAAATAATAATGTGAGAGGTTTCCTAATTTTAAGGTGAGAGCAGTGAAGATAAATTGCTATGTGCTAAACTGGAAATACAAACTACAGGAAATATATGAGAAATACAATCTGAACTGAAAATAGTGGCGTCTGACTCCTGAATTTGTTAAAGTAAGCAGCTGTGTAGTCGCGATAGCAGCCAATTAAGTTGAAATTGGGATATACAGTAGGGCACACTGTACATAGCAAATAACATACTGTATAATCTGTGTAGAACAGCATTATTTTAGTTTCTATAAAAAAGGATAAAGATTGGTCAAATACCGTTCATGGCTCTACTTACTGAAAACACATATTATATAAAGCAGCACATTTGTTGCAAAGAAACTTGTTTACAGTACATATGGGACCTGTTATACGGAATACTTGGGACCTGGTGTTTTCCAGATAATAGATCTTTCCATAATTTGGATCTTCATACCTTATGTCTACTAGAAAATCATATAAGCATTGAATAAACCCAATAGACTGGTTTTGCTTCCAATAAGGATTAATTGTATCTTAGTTTGGATCAAGTACAAGGTACAGTTTTATCGTTACAGAGAAAAGATACATCATTTTTCAAAATCTGAATTATTTGATTATAATGGAGAATATGGGAGACAGTCTTTCCATAATTTGGAACTTTCTGGGTAATGGGTTTCTGGATAATGGGTACCTGTATTAGAAATGTATATACAGTATATATGGTAACAGTCTAAACATTTTGTACTATTGTCCATACTTATACATTTATATTTCTAGAGACAGCACTGATATAATGAAATCCTTTGTAATAACTGAAATCATTCTAGAGGTTGGAAGCCCCATTTTATATATACATATATATATATATATATATATATATATATATATATATATGTATATATTTCACTTTTACCTAAATCACACTGAAATCAGTATACAGATGCTAAATACGTTATCTGTTAACATGTAGCCCATTCGTTTTCAACTAGTAAAAGGTTGTGAGAGTGCTGTAAATGGAATGGTGCATGCATTTATCACCGATAATCACAGGTATGATGGGGAAGCATATTGTGTGCAATTAATGCATTATGGCCATTATGGAATGCCATTTATTCTGCACTACAGTGATTAAGTCATCTGCTGCACTTAATTCTAAAAATAAAATAGGCTCCTTTATGCTGCACATAAAGCTAGTTTTCATCTGCAATATAACCTTGTTATTGATTGATACCATATTTATAAATATTATCTTTTTATTTATGATACAGTCAGATAATTTTTGGGGAGTCCATATTTCCAGGCATCAAGCAAGTCTAGCCACTGTTCATCACTATAGCACCTACCAGCTGAGGGTATTCCAGCAAGATGTTCTTTGCAACATTTTTTCATTCGTACGCTACAAATTCTACTTTTTATTTTTGACTACATTTCTAAAATGTACAATTGGAAAAGCTGCCCAGTAGAATAGGTATCATCCTATTTGCATAGATACTTTCTTTGATGTGCATGTAACAACCATTAAGAACAGTGCATTGAGAATGCTACTCAATACACTCCTATAAAAGAAATACAACTACACTACCACAAGAGGCTACTGGACAAAGAAAATCAGTAACCTGAGGTGGGTTTGGGACACAAGACTCATTTTGGGATAGTATTATCTTAGAACAGGGGTCCCAATCCCCAAATTTTTGTACCCCTGAGATACATTCAAATGTAAAAAAAAAAAGCTGGGGAGCAACCCACAAGCATGACAAAGTCCCTGGGGATGCAGGTTCAATTTGGACTGGCAGCATAAAGGAGGCACTGGTTAAGGAACGCTGCCTTAAAACATAACCTTTATTGAGATAAAAAATAAAAACTCATCATCAAGGAATTAAAATTAATGTCTAACCGTAGCCGAGGGTAATGTGAGATCCATTATGGGTACATGATACTCTAAGGGGCACATTTACTAAAATGTGAATTTTTTCTACATCTAACTTCACCAAAGTCCACCTCACTTTACCATGTGTATTTTCACAACACACCTCCTATTTATTAAAAATAGTAAGTTCATTCTTCAAGAGAAATGTGGTGAATTTTCTCATGGTCGAAATTCTCTGTGAAAATTCACCAGTATATTTTCCCACATACAATTCTAGATCACCATGGAGAAAATAAGCATGTAAATATTATTCAATGGAATTATTCTCCAAAATGTGTTGTATTCTCCTTTTAATAAATTGACAATGCTGAGGGGAATCTTAATTTTTGGTGACACTACTCCAAATTTTCCCTTTTCCCCCTAATGTACTGGCCAGAATACCACTTGCAATTACCATCTAATCATGGTATTTACTAAAGTATACCTTGAATAGCGTTAAACCAAGTCATGACCTAAAAGGGGCCCTGGCAAGATGTTGGGACCTGAATCAAATATGTCCAACAACGATTGCGTTTCATAGCATCAGCTTTAAATACCTGAAACTCATTTAACAGATGCTTATTCAGGAAACAGGAACTGTAGTTACAGCTGCCAGATCTGATTGAAACTGAAAATGTAAATTTTACAAAGTTGTTGAAAATCAAAGCAGGTGGGATGAGTGATTATTTGTGGTGTACTGTGAAGGTGAACTGCCCCCTTAATATTTTACTAAAGACCACATGCAGGTGTGTCTTGTAAGAAGAATTTGCATAATTATTTTCTAGGGTTTCTTAAAGCTAGTTTAGACTTTTAATTATCTGAGTCATTATAAAGAACATCGGCTTTCATTTTCCTGAAACCATTCTTCTAATAATGAGATACAGCACAATCTGAAGCATAATAAGAGCATATGTTGTTTGCTTCTATTCATTGTAGACACATTCCTTTGCATATGGGTATTTTTGTGACATCAGGTTAAATCTCATTAAAAAGATAATGCTTCTACTAAAAAGCCTATTCAATATAACTTTATAAAATTAATTTGCAGCACCCACACTTTTGTATGCAGAAAAAAACTATTGCCATTCTGATCTTTTATAATGTGTCAGCAGTTTTTGCTTTGTTAATTCATGGTTGTTTTTATTCTATAAATTCTCTAAATACTGCAGTGCAAAATGATGTTGCCTTCTGCTTTTGATAGGGCACTTACATAGGTAAAGACTTCTAATGGGGTTCTCAGAAATCAATCACCTTCAAAAGGTCAAAGATTGGAAAGTTTTGCTTAACATGTTGTACTTATTCTTATAGACCAACTCAAGCAATGATGGTAAGTGCTAACCATAAGACCATAAGAGTGTAGTTTAAAACTAATGGTATTGTTCCTGTTGTCCATACACAGCAGTTCCTTTTATGGGTTATATGCTTTATGATGAAAAGGATCTGCATTTAGACACTGTAATTTCCATGCTCTGCAGAACTGATAAGCATAGGGCCTGGAATAGACAATCTGTGTGATTAAATTAATGGTTCAAGGCCTTCAATTGGATTTCAAATAGAAACAGAAATCTATTGAGATATTACAAATTTGGATAAATACAGTAGGACAAGTTACAGTATATCCTCAGTAGATTAGAAGGATTATTCTGTTCTGAGGTCTTCAGAATAGTATATAAAGATGTAAAGTCAAATACAACCTTGAGGCACTATATGCATACATTTTGGGATGTTTAATGACTTTGCATAAATATATTTTTTAGTCTTGGTGTGCTTTTTTTTAACCTTTCAGAAACATGACCTTTGAGGTTTGGAAGTCACACACTAGATACCAATATGTCAAAATTAATTACTCTCCTGTACTGCAGGGTCTACTGTTGGGAACCTCCTGTCCTAAGACAAAAATCTAAATCACATAAGGGTACTACCATGCCTTAAAAATTAAAATACAGAGCAAAATACAGATTATACAGAGTGTTTTTGTCACAATTGGCTCCCTAAATCCAGAATAAGTACTAGGCTCCTGGTCATGGCTCATCTTCTGCCTTTAGCAACCACTTCAAGAGGAGCCCTCAGCTACTCATATGCTGCTAGTTCTTAAAGGATCAGTAACACCAAAAAAAGAAAGTGTTTTAAAGTAAAGAAAATACCATGTAGTGTTGCCCTGCACTGTTAAAACTGATCTGTTTGCTTCAGAAACACTACTATAGTTTATATAAACAAGCTGCTAAGTAGCAATGGTGGAAATTGAAAAACGGCTATATGGCACAGGATAAGTAATGGATAACAGATAACATTATGTTCTGCTATCTGCTGTGTATCTTGAGCCTTTACTCCTTTGAATTGCTGCCCCCATGGCTACACAGCAGCTTATTTATATAAGCAATGGTATATCCTTTTATCCTTTTGGCGCCTATGTTCTTTCTATACAATAATAAGTCCACCCTGGGTGGAGGGTTGATACCCTTTTTATATCTACAGAGAGCGACTTCTTAATCCTGAGTGGGGTCAGGACAATCTCCCCACCTGCCTTTACAGTGGTTGCCTATTGGTAACCCTGATTTGTGAGTATATGCTATTTACTCTTATTTCATTATCCCTTATCAATACATATTACACTATTGGGGCTCTTGGTGTTCCTTTTGTTTACACTGGTATTAGAAGAGTATACCCAATGAATTACTCTTCCTACTTTTCATACAGTATTCTTGCATTGTATATGGCTTCCTAACAAATCAGTGGAAAAAGCACTCATAAAATGTAAAGGAGAAGGGCAAAAAGATTTTAGGGGCCCATACGAGTGACTGGTTCCTGGTGTGAGGTGCGTTATGAGTTCAGCCACATGGAAAGCTCCTTTTATTGTTATGGAACTGCAAGTCCACTCATCCAACTCTTCCTACTGCCTGGAAGTGTGTTGTATTTCAGTAACCATGAAACATGTTTCATTCCATATTACATAAAGGAAAGAATCACTAGCAACAAATACATCTCAAAATGCTGCTTACAAATGTTGCCAGACAGCCCAGCAATGCATCTCCAGGAAGTCCTCCCCTAGGTATGGAAATAATTGTGTGATTAGTTTTGTAGGCATATGTAACAAAGTATGGGACTCCTTGTGTTCAGCAAAAGAACATGTGTGAAAAAATGTGTTCACTTCATCAATACTTTACAGTAAAATTGATTTACTATATGCATGAACATCTTACACTATTAATTATGAAACTAAACAAAACCTTAGAAAATTATGCATGCATTACTTTGATTTCCTATGGCAAAGAGTTGTATGATGGAATGCAGCACAATATCCATGTAATAAATACCATCCCTTTACAAAGAAAACAATTGCTGCAGTTAAAAAATCAGGTCCAACAAAAGCACACTAAGTGATTTGCCTGGAGGTGCTCTTGTATCCCTGTTGTTCCCTCAGACAACATAACAAAATATTCTCAAGAGTTACTCTTCCTGTCCCCATTACGTATGTGTAAAATGACAACATTATGGACAGGGTTTTGTATATTTAAATATTCACCAGCCTTGGGGTATCTGTTACCTCAACCTTGCCCAGAGCTAAAGTGTCCCCTCACACATTATTTATAAGTTGTTAAATTATTTCTTAAATTGTATATTTTGAAATACAAAATATTATTCTTGCTTTTTATTTTTATTAGCCTTGTCTAACACTTGACACTATTGAATGGCTTTATGCTTATCAATGTTTAACTTGACTGTAATTTTAAAACCCTAATCCTCAATGTATCTACATTACTTTGTGTAGGAAAGATAATCCTCTGAAGTTATTACTTTTGAAAAAAATGTAATATAACTTACAACAAAACCCTTATTCTTAGTTTCTTTGCCAGCCTTATCAAACAGAAGAAGTTGGCCAAAAAAAGTAAATCTGAGATTACATTTTCAGGAGGACACATCACTGTGTTCATCCACATTTTCAATGGAAGTGGGTTCTTCTAGATCTTTTTATAGAACAGCTTATAGAATCTCATACAGGCCATTGCACTGTATTTCTTTCTAATCCTTCCAGACAAAGCAACATTTCTTTGACCAAGAATATTATTCTATAATTCTTTTATAAGCTCTTGAAATATCATATGAAATTGATGTTAAATAGCCCTTTAAGGTAATGTTGAAGGTCAAGTTTACAAGTCTGTATTCTCCTGCATGAAATTGTATTTGCTTTTAAAGGATGACTTCAGATCCCATCTTGTGTTTTCAGAAATAAAATAGCCCATTATATATGGTTATGAGACAACTATAAATTCAAAACGCTACAAATCAAGGTACAGTATATACTATTTGGCTTTGACACTTTCCAGATTACACCGTATGACGTATTTCTTTTGTTCCTAAGAACCTGGAGCTGGCAGCAAGTTATGATAACTCATGATACATTCAGAGAGTACACCTCTTTGGTATTAAAATAATGACAATATAAGAAAAAGAATGACATTCTGTGTTTTCTTGTATGTACAGAAAGGAATCAACAAAGTTTTGTAGCATTGCTTAAAGGGGTACTATCATCATATACAATATTAACCCATACATTTATCGGTTCTTTATTAAAGCGTGATATTTTTTTGTTTGGGCTTTAAAAGCAGAAAACTTTTTTTGTAGACAAAACACCCCTCAGATTTTTTGAGATTTATTGTACCCCAAAGCTGCTAAAAGTCCAAATCCAAATCAGAAATACTCTCAAACCTATTGAGGTCCTGTAGAAGTCAATAACAGATGTCTCTTTTTCAATTTGAGGATATCGTGGTCTGCCCTGGGTTTTGTATGATAACCCAATTCGAGGTTTTTGGGCAATAACTGAAAAAAATTGAGCAATTCGGGAGTCAGATCCAAAATTTGTACGAATCAGGCTTTTGCTTGATTTGCGAGACTTTCCTGAATGCAATTTTTTTTTAGTTTTTATCTATTAATAAATAAGGTAAAATTGCAGATGGGAGTTTGGTCAAGTTTGTTTTATTGAAATTATGAGAACATTTTGAGTTTTTGTAAATAACCCACCATATGGGTGTAATTTATAATTTAATGTCACAAAAATTAAAGGTACAGGCTTCCTATATTTAAATATGTCATTATCAATTGTCTAGCTTGCCCCATATTAGATATTCATATTTCTTCTAGTTTAACAGATACACCAAGCAATAGCAAAATAAATGTAGATTAATCTTCAACTTTAATTATTGCAGCCATGTCACTTCTTTCTAAACATTATTTCATCTGAATTATTCAGGTAATCATTAAAAATCGTTTCTTCATATTTTTTACTGACTTTCCATTCTTTCCTTATTCAGTGTCCTGTAACATTTCATACAAAATGTATCTAAAAATATTATGTAAAACCCTTAAAATTTTGAATGTCATAATGGAATAGATCTAGTAGTTAGTACATGGCCTGATGTTTCTGGTGGATGCATTGGAGGTGAAGGTAAACAAAAATAACAATAAAACAAATAGTACAAATAATTAGTGAAAAATCCGCGAATTTCCAGAGAAAATCCGCGAAATGAGTTGCGGGACGCTTTTGACGCGTCGCATCCCTTCCGACGCGCGTCGTTTTCGGCGCACCACGTCGTTTTCGGTGCGCGCCGCGACTCGTTTTTCCGGCAAATTTTCACCAAGCGAAATTTCACTGGCGATTCACGAATTTATTCGCCAGCGGTGAATCGCGGGAATTCGCCGCGAATTCGCCCCTGGCGAATAAATTCGCCCAGCACTACAAATAATTCTTCAGTTTTCTTACAGACTTTATAAAGAAATTCTAAATATATATGTATTGCATATGTTCTCTTGTAGTAAGTGCAAGATATAATGCAACATTTAGGGGGCTATTTATCAAAGGTCAAATGTTTTGAATGAACTCGTATTAACTCACAACTTATTTAAGAAAAAACTCAAATGGAAAACAACTCGATTCTGTGAGTTCAAGTTACAAAACCTGAAAACTAGAATAAATTGAGTTCTCCGGGAAAAAACTTGACTCGCTCGAATGATTTTGAGTTTAAACATCATGCAGGCTATTAACATCTTCAAATGGTTGAAGGGACCTCTGCTATTGATTCCAACATGACCTCAACAGGTTTTAGATGCAATTTTTTTTATCAAGTTATTTTTAGGGTTGGGATATAATAAAACTCAAGTTTTTTTAAAGCCTGAACATGTGAGTTTTGACCAAGAAAATCAACTTGAATGTTTGGGAAAACAAAAACTCAAACCTTAATAAATAACCCCCTAAAGGTGGAATTTTGGCAAATAAAGAATCGTCTGTTGCAATGTAATATTCTTCATTATGCTTTTATTGCATTGCAAATTGTACATTGTGAACCTTTAACACCCAAAAAAAACTGTTTGCAATTGTGATATTTTCTTACATGCACTGATAATGTTTGCAAAAACAGTGTGGCCACAAGCTTTCCGAGGAAGTCATTGAGGTCTTAAACAGTCAAAAATGGAGCAAACATGGTTGTTAACTTTTTCGAATGTTTTTGTGATAACAAAGCATGTTATATTGCCCCCTAAATATCTATAAAATCATTACATTGCCATGTTTGTAAGAACTTGCCATAAATTTAGTAAATGCATTCATTCTTTTGTTGGCAGTGTTGTGGAATTTTCCCAAAAATTTACCAAATGTGTTATAAAAGTAATATTATGCCATTTTGTTTATGATGAGATTTTAGGCTGCAATCTAAGTTCCTATTAACCAGGAAGGTCATTACTGTATTCAGATGCCACATATTGTACCTTCTACTGAACTACGACCTGGAACTATTTATTACAGTCTATATTTCTTTATAGAACTAGGTTTCTCTGTAAAGATGTATATTTCTATGGTGCTTCCAACAGGTTTGTAGAGAGCCAGATCTTTGTTTATAAATCAGAGATAAAACAGTACTTATACTCTTAATCATGTCTCTTACAAAGTTGCAAAATCTGCAGAATTGTCTTAAGTGTGCTGAAACGAGTGATAAACACCACAATATAAAGCTGCCTGCAATCAAAATACATTACCCATAGATCAGCCACCATCATTTTTTTATAATGGATTTAAAAAAAAAAATTATATTTCCAGCTACACCAGTTTGCTTCAGTATAATTTAGAGGTAGGAACCATTTGTACTCAAGGTCTCTTAAAGGGATAATTTACTTTTCGTGCTGTTGGCTTCCATTTAGTTTGTTAAATACAAAAAATTATACTGCATGTGCAGTATGCATGTTGGCATTTATACAGTTATGTATTGGAATTGTTATGTTTCTTGCCTGAGGCAGGCTCCATTGACAGCATTAGCAAAAGCTATTTCAGTAAAGGAAGTTGATCTCTGGAAGGTTATGGTTATTTTTAAAATGGAGTCATACAATAGCCACACTGTGAATTGCAAAAAAGTATAGACAACCCTCCCCTTGGTGTACAATAATTTTGCAACTAGATGTTGCTATGTGACAACTGAGTTGCAATTGTACAAAGTGGCTACATCATATTTGAACTTGCACCTAAAGAAAAAGGTAACGGTTAGAATGTATACTTGATCAAGGACCAATTTGGGTTTAGTACTTAGGAGCAGATTTACTAAATTCGTGTGAATGATTCAAAATTCAATCGAATTTTCAAAAAGATGTGAATTCGAATTTTAGAATAGTTTTTGTGGCCACTTCAACCATCGAATTTTAAAACTTCAATCGAATCGAATGATTTTAATAATTCAAATGAATATTTATTTGATCATTCAACCATTCGATGGTCGAATAACTTGCCCTTTAATTTTTTATTTGATTGCCTAGTTTGCCAGATTAAACCTACGGAATTGCTTCCCAATGGGAATATACTTCCCAATGGGAAGCTCCCATAGCATTTTTTAAGTTTTTTAGAATGAATAAAAAAAATTGGATCGAATGGTTAAAATCATTCGAATCGTTCTATTAGAAGGATTGCATTGTTCGATCGAATTTTTAGTATTCAAATAGCGTTACAATCCTTAGAATTTGATATTCGAATTCGAAGGGTTTTAATTCTATTAAAATTCGATTGTCGAATTCAAGGTTTTTTTGACTCTCGAATTCGACCCTTAGTAAATCTGCCCCCAAGTGTCAATGCACAATGAAATGAAAGAGGACAGAGCACTAAAAAAAGAAAATTGAAAATTGTTTAGTGCTCCTAATAATCAATGATCATTGAACAAGTTAGATCAGGATGAGACAGGTTGGTTAAATAATACAGTTTGTGCCCACTTTGCAATTAGGAAAGAGATTATACAAAATGCATAATATGTTTGCCTTTCATACACCATTCCATTTCTGCTTGCATTCCAAGGTTGGTAAATAATATACAATCTACGAGAAATTTTGTATAAATAAAGAATTTTGTTAATAATAATTTAGGTAATTATGTTATTTTTGATTACATTAGCTAGGCATGAGCAAATATTTTCTACTAATACATTACTGGTATGGAATCCGTTATACAGAAAGTCATTATCCAGAAAGCTCTGAATTACGGAAAGGCAGTTTTACCTTATTTATTAATAGATAAAAACTAAAAAAAATTCCATTCGGGAAAGTCTCGCAAATCAAGCAAAAGCCTGATTCGTACAAATTTTTGGATCTGACTCCCGAATTTCTCAATATTTTAAAAAGTGATTTCCTTTTTTTCTGTAATAATAAAACAGCACCTTCTACTTGATCCCAACTAAGAGATAATTAATCCTTATTGGGCGCAAAACCAGTCTATTGGATTAATTTAATGTTTATATGAGTTTCTAGTAGTAGCAGTAGGTATGAAGATCCAAATTACCGAAAGATCCAATATCCGAAAAGCAACAGGTCCTATACCTGGATTTTGAATCTGCACAATTCACTATGCATTTTGTTTTGCTATAAAAAATATTGTTTTGGCATGAGAAAAAAATAGCCCATTGACCAAAGCATTTGGTATAAAATATACAAAAAAAACTAACTGACTTCCATGCATTTGTTGCAAAAGTAAATAGCCATTAACTTCAACGCTTTTGGTGTTAGGAAAAAAAAATGTTGTATAGTGTTTTATACAAAGTTTTGTGACTGCAGGAAGTTTCGCTCATCACTAAAAACATCATATTAACAAACACAAGACACACATGTCATGTTACTTTATATCATACTGACTTAGTATCATGCAAAGTATTGATTCCACCACCTGAAAATTGTATTATGTTTCTTTACTTTGTAGTTAAAAGAGACATACATTATTGGGTTGGCTGCCTGTATTGTTGACTAGTGATGGGCGTATCTATCCAGATTCGCTTTGCCGAAAAATTGGCGAAAAATTCACGAAATGACACGCTTATCGGTTTCGTTTTTGGTGAAATTTATTCGCCAGCGGCAAATTTGCCCATCCCTATTGTTGACCATTCATAGCGTCCAAGACCAGTTTGGAACATATGAACACTCCACTGCTACATTTGTGAGGTGTCTTCTGATATCACAATCATTGTCCACACATGCACAATTTTTTGTATGATTAACTTGCACAATGTCCAAGCCTCCAACTTTCTTTTTTTTGTTGTGTGACCTGGATCAATAAGCACCCAATGCAAGTTTGAAAGAAAACATTTCCAGTAAATCTAGCACATAGAACACAGCGTGGTGTCCAGGTGCACATACTTTAAGACACTCGGCCTCGGAAAAGGTTATGATAAATGTCAATAGAACAATTATGTGGGATGGCACAAAACTGTACCAACAGATCAATTTTGTGCCATCCTATATAATTGTTCTATTGACATTAATATGCATCCATACCAATTGATTTGTTTACCTCTTCATTGATGGAAGTGCATGGCAAAAGCCTTCCTGATTTCTTTGCTTAACATGGAAATAATCCATTTTATTTATATGGCAGTGAAAAAAGCATTTTTCAGCTTTAGAAGAGGCAACACACAGGACTTTTCTTCAGCAATGAATATAGCACAGGAATTTGGAGTACTCCTTAAAGCAAACTATGCAAATGGTAACTCTGGTAGCTTGGAGGCATTTCTTTCTGAGTGTTTGGTTAGGGCAAACTTTTGTTTGCACGGTAAAATTTTCTGCTTGCAGATTATCTTTTGGGAACCATCTTTTCTGTGCCCTGCAGACACTGAGAAAATGTTAATTGAATCTTTGTGAAAATGTGCATTTTTTCCATATTTTTGATGCATTGAAACAGTATCACTTAGAAAAATCATATGAAAAAATTATATTAAAACTGAGAAATGTGACATTTAAAATGGATTAAAACCATTGCAATCATTTCTTTGAACATAAATAGTTTCACAAACAAGCATATACTCTACATTTATAGGCATATGGTAGTCTTGTCCTGATCTCATCTGCACTATTTAAATATAGGAATGGAAGCGGTAAAGGAAATATGATTGTGCTTTATAAATAACAGGTAATAATAATTTGTAGCTATCCACATTTTAAGGCAACAGACATTGATCATAGATTAATCAAAATTCTTTCCTTTTCTATCAATGGGAAGCTAAATGTGGATTTGTGAAAAACAATACCGTGGTTCTAGGATCACAAGGGGCCTAAATATTCCTATAGGGGTTATGACAAACTAGATGACCCACCTGTTGTTTTCAGATTTAGAATCAGAGATGCAGTGACATGGCAGTATCCTCTAAAGATGTAAGATGTACAAATTGTAACTCTGGAAATGTTGTCATCCTTCGTGCAGCTATGCGTGACTTTATTTCGTGAAAAATACGCATATTCATCTGAATGCACACTTTCTTCAGAAATAATCCATTTGAGCAAAAATTTCTTAACTAATTTGTTCGAGCATTGCTTCCTTCCTAGAAAAACTGTGTGAACACTTTTTTTACATCAGGTTAAATTCAGCAGATATATAAGTCCTAGTGCATCTAGCGCAAAAGCACTCATTGCACTAGTGATGGGGCTGCTGTCTCGGGTGGCAGTTGCTCCTGATATGCCCCTGTTCACTCTATAGTAAAACTGCTCCAATGAGGTAGGGGGAGAAGTTAAAGTTTGTAGCATGTTAGCTCATTTCACCTATCCCATCGCCATGATTAAGGATGGTATCGTGTTTTTTTTTTTAGATTTCTGTTGAGATTATTGTGCACAATATCCTTCCAGTTTCTGTTTTTAGTTAATTTAAGATTAGGGTGGGTAACATTACATTAAAGCAAGTATATTATTCTCTCAAGCCTTCCATTTATAAAACATTTTCTCAATCAGCTCTGTTCCCTGACAGCTGGTCATTATATTCCAGTTTCTGAATTTATCAACCGAGGCTTATTTATATTTCAATACCTGAAACATGATAAATGTTTCTCTTAACTGAAAGTTGGCTGAGGTAACCACCTCATAATATGCATTTTGATTAATATCCCCTTTGCACTCCTGTATGCAACCCATTAGTTTATTGGACCTACCCATAAAGCACATTTTATTGCAAAACCTGCAAACTGTTTCCTAGCTTAATTAATTACTCTATTTCCATCTGCTATAATTAAAAAAAACCTAAAACATTTATATATATATATATATATATATATATATATATATATTGCACTGTATATTACATAAACTACATTTAAACAGAAGCTCATATTTAGTGATGGGCGAATTTATTCGCCAGGTGAGAATTCGCGGCGAATTCCCGCGATTCGCCGCTGGCGAATAAATTCGCGAATCGCCAGTGAAATTCGCTTAGCGATGCAACGAAAGCGACGTGCGCCGAAAACGACTCGACGCGCTAAAGTTGATGCAACGCGTGTCAAAAGCGTCCCGCGACTCGTTTCGCGAATTTTTCGACAATTCGCGAATTTCTCTGGAATTTTTCGGCGAAGCGAATCTCGGGAGATTCGCCCATCACTACTCATATTCGAACCTTTAAAAACATTCCCGTCCCTATAACTACTGTATATATATTCTTAACACCAGTATTGATTCAATTATCCATTGACTTTTGGCCTGCCATATTTTAGCAACATTTTAATAGTTCCTAATTAAAGTCTACCACTTTTAGAAATCAATCTTTTGAAACCAATCCTAAATGTGAGTGTTTTCATACATTTTTAGAATCATGGGCATTTAAGATGTCATCACTTTGACTTACTGTTGACTATTTTGTGTGTAATCTATCATGAGCTGTAAATATATTGCTTTATTGTTTAATTTTCAGCCAGTTTGGTGCCAGGATTTTCTACTCTAATACAGAGGCTAACCAGTTAGGACTGGTGTTGGTTGGCAGGATATTGTCCTGCTCCGAAGATTAGAAATCTGAGATTGAGGTATTATTTGTATATAAACTAAAAAAATAAGAGAAATGTTGTTTTGTGTTTACAATAGGTTAATAATGCATATTTTATTGTCTATTTAAAGGAAAAGTGTCAATAATATACTTTTATAACTCAGGGAGAAAGCACTATTCTAGCTAACGGGCACACAGTTGTACCAATCAGCTTGCAATTTACACAGTGCTGCTTGCTTATGGCAAATATAATTAAGAATTTGAAACAAATATAAATAGTGCTTGTGCCTGATCTCATGCAATGGTTCATTCTGTAAGTTGCAGGTTCAACTCAGAGGTGCATTGAACATGGCTCTTGAAGCCTGTTTTCTTTACCTTGCACCCTGCTACCCATCCTTTATAAATTAGAAAAGCCATAATATAAAACAAGGGGGAACTTTAATTTGTAAAATTACTTTCATATTTCTCATACTGTATATTAAATACATGCCGTTATCCCATGTTACCTTTTACAGTTTTCAATGTTTTATGGTGGATACAATCCACAGAAAGAAAATCCAACTTTTTCCCCTGTATCCTAAGCAGTCTTGGTCTAGACATAAAGATGTCTCAGGCAAAGATAAATCACAGTTTTAATCACACACTGTGTATTGTACAGATTTGATAATGCTAGCTATTTAATCTATCCATGGCAAGAAAACACTGGGGGCCATTTAAAGATCACTGTGCAGCCTAATTTTACTTCACAGGTATTTAATTGTAAGACAGGTACCACTGAGGCTGAATCTTTAATTGTCGTCAACTGTTCTTGTGTAGCCCCACCACAACAAATGTCAATAAAGTTGGCATTTAAATCTCACAGAGAAGCATTAAGTAATTTCCCAATCAATTCACCTTAGAAACTGAATGCCTAGAAACTATCAAATAACTCAAGCTTCGGCTTTGGTTTCTGCACACATTCTGTTGATGATAGAACAGGCTGAAATGAAACACAAACTTAATAACGATGAGCCAGTTTATTCTGCAATAATCTGTTGTCTTTCTGTGGGGACATCAAATATCTGATCATTACATTCTTGTCATCATCCTAGAACTTTTATATGAAGTTTTGAGATCAGATACCGAAGGACAGGGTTTGGAGATTAATATGTTTTCACATTTTTTTTCATTTATTTCTGAAAGACAAAATTAACCCAGGAACTAAAATGTAGCAAAATTGCTATTTGCCCTACTATTTTCCTATGATGTTTGTATAGATGGATGGAAATGTTTCTACTGGCCAATATTATGTACAATTATTATTATGGAGCTTCATAAATGCAGAATACAAAAGATGGAACTTCACCAGACTTAGGTAACCTATTTTGCCTCAAGGAAAAACTAAAAATACTGGGGGTTATTTATCAACACTGGGCAAATTTGCCCATGGGCAGTTACCCATGGTAACCAATCAAAAGGCTGCATTCATTGTTCTACTTCCAGCTGGCTTTAAAAAGCTAATCACTGATTGTTTGCTATAGGTAACTGCCCATGGGCAAATTTGCCCAGTGTTGATAAATGTGCCCCACTGTATTTTTTATATGCCACCTTATCTGCATCAAAATTAGGCAGTAGGTGGGTGGCACATGAGGATCCTCTTTCGCCCCCCCCAGACTTTTTCATTTACATACACAAACTAAAGAGCTCCTCACTGAGGAGCTGTGTACCTCTTTAATTATTGCCCTCTTGTGTACAGCATTGGGCTTTGCACCTTTAGCCATATATTTAATTCTATGAAAAACTGCCCAGACTATAAACCTTGGTGCTAATGGGATTCTTTGGGGGTTTATAGGACGTTATGTAATAAAAAGTGCAAAGTTTGCTATAGGTTTAGTGACTAGTAGCAATTACTGAGCAGATTGCATTTACTGGTTATGTTTAACTATTTACTGGTATATTGTTATTCAGATACCTGTTAACCAGAAAGCACCAAAATTGAGTAAAGGCTCTCTCCCATAGGTGGAAAATTCACTAAAGCGCGAATCGTCTAACGCTGGCACTAATTCACCAGCGTGAAGTCAATTCGTGACTTCACAAATTTACGCCGACTCTGGTGAATTTTTGCTAGCGTATTAGATAGACTAGCGCAACTTCGCAACCTTATGCCAGGCGAATTTGTGCACTGACGAAGGATCGTAATTACGCAAATTCACTAAGATGACCATTTTCCTGAATGTTACCACTTACGCTAGATGTCCCAAAAAATGCTGTGTGTTTTACCTTTCTAGGGTGATAGTCTGAAAAAGAGCAAAATTTTTTTTTGGGTTACCCTCCTTCCACCCTACATTTCCTAACATATGGCAACACAACTATACAGGGGGCACATGTAGGGCAATAGGACAACTTTATTTTTTTATTAAAGGTTTCCTGGGCTTGTGTAGTGCAATGTAGTGTCTGTAACATATACTTCTATAATACTTTGAAATTTGCGCCGTATGCAAATTAGGCATTGCTAGCGCAAATGCGCTTTGCCTGGTGAAGTAACAGTAGCGCAACTATGCTATCATTCGCCGGCCTTGGCGTAACTTCACACTTTAGTAAATTTGCGTAGCGCTGGCGAAAATTTTCGCCGCTTAGTGAATTTCCCCCATAGACTCTATTTTAATTTTTTTTTTAAATGATTTCCCTTTTCTCTGTAATAATAAAACAGGACCCTGTACTTGATCCCAACGAAGATAGAATTAGTCCTTATTGGGAGCAAAACAATCCTAATAAGTTTAAATTATGTTTAAATGTTTTTTTAGTAGACTTAAGGTATGGAGATCCAAATTACAGAAAGATCCCTTATGCAGAAAACCCCAGGGCCTGAGCATTCTGACAGTCCCATACCTTTACACATTAATGCAAATCCATTTGATTATATAATTTTGGACATACCAAAGTGTCATTCACACCTTTATAAATGGTTCATCCAGAACTCTTTGTTTAATGCTACATTTCAAAATGCACCACTTTCTTTATTATTCCTTTGGTAAACAAAAATTATAAATTTTCCAATGAAATGTAAAAATTTGCATATGGGATATCATCCTAAAATCTCAACAGGCACACTGACTCCCAGAATGTTGTCAGTCTACTTTATGATAAGAGAAAAATCCTGGCAAACTAGTATACGTTACAGTTTAGTTTCTTTAATCCTATTTGTTCTGTTTAACAGGTTCAATTTGTGATGTCTTGAATCAAGAGATTCTCATACATAGACAGGGGTGCAATGAGGGTGTGACAACATTTAATTGGTGATTGAAGATGAACTCTTGCCTTTGTCTGTGTGACATGACAAAAGCCATCTAGATGAAGTTTATTCCATCTGTATTTCTCACTGGTTTTTGGTCTATCAGAAAACGATAGTCTTAACTATAAACATTATTATTATTCACACAGCATGTGCAAGCAGATGCTGGCTTTTATTCTTTAAGAAATTTAATCCATGGAATTTGCTTTCATTTCACATATTTCCTAAGGTTAGCGTTCCTTAGAACTACAATTCAACATTTTTATTATTGTTCTAATTGAATGTTGTGTACCGCGCTTGACATAATTCTTCTGAACGGAATTATTTGGCCATCACTTCATTCTGTGGCATAGTCATAGTTCAGATTGTCTTCTGACATTCACTTCACACATATTGTGTATTTTATTCTAATAAGCATCTTATCTCTAAAAGGCTCTCAATGTTTTTTAATTAATTGGCATTATAATTTAGGATAATGGTAAGGAAAGTGAAGTTAAAAAGTTAATTAAGTGGTAGTCCCCATGGCTGCAAGCACTACCACCAGATAATTGCCTGTCAGCTGTAGTTAGAGTTAAGCCCAAGGAAGGAGTTATAATGGAGGTCAAGGGCAATTATGAACGGTACATCCCACCACAACTAGGACTATCACTATTAAATAATCCAGCTGGATAGCAATTTCACCAATAAAAGAAAACTTTGTTTCTTCAGCTTTCAGATTCGGTTTCTATAGAAACTAAGCATTGCCACCGCGCCAATAGAGTCTGCTGAAAGAAAGGAGCCCATTGAAACCTCCAGCTGATTGGCAGATGGCAACGCTCTATTTTTCCAATGGAAAGAAAAGGAAGTTTTGAGAATAGATGTAATTATGAGAATCATATTTATCATTATAATTATCAAATATTGTCCATGTTGAAAAGAAATGAAGTTCTTCAAAAAATAAAGCTCAACCAAGCTGAACAAATGGTCTGCCAGATGTCCCTGGCACAACTTCCATCTTCAGTGAAGACTTTGCAAAGATGGGTTGTTTATTAGAATATGTGTATTTTGCCTTGATTACCTGACAGGAAATGACATCCAAATTGAGGCATCTGCTTCGAAACCAATAACGGTCCTTTATTTCTTTTTTTTTTTTATAATAATGCTCTCTGCTTTCCTTAAGTTACATTTGAAGCTGTTCAGATTCCATAATGAAGGACACGGTTATTATTTCTTATTTATTCTCATTTCACATTTTCACAACATTAAATGCACTGCCTAATAGGAGTCCAGCATATAAGCAGCATTTAAACAGAATATTGTGTCTACTCAAAAGGAAAGAAAACCAGTGCCCTGGCAGAGGTTCTCATGCTGAATAGTCCTGTTCTCAATACTCATAAGGCTTTGCAACACATTATTGTCTGAAATATCAATCAGCACTCAGTTTTGAGATCAAGGTGCTAAGTTTTTTTTTTTTTTATATATTCTCTAACATTTTACCTGGGGATAGCTGACATGAGAACAATTAAATCACTACCTCGTTCACTGCTTTTTTTTTTTTACCTTGCTTTCCTTTTTATTTCACAAGTGGAAAAAAAATGTGGCCGTTTATTTGCATCTATGTTGCAGAGAAGCTCTGTCAGTGCAGAAATTGAATGCTGTTTGTTTCATTGTACCATGAAGTAGTGGGAGGTTGAACAGATGTAGAGAAAATTGAACAAATTCCTGTGTCACCTGCTTTACTGTCTGTGTGGCGAGATCCAAGACTGTACTGTCTCTTGTGGATTTAATTCACTTTGATGACTGCTACTTCCCAGAACAGTTAATTAGAGGGGCTGGCAGAGATTTGGTACCTTGCCACAGGTGCTGAGCATTTTCACAGGGCCTTCATGTAATGCTGCCTTGGCAGTTAACTCCTTCTATATTCATACCAGATTTCATAAGCTTTGAAATACAACAACTGAATATTTGAATGCATTTTCTTTTGACTTTGTTTTTGTTTTTTTTAAGAATGTATTTTCTACTGCCAAGTCTGTGTCCCTATCCACATCTTAAAATCAGCCATAGTGTTTTATAATTTTATATATATATGATATGATTGGTAAGCACTCTCTTGTTTTCAATTTAAAACAAAAACTCTTTATTTTATATACCACTTGTGTCCAAAATTTCTGTCCACATTAGGACCTTAATCAGGGATAACAAATAGTGACTGCAATTCTTAAATACCATAGACATCAAGCTGTCCTCCCCTTGTCCAGGACAGTTGACTGGTCTGGAACTATGCAGGTTGAACACCAGTAGATGTGAATACAATGATAAGCATTATTTTCTCTAAAGCCTGAGACAGATATTTGATGGTGATTCCTTACTAGGGATGGTTGAATATATTTTTCACCTTGTTTCACTGTGAAAATGACACCAACAGACTTGAATAGCGTTGAGCATAAAAAAAAGCCTTTTTTTGACACTCAATGCCATTCAAGTCTATGGGGGTAATTTTCTCAACGAGGCAAATTTTTTTTGGGTGAAGTGAAACGGGTCAAATTCACCCATGCCTATTCCTTACTTCCCACAAATGGTATTTATAGTTCCCATGACTCCCAAGGAATTTTTTTATGGGGCTATCAGCTATCACTTGCTAGTTGTATCTCTTGATATATTATTAGCATCCAGCATCTTCCTGATAGAAGTGGCATTGTCATGATGTAGGCTGTGGCATTCTCATTTTTAGTATTTTTTTACTGCAGCTACCAGGTTATCTGGTTTATGGCTTTTTTTTCTCTGACAACCAGGTAGTAATGTAGAAATCTGAATGGAAGTTGAACAGGTAAAGAACCTCTAAGAAAAGATAAAGATAAACACAATAAAATGTACCCCCCAAGAGATCTGTTTGAAGTCTAAATCCCCATAAAAACAATGGGAAGGCTAATTATTCAAAAACAATAAAATATGAGGACCCATTTCTTGCTGAGATAAGGTAAATCTACATTTCACTAAAATGACTTTGATGGTGAATAGTGATGGGCGAATTTATTCGCCAGGGCCAAATTCACGGCGAATTCCCGCGATTCGCGAATCACCAGCGAAATTTTGCTTGGCGAATATTCGGCGCAAAAATGAGTCGCGCGTCTTTTTTGACGCAACGCGCCGAAAACGGCGTGCGCCGAAAATTACGCGACACGCCGAAAATTACGCGCCGAAAATGACGGGATACGCCGAAAATGACGCGACTCGCATTGGAAATGACGCGACGCGTCAAAGTTGATGCGACGCGCGTCAAAAGCGTCCCGCGACTCGTTTCGCAAATTTTTCGCCGATTTGCGAATTTCCAGAGAAGACGCGTGACTCGTTTTTTCGGCGAATTTTCGCCAAGCGAAATTTCGCTGGTGATTCGCAAATTTATTCGCCAGCAGCGAAGCGAATCTCGGGAGATTCGCCCATCACTAATGGTGAATGTTCCAATTAATTTATGTTAAGTTTCCTGAACATATTTGTTTTGTAGATCTTAACCTTCTTTTTTATCAATTATGTATCGTGGCCCAGTAACATCACAGAATTTGATCATATCATGTGATCTCTTGATAATGATTTTACCTGCTAAATATATTTAAGAAACAAATTCAAATGCCAATACTTTCTCCAGCCTCCATCTTGCTAGTAAAGATGATGAGAATAATAATGAAACATTCTTGGGATGGTTAGAGGGATATATAATTGCAGATGGCTTTCCAAGGCTCTTACCTGGGTTATGGCTGAATTTCATGTGTAACCTTGCAAATAAGGAGGGATTTACTGTTAATGTTGAACAGCAAAACAACTAATGTCCAGTAATATTCTCATTAAAAAAAAGATTGTAACTATAATAGAAACATGGTTTAAGGCATTTTTAAATATTTAAACATGTATGTTCAAGCAGCTAGCTCCCCTCTAGCACTTTTTGACCTTCAGACCCCTTTGGTTGTTGAGTGATGCTGGGATTTGTAGTTCAGTTACAGCTGGAGGGCAGGTACATGCCAGACTGAAAACTTTCCTATACAGTGCATATACAAAGAGTTTACTTGAATATGCAGGGTTAGTAAACATAAATTCAAAGAATCAGTCCCACAAGTGAGAAGACATGGAACTTCAATTACACAAGCATAAAATATATAGCCATGTCAGAACACAGTGTAACCAGTTATTATTAATGTCAAATTAGAAATATAAATGCAAGTATGTGATTGGTTGCTACAGGCTACTATAATAGTAAACCTGTACTAACTGCTTGCTTGTATTTTAATTGTATATGATATACTTATATGCTAGCGTAAGTGCTAATGTAGAGGAAAATGCTCATCTTATTGAATTTGCGAATTTACGATCCTTCGTCAGTGCACAACTTCGCCTGGCATAAGGGTGCAAAGTTGCGCAAGTCTATCTACTTCGCTAGCGAAAATTAGCCAGAGTCCGTGTTTGCGAAGTTGCGAAATGACGTCACGCTGGTGTATTAGCGCTAGTGTTAGACGCTTTGTGCTTTAGTGAATCTGCCCCTAAGATGGGGCAATGTGCTTTTTATATTGAAAGCATTTTATTCTGAACATTCTGAACACAAATTAAGTGGATATACATTAATACTTATAGCAGCTGCTACACTCAGTACAGAACTGCTCTTGACCCTAACCATAATCACAAGAAAGTGCTAATGCTTTATAAATAATCACAGTTGGATTAGATGGTAGTCTTTTTTTCATCTTTAAATACAAATATAAATACAAATATATTGTGAAGTCTATCAGACTGCTCACTTAATCCTGAGCAATAAACCCTCAGCCTGCAGTATTTTACAGAATCTGATTAGGATCATGATATATTCCTGGAATCATGACTAAATAATTGTGGAGCATGAACAATAATCAGTGGGCTATAAATATATCCTCTGATAAAGCATTCCATGATTCCATGAGAATCTTCATAGTCCATGTCACATACATAAGTAATTGGTTCAAACAGTTGCTTTCTGTAACTATTCTATGTAACTATGTAAAGTGCTAGGAATTTGAGATTTATTAAATGTAAAAACCTCTAATACAAAAATTTGCAAGGTAAAAGTTGTTGAGGTCCTATAGAAGTCAAAAGGAGCTGCTCTGATCCTATTGGACTGTTTTAAAGGGGTTGTTCACCTTTGGTTTTCATTTTTTATTGTTTGTGTTTTTATAGTTATTTAACTTTTTATTCAGCAGCTCTCTAGTTTGCAGTGTCAGCAATTTGGTTTCTAGGGTACAAATTACCCTAGCAACCCTGCATTGATTTGAATAAGAGACTGGAATATGAATAGGAGATGGACTGAATAGAATAATTAGTAATAAAAAGTGGCAATAACAATACATTTGTAGCCTTACAGAGCATTTGTTTTTAGATGGTGTCAGTGACCCCCATTTGAAAGCTGCAAAGAATCAGAAGAAAATTGCAAATCATTACAAAACTATGAAAAATAAATAATGAAGACCAGTTGAAAACTTTCTTAGAATTGGCCCTTCTACAATATACTAAAAGTTAACTTGAAGGTAAACCACCCCTTTAAATCGGTTCGGATTTTTAAAACTCGATTTGGATTTTTTAAAATTCGAATTGAATGTTGGCCTATTCGAGTTAGCCAAAAATTACGTTGAAATTACATTTTTTTTAATTCGAATTTTCACTTTGACCCTATGTGTGATTTCAAAAACTTCTAAAACCACTAAAATGTGACTTTTACTAAATAGGAATCTTAGGGGCACATTTACTGATGGTCAAATTTCTTTCAAATAGGTCCATTTTCGATTGAATAAAAATCATTTGAATCGTTCGAATACATTGTTCGATTCGAATGATTCAACCTTTTTTTTAAAAAAAAGTTTGATTTTTCTGGACATAGAAACTTTTTCAGCAAAGCTTCCAGGAGGTCCCCCATAAGCTACAATGGCAATTCGGCAGCTTTAAGGTGGCAAAAAGTCGAATTTGAAGGATTTTAAAGAGGTAATTTTTGAATTTTTTTTTTCAATTCTATTTGATAATCGAAGTAGCCAAAAATTACTTTCAAATTCAAATGTTTAAAATTCAAACTTTATTCTAATTTTCACTTCAACCCTTAGTAAATCATTTAGTTGTATCGGTGGGACTCCCCATGGATTGGTCAAGATTAAGGACAATGCCAAAGGGGCACCAAATGGCAGTAAGGATATGTAGAATCCTAAATGCCCAGTTTTTATATGTGGATTAAACCTCAGGACACCCTTATGTGCATACACACACCTCTTGTTAGCAACCATTGCTGCTCCTCTTTACTTCTCTGAATTTGCTATAACTCCAAGTGCAACTCTTTGATGCTGAATTATCTATGCTGTTTTCTTTTTCCTTACTTGAACAGGGACCTGTACTGAAAGTTAACAAGTCCCTCTAGGAAGGTTTTACTGCAACAGATATTGTTTGTGAATCTGGCTTGGTTATTAAGTTTCTTTTTTGCTGTCAGATTATTGCCTTATTGTAAATCAGTTACCTTAATCTTTTAGTCTTTGTCCAGAATGTCTGTAAATTATTTTATAGGTTGGTGGGTATGACAAACAAAGAGAATCAGCCATTGAATTTGAACCTTGTACTGTATTTAGTATCATATAACTGAGAGAAATAGCTAATAACAGTGATAGCTTATGCATTTTATACATTTACACAACCTGCCTGGAAATGTGTATAAGTTTATGGCTAAAGATAAAGACCTTATGTCTTTAAGCTGAAAGCACTGCATCAACCACATCAACCTATATCAATATGCATAGAAACAGAGTACTATATATATATATATATATATATATATATATATATATATATATATATATATATATATATATATATATATATATATATATATATATATATATATATAAATCTTTAAGTAGACCTGCACTCCAAAATTTCAGTGAATCAAAAATAGATTTTATTTCCAATGTTTCGGCACACCTTAGGGCCTTTATAAACTTTTATTGATTCACTGAAATTTTGGATTGCGGATCTACTTGAAGATTTGTATACACACACACACACACAGGTCATGGAACTCCGAGGTAACTTCTAATATCCTCATATTTTGCAACTGGGGGTACTTTATTTTTTATAATACACAAGTTTCAGTGAGTCATGTGACAGGAATGACATCAGAACTCACCGTTTATAACCAATGACATCAGAACTCACCGTTTATAAGGATATAATTTACAAGATGGATTTTGTGTATTATATATATATATATATATATATATATATATATATACAGTATATATATATATATATATATACTTCCCCCTTATTAACATTTAATATATAACATTGGGGCTGTTTTTAAATTTGCTCAGCATACAAGTGTGGAAACCATCTTATGCAACATATATGCCAAGATCACCTAATATTTGTGTAACCAAATGTTCCTGTTATCTATTTATTCATCCTTTGGGCCAAACCATCAGCTTATTTTGAACACCCAGTTTATGATTACAGCAACTAACACAATAAATGATACATGGGTACAATTAAAATCCTAAGACATGCTACTTTATTTTTCAAAGAAATGTAATAGGAAGTGGCTATTCCTTACATTTAGTTTTTTTGACACTTTGATGATCAAATACCTGTTTGTGCTCTAACAAGTATATTGTATCTGTATAATTAATACCTATTTGTCAATAAGAAACATTTTTATGTAAGGAAATCTTTCCACATTATCCCAACATATTTTAGTTAGCTTTTCCAGTGGGTTTTGTTTATAAATATTAGTACTCAACTGGGGTCACTTACAGTCAGGCACAGATTTGTGGAGAGGCCACCTAGGCCTGGGCCTAGGGTGGCAGGATTTTAGGGGGCAGCATGCTGCCCAACCACACCCACACTGGTTCAGAAATTTAAATTTCCCATGAGCCAATTCCCATTGCTGATGATGATGAAAATTTAAGCAAATAAAAGCAAGGAGACAGGGGTGACAAACGACAGCGGGCCTAGGGGTGCCCGCTATGTAAATCCGGCCCTGCTTACAGTATGCATATGGCAATGGAAATGAGACCATAATCTGAACCAGGTCCTGAAACAAAGTATAAACGATATATGTACACGGATAATACAGAACCACCCAATGGTGTCCTCTAGAACATCATGTAAAAAACAACAGTAAAACTTTTAATAAATACATCTTACTGTTTATCTGGCACAACAGTTTATATGTATAGGTATGTATTAAGTAACAGCTCTCAACATTTTTATTTTCATCCGCATAATCAAAGTCTCCGATACTTATCTACTTGAGGGCCTTTGAAACATCACTATCATGTGAATGCTAACATTACTTCCATGCAGATTTTAACATTTCCTCCACAAAGCTATAACCTAACAATTTAATGTTTTGATGGTCTTGACTGAATAGAAGTAACAACATGCACCACAATGAACAGAAAGGAGTCTGACTGATCATCACCAGATTTGCAACAAGCCTTTTAGGTGAAGTGACTTCACAGTTTAAGAAACATTGGTATTGACAGGAGTATTTAAAGGTCTGGAGGAATGGATAAAAGAGTAAAGATAACTGATTCTATGTATGTGAAGGTGGGCAATAATAATATATATAGTGGGGAAATAAAAAGGAGAGATTGAAGACAGAAAAGGAGAAATAAAAGGCTACAGACAAAAACTTACAGTCTAAATAATGATTATAAGGTATGTAACGCTCATTTTTATAAGAGATTGACACAGCTATTCATTA
Organism: Xenopus borealis; assembly: GCA_024363595.1. Taxonomy (NCBI): domain Eukaryota; kingdom Metazoa; phylum Chordata; class Amphibia; order Anura; family Pipidae; genus Xenopus; species Xenopus borealis. The sequence goes on from CM044431.1 coordinate 32,424,766, forward strand.
AAGTTTTGTTACTACAAGATGTATCTCATTCTAATCAATTCATGACTCACTATGAGATGAGCACCATGATTCTCATTGTTGCAGTCAATTTGATCTGTTCTCTGACTGAAGCGCCTTGTCCCTCTTCATCTGAATCTGTGATATAAATCACTGCAGATTTTCTCGTCAATATCTCTCACTGTGCTTTTGTGTAAATGGTCATTCACCTGTTTAGTTTTTGAAGATTATGTATACATTTCCGTTGAGCCACAATCTAATAAATACTTGTCATAGAAGCTTTGCTGAACCACAAACCAAGAAAATTGCAAAATTACATTGTTAAAGCCATAAATCAGACAGACATATCTTTTGTTGTTTTCTTCTTGGCCAAAGAACTTATAAACCACGCATGAATGTAACAATTCTATAGCATTCTGTGTAGCTCAACATTAATTACTGTATGTTTGACTCTTTTTAAAAACTTTGTGTATGATTAGCAGCATTGGAGTGGCTTCACTTTTAATCGGAGACCCCCCAATAATCCAACAAAAACAGAGCAAAGCAGATACAGGTATAAGCAGGGCTGTCATCAGAAATCACAGGGCCCCATACAACAACATTTCCTGGGACCCCTGGTCTGCACCCACCGCAAACCCCACCCACAGGTCTGCCCTCCACTCAATAGTAAAAAAAAAAATTGGTGGCTAGGGAAACTGACATAAAAAAACATTTTTGGTCAGGGCCCCCCCACACATTAATTAAAAAAAAAACATTGGTGGGCCCCTCCATAAAAGTAATATTGGTGGTCAGGGCCCCCCATAAAAAAACACTTGTGGTCACAGGCCCCATTAACAAACATTGGTGGCTAGGGCCCCCCTTAAATGTCCATGATAAAAAAATTGTGGCCAGCCCCCCAGAAGTTTAGTCACCACAAAAGTTTAACTTTAGGGGCGCCCTGCCATGTTGCACTTACTTGATTAGCAGGTCCCCCTGCCATCAGTAAGCTGCCAACTTCAGATGGAAGGGGGGGAGCACAGGTGGCTGCATCTTCTTCCAGTGATAGCATTTTATTCCCTTATTAATCAAAGAATTTTAAGTGCCGGTAAAGCTGCATGGCGATTGGATGAGCAGCTATCCAATCCCCGAGCAGCTCAAACTTTTTTTATAAGGGAAGGGAATGGACAGAAGGTGCCTCCCCCTGTGCCCTCTGTTCCAAAATCGGCAGCTCTCAGAAAGCAGGGAGGTCCGGCTAATAAGTAAGAGCAGCACATGCCCAGTAAAACTATCCCCTCTGTCCCCCCCCATGATGGCCCTGTGTATAAGCAATAATTTCAGCTGTTCATATTGTCTTTAGAAGACTTGCGACATGTTTGGTGATTGCTTTGCATTTACCCTGGGATGCAACAGGTTGTTTTGATGTGGAACAAGACCATGATAATATAAAGGTTTTACATTTTGGAGTGAAAAGAAAAAGTGACTGTAAAATATATATTAGTGATTTTTTTCAAAGGTAATAAAGGTGTGGGACCTGCTATCCACAATGCTCAGGACCAGGGGTTTTCTGCATAAGAGATCTTTCCATAATTTGGATCTTCATAACTTAAATCTACTAGAAAATCATTTAAACATTAAATAAACCCAAAAGGCTTGTTTTGTTTCCAATAAGGATTCATTGTATATTAGTTTGGATCAAGTACAAGCTACTGTTTTATTATTACAGAGAAAATTGAAATTATTTTTAAAAAATTTGATTATTTGGATAAAATGGAGTCTATAGTAGACTCCTACATCAAGTACGCCCACCAAACGCTGTCCTTTATAAATACGGGTTTGTTATAATTAAGGAATATAGTAAATCATAGAATTGAGTGAGCATATGATATCTAGGAGGAAGTCCTGTGGTGTACAAAAAAAAGAATTTGGCGACTTGTAATTGCAGCACAGAATCTTTGATTTTAACCTACACTGTAGCTGTTTCTTCCACATAATGAGAAAGGGGACCTGCATATGTGCAGCACCTTTGAGGAATCTTTCCCATTTGCAATGAAAACACAGGAACAGAAAACACATGAATACTGAAAACATAGGATATGATGTTATTTTCAAGCTCTCACATCTATGCCAATGTTGATTGAGACAGGCTACCATCTTGTTTATGTCATGTAAGAATCAATATAGGTATTTAGGAGTTTAGATACTGATGTCCAAGTTTTGAAGATTATTATTATTATAATATATATATATATATATATATATATATTTATTTATAGAATTACAATATAGATTATTATTTATAGAGCACCAGAATATTGTATTGTGCAGTACTGGTATGCTTTCAACTTGGATATAATAAGATTTCTCATATCTAGAAGATGACTAGGAGCAAAAACGTAGCAATTTCAAGACAGTGACTGCTTATCTGACTGAAAAAGTCTTTGAGATATGGACAATTTAGCATGATACTCTATTTGCCGTAGAGAGGTTAAGAAAGATCAATGTTAACCATTTGGAATAGGATGCATTATTTTGCTGCAATGAAGAGAAAATGTACAAAGAAAATGCTTTATGTGGAGTCTCTGGTATTCTAAGACTTGCATAAAATATATACAGAACTACAGAAGTTATGCATGTAAGCTCTGCAAACACTCTAATTGACATCAGCAGAGCACAGGTAAACTATTCTTGGATTTGTACGCAAGCCATCACCATAGGCTGACAGATATGCTAGGAACAAAGAGATCAACTGAGCTAAGATCCATATGAAGCATAATGATGTTTTTATGCATACACAAGGAAGTAGATTAGGAATATACAGAAGATACTGTTATATGCACAATTTTCTAACAAAACACAGGGTTATTCATTTTAATTTATATTATTTTTTATGGGAAATAATTAGCATTTGTGGGAAATGCCATATTCCAAACCCATTCCATTGAAAGCTCATTGATTAGATCAGTCTATCCTTTTGTAGCTCCATGGACTGGTGGCTACATCTAGTGAAATCAAGAATAAGCTCCTCAACTCAGGCAGGATTCAGGGCTACATATCCTCCCATGGAGACTCCCAAGCTTGAAGAGCATATTTATAAATTTATGTGAATGTTTAGCCAAGTGTGGCATAAAAGAGGCATGCAAAAGGAAAAGAAAATCTAAAAACCAAGAGCAATGCTTGAATTTTGTTTTACACTAGAATTAGCCCCACTGACTTAATTCTAAGGCTGGCATGGACTATACAGTTTATAAATATGCCAATTAGCTCTTTCTAATGAATTATTTCTGTGATTGCGTTACAACTGAGTTTTCTAAATACACCCTTTACTTTACAACAACTTTTGTTTTATTAGCTGTCTTGTTCTTTAATGTTGTGGTGTTGAAGACACAATTGGTACTCATTACAAATGTAATAAACATGGCTTCTGCTGTGTCTCCCATAATTGCTTACAAACTGGAAACCACCCTTGTTTTTTTAATAAGCTTAATATCATTACTGTTAGGAATGTTCATAAGCATCCACAGCTTTTGTGATGTTTTCCCATTGTAATTGTGTCTGGGAACTAGACCATAAAGGTGTGTGTGGGAATGATCACATATGGGTTTTGGAAATTTAAAACCACAATTGAATTGCACAGATAGTGAAACGTTACAAGAAGCTTTTTTTTTTATTAATAAAGCAGTAGGCGATATATCCAAATTTGGTTTCTTTAGGATATATTTAGCTGGTCTGCTATGATATTCTTCAAATGATAGAAGAATATATAAAATCAAAACATCACTTACATTTAAACAAACCTAAATATTCCAGTTTATCTTTACCCACAACCATAGTGTGTTTTTTTCATCCTATAAATCCTCTAATTCAAGTGGTCAGCTGGTATCTGGCCTGAAATTGCAGTTAAACAGCAGTTAAGAAATTGTTTATTCTTTATTAATTTTTCTATAACATGAGATTGACATTTCACACATTTATCTATTAATTGGCTATTATTGCATATTTCATTGAGTATTGCCATTAAATGATGCTTGTTTTAAATAAGTGTGTAATTTTATATGGCATCCCTCTACTTTTTTATTAATGGACAGTTATATTGAGAGAATAATTTGTTTCCCTTACTTCTATTGTGGTATTTGTAAAGAAAGTCACACACACATAGATCATGATTTGGCCACTTACCAAACAAACTGTATCATTATTTGCAAGAGTGTAGCCTCAACAGCTGAAATAGAGTTAATGGTCCAAAATGAAACATGTAGATCAACTTATTTCAATGCATGTATCAAGTTTTGGAAATAAACAATTTATTCTTTCCCATCGTTGTACTAACTTATCAGCGATTTTGGCCATTCAGGAGAGTGTGGCCATCTTGCATCAATATCCTATTTTTCCCAATGATCATTCCCAGTTAGTCTGCTTTGTAATTTCTACTTTATATACAGTAGACTTTCAAACATCACCTCTTACCAAAGAACTCCTGTGGTTTTGTGGGCTTGTGATCATTGTTTTTAGGATAAGGATCATGCTCCAGAGGGAGCATCTGCCCTTAGGGTTAAACCATTATCCATTTTATATCTTGGACCAGAAAGTACTCCTGTGAACTCATGTGGCTTTGTGGTCATTATTTTTTGGGTAAAGATGAGTTCTGATATCAACCCTAATTTAATGGTGATGTCTGGAGGTCAGACAATTTCTATTATTATAACGAGTCTAATTTACTTTCAGGCTTCTTTGTTGTTGGAAACCAGATACTTTTCAGATGGATAATTACTGATCTTTCCCTAGTAAGTCTATGTATAGAATCATAATTGTATATGTAAGTTTCCAGTCATAATGTTTGACAACACTGCTAAGCTTTTGCCACCAGCAAAGGTGAGTCAATCATAGGAAATAATAATTAATGCACAAAAATAAACTTTACAGCACTGCTATATTCACATTACATATACAGTACATCTAGGAACTATTATAGCCTTGTTTATATCATATGTGTATATAATTGGCAGGTACTTCATTGAGCATTTTATGCCATTCATTTTCAGGTGTTTATGGGATACTGACCAGATATGTCGTATAAATGTAATCAATCTGTTCACAATTGCACGCTATAAAATAAGTCCCATTTTATTAACGATGATTGTGGTGCACAGTCTGGATATGCTTATCATGCATTGAGACCATATTTCCCTTATAATATTGAATAAAAGTCAGATGCTTTTTAAGTTACCACAGCCAGCATTAGGTTTGACTGATCACTGAGAGGCTTTCAGCAACAGGCTGCTTAATTGGATGTTCGTTTTTAGGAGATTAGTTAATCACCTTTATCCAAAGTTTTCCAGGCAATTTCTATTCACGTCACTTTATTTTTAATTAAAATTTGTCACACACAAGCTAGTATTCTGGGCCATATGTTTATCATTTTTTGACAACAATAATTACTAATAGTACAGACCTAATGGGAATTAAAGTATGGTAACATTTAAGTGCACATTGTGTTTTCCACTCACACACTGGCATTCGTTTTCTACATAGTTTCCGTTTGATCCACCCAAGCTATGGTGTTTACTCATTGCTGTGTATACCACTCCCTATCATGCTGAATTGTTAGTCATTAATGCAGTTTCCATTTTGGACCTGACAAGATCATGCCCCCTGGGAACATCTGTCCTTAGAAATAAACCATTACTGTATCCATTTTATATCTTGGACCAGAAAGTATTCATTTAATTAGCTCTTAAATTTTGCAAACGGTACTACAAATGTAAGAGCACACATTTATGTCAGGTTAATAATACTCAATGTATACAGAGTTTGTTTACTTATGGATATTATAGGCCCTTTCAACCAACTGGCAGAGACAACCAACTAATTTGTTTCTTGTAAGTTTAATAAAGGTGCCACCCAAGGCCCTCAACTGCAAAAGAAGCCTTGGCTATAATATGACCCAAATGTAGAGGTTATATTCTTGGTAAAGGACCTGTGGTGCTAAATACAGATGCAGTCACTTGGATTTGTAAGCTAAATGCGTCGTGACTCAGGGCTAAT
>CM044431.1:32432427-32596750 GCA_024363595.1 Xenopus borealis
ATATATATATATATATATAATGCCTAAAACACTGAGGGGCAAATTCACTAAAGCACGAAGCGTCTAATGCTAGCGCTTATTTGCCAGCCTGAAGTCTTTGCCTGGTGAAGAAATGGTAGCTACCATTCGCCTCCCTGAGCATAACTTCTCATTTTAGTGTATTTGTGTAGCGCTGGCGAAACTACGTCTGGCGAAGTGCAGCGAAACGTCGGTGAAGCCAACGCTAGTGCATTTTTGGCTCCTAGTGAATTGCCCCTGAGTCTTTTGTGTTTCTTTTGATTCCAGATAATAAACATATTAGGTTTGGGGTTATTTACCAGCCCAACATAACCACAGTCCATTAGCAGTAAAGATATGTGCTTCAGTAGCTCCCCAACTTCTTTTCTGCTGATTCACTGAACATACTCTATGCTATTGTCACTTACTGAACTTAGGGACCAATTTACAATTTTTTTAAGTACAGGGGAAAAAGCGACCATGTTCTTAATCATTATTGCATTTTTTTTTAAAAAAACTTGTTTTTGTGCTTCTAAAAAATATGTTGAAGAAAAACTTTTTTTTAGGTTGGAAACTTTTTATTTTTCAAATTTTAAAACAGTCCTTTTTTTTTTGAACTGTTGAATGATATCTGATTATTTAAACTGTGATTCCATGGCAGTTCAGACACTTGTGAATTCTGCATCAGAGTTTGCGGCTTCAACGTCTATGGATAATGAACTTCATTTTCTGCTTGATGATTTCTGTAGACCCCTAAGCATGTGTAGTGTCAATAATGTGACCTAATAAGATCCTTGATGGCAGGCACCTGTGGGCAACTTTTAGGGGCTGTATCACTACTGATAACTACAGTATGCTGGTTCAGTAAGTTCAGTATATAAAATATATAGCCATGCTCATTTCTCCTTTAAGCTGTCCACACGACTGATCCATTATGCTCTAATTCTTATTTGCTTTCAGAATCATTTTAATAAGTTTCATTTTATGGTACCAAGGTCATTTTCAGAAATAGCAGTAAACCCCAAGGGTATTTTTAGTGGCCTGTGTCACTGGTAGTTTAGCTTGGCGTATAGCGAGAGCTGCATTTCCAACTACAAAATGACAAATCTAGAGCTGGGAAACTATGGTCTACTGGTAGATTCTGCGATAAACTGCAGTGATAAATGAAGCAAAAACAACACAATCCAACCGTAAAAATTGGCAAATGCATTAGAGTGCGATTTTCACTTTTAGCAGTCATTTAAGTACCGAGATCACTTAGTTAAACTTCGGGAAAAATGTAATCCTCAGCAATTTTACCAGCACAAAAATGTTTTAAAAACCTCTTTCTGCTTATGCAGCATAAAGGGAAAAGTAATCACTTTTTCCTCTCAATAAAAGAAATCAATTTACAGCAGGGTATGTATCCTTGACTTTAACCTGTAGTCTTTAATTGCATTTTACTTACAGCGCGCGGTTTATCACTTCAAATTTCTCAGCACATTGCTTTCCAAAATAAAACGTATCAGCTTGATAAATAAGATCGGAAATACATTTATAGAAAGTAACATTCCCAGGCCCATTTGGAAGGCATTAATAAACAAAACACTCTATAAATGTAAAAAAGGTGAAATACAGCAATGTAGAATTCTGGGATTTTACATATCTAACAATCATCACGCATTCCCTAACTTACAGATTTGATTACATTTAACCTCATGAGACAAATGATGCATAACAGTTCTTACTTTTCCCTTATTTATTTACAAAACATCAAATACAGTAAGCCTGCATGAAGAATCCATGTGTGACAAAAGTAAGCATGCCCTTACTGCTTGCACATCAATTTAGAAGTCAATTAGAGCCAGGTGTGGATAATCCTCTTCAATTCTTTAAATGATCATCAGGAAGGTCTGCCACCATTATATACAAAGGGAGACTTTTTGCTGTTCATTCTGGAGCATTCAGGATTTTATTAATGCTATGAAAGACGTTGCACATTTTTTTTTCAATGTAGAATCCCTTAGATTTCAACTGCAAAGATGAATTTAAATAAGCCATTGCTTTACTAACTTACAACAGAGAAGAACACATGTAAATATAAGATGTTAAATCATAATTTTTGCATGATTTACATTGTGTACTTTAGGTAGGTACTTATTATTATTATGTTTTATTTATGTAATGGTAACTTGCTATGCAAGACAGAGACTGAGCATCATTCACTTTAGTCCACTTCCGTAGCAGAGTTCTAACTTCCCTTTCTCATTCACACTAGGATCTATTTAATCAGAAGCTGTATGTTTGTGCAACAAAATCCACATAGTGGACCATACACTGCCAGATCAGCTTGTTTAGTGAGTTTGCCAAACCAAAGGGCCTGGGTCTCAAGGCCATCAATTAGATCTTACAGATCTATGAAAATCAAAACTACCCAGATATGAGCCAGATATCCTGGTTAATAAATGCCCAGTATTTGTTTGAATACATTTTTTTCCTATTTTTTTATGATTGACACCCAAGTAGGTATCACTCTAGAAATGATTCCAATTACAGATTGGAATCAAGGGGCATGGGACTAATTTACAAACTATGGACAATTACCTCCCAGCAACCAATCATCAATCACTACTGCATGTTAAAAAATCTAATGTATGATTGGTTGCTAAGGGATACTGGAACCAAGTCACCCAGTATTAGTAATTGCTCTTAAGATTATTGAAAAAGGGAATTCCTTGTAAGTATGCACCAAATCCAGGCCCGTGGATTTGACTAAAGCCATATCCTGTTGATAAAGGCCAAATCCTTGCCAAATACTGAATGAAATCCTGGATTTGGTGCATCCCATTTCAAGTAAGTCTATATATTCATTACAGATATGAACCTTATACTGTTTTTGTTAAAATACTTTGGTGCCAAGACTAAGGGGCAGATTAACTAATGGTTGAATTTCAAAAATTAGAAATTTTGAAAACTTCTAAATTCGGCCATCAAATTTTTTAAAGGGCTTTTTCGATCGAAAATCCTTTGAATTCCTAGGACTTAGGAAAAATTTTCAGGACAGGTTCTAGAAGGTCCCCCATAGGCTACAATGACAATTTAAGGTGGCAAAGTGTCGAATTCTAAGGATTTTAAAGGGCCAGTACTTAAAAGTAATTAAAATTTAAATTTTTTTTCTATTCAAATCAAATTTTGGCCTTGGTCGAAGTAGCATAAAATTACTTCAGAATTCGAGTTTTTTACATTTGAATTTTATTTGAATATTCACTTCGACCCTTAGTAAATGTGCCCCAAACTGTTGTTAGTTAAAAACTAAAATGAAATGATGCGCTCTAGTATTATAGAGTATTAATATATCATCCAGATACACACTTCATGCCATTTCATGCTTATTATCAGAGCTGGCTCTAAGCTAAATGGCATTGACTGCACCAACTGAATTTGCAGCTTCCTTGCAATGAAAGCAGCAATGTGCAGGGCTATAATAAGTCATAACATTTTCTGCTGTCAAGTACTTCTGTATATTCACATAAATCAGAACAGCATATATTTAGTTTGCACAAGTCTTGTAGTTCTAATTCTGTGCATGATTATTGTTTTTCAGCACAAGCAGCAGATTCTGCTGAAAATAAGTTTACATTAGTACAATGTGGGGGTCAGGCAAATTAGATTTTTTTTTTTATGAAAAGAAAAAAATAATTCTGCTTTCTTTCAGAAAAGGGTTCTTAAAGCGGACGGAAAGCTACAAAGACATTATTGCCAATATATTAGCTGCAATAGTGTAAGCTAGAATGCTATATTTATTCTACATAATGCTTTACCATACCTGAGTAAAAAGCTCTAAAAGCTCTCTGTTTGCTTTGGATAGCAGCTACCATATTAGCTTGGTGTGACATCTCTTCCTGCTCACTTACAGAGAAGGGAGGGGTCAGGGGAAGAGGAGCAAACTGAGCATACTCACACCCAGGCCAAGAAGGTTTAAGCTGAAGGCAGGAAGTCTGATACAGAAGCCCATGTGTACACAACAGAAGGAAAGAAATTAGGTGTTTCTTTTGACAGAGGACTCAGAGCAGCATTACTTTGAGGGTTTACTGGTATATTTAGGTGGACCTTTCTGGTAAGGCTTACTTAGTTTTAACCTTTCCTTTTCCTTTAAAGAATTGTGATTTTCTTAAAGAAATCACAAAATCAAATTTGATTTTTTTAACCTATAAACAAACCTGTTATCAACTTTACTCAAAATACCTGCTCAGACTAGGTTTAACTCTATGGGATGATGAAGTTCTTTTAGAATAAATGAAAGAAGAAATTAATATCTCACTGTCCGCTATTAATTTTATTAAAATTATAGCCATGCAGCAATTAAACCATGATATTTTAATAACATTCCCACTGTTTGTATTTTTTTCTATTAAAATTAGTTGAGGAATCCCATACCATGTGCTTTATATGATCAGTAGATGTGCAGGAACTGGTTATATAACTTGAACTTTTATTAAAAAGCTGCTCAAAAAATTAGATTTTTCCATGTTTGCTTGAATCGCTTGAATCTACTGATCATTATTGCAATTCACCTGTCTCCCAAGGGTTTATGTGCACTCATTAAACCAGTAAATGATAGCTCTTCGGGGAAAGGTCAAAAGTCTACTACATTAAATTCATGCCTTTGAATAGTGTTGAGTTATTTGCACATGGGTTGTTGTGGCCAATGTTCTAATGAAGCAGCCCTATACATGTGTCATTTCCTATAAACACTTATTGGCGTCTTGTTGCCTCAAATGTCGAGCGGGTCTTGACCTATCATTACTACATGTGTTTAAGACACATACGTAGGAAGCAGAGACAAATGGATATGGGCATTTGTTGTCCCTATTTTTCACCTGCTAGTAGCAGTCAAAACACCCACATGCCATTAGCCTTAAGTTCTGGAGTCCTATTTATCAACAGTCTCATTTTAGTGGTAGAAGCTTTTGAAACCATGACTAAACTCACTTTTGTCTAAAACCATAAATGTCATGAAATTTATTAACAAAATCCAAACTGAAAAATCATGAATGAGAAACGTTGTGGGATAAGTCACAGAAAAGTGGTGAAAACCACAACTTTTTCGAGTTGTCGCACAATAGCTAGTTAATGTTGTCATACAAAAGTCAGCATCAAAAACACCCTGAACCCACAAATCAAAGAAAGATCTTCCAGTTTTAAAAGGAGCACATGCCATTGACTTCTACATGTTTTCAACAGGTTTTAGATGGAGTATTTTCATCATTGGAATTGTCTCATTTTTGTTGAATGATAAATCCTAAAAAAGTCACTTTTTTTCCTATGATTTTTTTCTGATTTGTTACCTCAAAAAGTGTCCCTTAGACTTTCATTAGGTAATAAGATATTTAAAAATTGTTGATTTGACTTATCACTCCCTTTTAAAGTATTCACAGTACTCACTGCCCATTTTATCTGCCAATATGTGAACTTATATAAACCCATCATAATGCAATGATAAAGGTACCTTCAGATAACCAATGATATCCAGGGATGCTAATACCACGATCAAGAATAAACAAATACATTGCTAAACACTTGCAATGCATAAGATAATAAGAACTTCTATAAGCTGGTTTAGAACATGGCTAGTGATGAGCGAATTGAAGTCAATGGACATCAAAATAATGTTGACGCAAGCGTTAATTTTATACAAGACTATTTTGTCCAAATGTGTTAAAGTCAATGGGCATCCGAATAATTTTGTCATGCAACAATTTTATGCACTGGACTTTTCTGAGTGCACCTGGTGGCTGTTAGGGTTCTCTGCCAAAGGCCAATTAAGTTAGAAACTTTGTATCTTTTTCTGGCTGTTCAGTGCAGAAGAGAAAGTCAAGACATTTCAGTAACAAGGCAGGACTGCGGGTTGAGCTGTCAAAAATGGGACTGTCCCACTCAGAATGGGAAAGTTGGAAGGTATGTACCACTGCAATCCAATTTATTATATAACTTACCCATAAAATCCTTTGGAAGGCCACATCTAGCCTGCTGATCTCTGTTACATAAGATGTACCAAAAAATGCACCTCTTCCTTGTTTATTTAGGAAGCCATATTTAAAACTAGCAGGTTTTATTTATCAAAGAATGTACATTTTTCATATAACAGATCATTTATTAGCTTTTAAAGTGCAAGCATTGTTGTTACGCATAGGAGTGACACAACAATCGGCAAGTGGAACATACTTTGATATATTTATATTGAAGAAAAAAGGAACACTAGCATTACTCATGATTCAAGCATTACGCAATTTGAACAGAATGAAAAGATCAGTTAAAAGAGATACTACATTTCATCATAAAAACTGACAACATTGCAACCTGTACAAAAGGTAAATAAAAAAGTGTTCATACAATGCACTAGCTTGTGTCTTAACTATTGAAAACATTTCTTATTTGAAAAAAATAAATAAATATAAATAAATATATAAATATATATATATATATATATAGATATATATAGAAATCCAAGAAGATCCGCACTCTCAGGTCTTTTTAATATACGTAAAAATATTTATTGTAGAGCTTACAAACTGACGTTTCGACCTCTTCTGAGGCCTTTCTCCCACTTTGAGAAAGGCTTCAGAAAGGTCGAAACGTCAGTTTGTAAGCTCTGCAATAAATATATATATATATATATATATCACATATATAAATACAAAGATTGTTTAGTATAGCAGTAATCCCCACAGGAGTCCATTACCACAAGATAAATCAGCCTTTGGATTTACATGTATTACTACAATTTTTATTTTTTTTGCATTCTAATCTAACATCAAACAGTTGGTGAATTCAATCTTGTATCTAACAGGGCATCTACACTTGCCATACCCCATAATTAGGGTTCGGATTCGGTTCGGCTGGGCAGAAGGATTCGAACCGAATCCTGGATTCGGTGCATCCCTACTTTTTAGCACTCGGAATGGTAAGCTCCTGGTGAAAGGGGGGGGGAGGGCATCTCACGGCAACAAGGACCCAGAGAATGTCAGTGTTGGCAGGTCAAAAATAGTAGGAAGGTCACAAATGCATGGGTCTTGAGCAGAAGGGTTTTAGTGTTGGAATGCTGCCCAGTCAAATTTGCGTTGGTTCTGAAGCACTGGTGACACAGGAGATTTTATATTTTTTAAGATTTCCCACACACCAAATGGCAGGAGATCTGTGCATGTGTAAAAGTGAGGGGGTGGGGCAATGAGCAGCTGTGAGCCTAGGGGCACCTGTTATGTAAGTCCAGCCCACATGATTTGCAAGTAGGTGCAACTGCAGGTTCAAGTTGCATTAGGTCTCCTGTATTCACCAACTGCTCAAGTACAGGGCTCCCTTGCATCAGTGAATACTGCATTCTGAGATTCCCACTTTTACTGCACTATGGGAAGAGCTTTTGTGTCCTTTAGAACTTGCCCCATCCCATAAGTAAATGACAAATACAAATATACACAATTCTTGTGTGTATATTAACTGTTTAACATAATGAAACACTTCAATGTATAACACTCCCTGAGTAATTAGCATTCTGAATTCAGTGAACTGTGAAAATACTGCTTAATTTCTTTGCAATACAATGATAAATGTCAACCCTGTCTATTCCTATAGGGATAATTACAGCTTTTGGTATTTATGCACTTTAACTCACACAATATATATTTAAGTTTGTTATTATTACTACCTGCCCATGACAAGGACATACTGTATCTATTTCTTTTATGCATTAAATGTTAACAATTCCTGGTGCAAAAATGAAATTGCACAGTGGGAAAATGCTGAGTTTTTATGATAGGGGGATTATGAGACATCTGATACAGGTATGGGATCCATTATCTGGAAATCAATTAGCAAACAATCTTGGAATTACAGAAAGGCTGTGTGATTTTATTTAAACGTTACGAATATATTTACAGGTAAGGGATATGTTATCTGCAAACCCGTTATCCAGAAATCTCAGAATTATGGAAAGGTCATCTCCCATAGACTACATTTTATCCAAATAATGCAATTTAAAAAAAAATTATTTCCTTTTTTTCTTTATTAATAAAACAGTACATTGTATGTGATCCAAACTAAGATTTAATTAATCCTTATTGGAAGCAAAACCTGCCTATTGGGTTTATTTAATATTTACATGTTTTTTAGTAGACTTATGGGCAGATTTATCAAGGGTCAAAGTGAAAACTCAAATAAAAATAATTCAAATTCTGAGCTATTTTTCTGTACTTTGAAAATTCTAATTTTGAAATTCATCATGTCTCTTTAAAAATGTGACTTTGAACATTTGCCATCTAAAACCTGCCAGTTGCGGTTTTAGCCTATAGCATTTGGAGTCAATTGGTTAAAATTTTATTCTAAATCGAATTTGATCGTATGCGCTATTACTTTTATTCATACAATTTGAACTCAATCGAAAACTGACCTATTCAATTGAAAACGGACCTATTTGACAAAAAAATTCATTTCAGTTGGTCTTTTTGAATTCGAATTTCAAAGTTTTGCGAATGCGAAATTTGACCCTTGATAAATCTGCCCCGACGAGTGAAATTTTTTGCCAGGTTTCACTGCAAAAATGATGTCCATTATCTCCAATTTGTCGCCACCCATAGACTTCAATTTATTTCAGTACATTTCTGCCCTTTCATGAAGGGAAATGGGTCAGATTCACCCATCAAGATTTGTGAAATCAAAATACAGAAAGATCCGTTATCAGGAAAACCCCAAGTCTCAGGCATTTTGTATTACAGGTCCCATACTTGTACATGGGTTGGTGTAGTTTCTCAGCAACGTACTATGCATAGATGCATAAGCCAATCAATGTTGAAATAGCAAAGAATGTTGCCTTTATTAATGCTAAACCACTGAGTACTATAGTTTCACCCCATGGATTGTATCAGGAACCTGTGTACTGTGCAACATGATATGTAAAAGGAATATAGAGTATATGGAGCAGTTACTCCATGAGGACTTTTTTACCTCAAAAGAGTCAATGAAAATGCCCAAACTATAGCCAGACCTTACAGTGAGGATTTCCAAATGACAGCTACTAATAACACTTTCTATTGCACAATAAAGGATTTATTGCTAGTCCTCAGGCTCCATGCCAGGAAGAATGTTTCCATGTCAGTGGATTGAAGGACTAATTTGCTGTGATTATCAGAGAATTACTTTGTCAGGCTTCTTGTACTCTTTTGCAAGGGCAGACCTGTTAATTCCAATTCATTTAATTTATGTGAAATGAAAGGTAAATTTGAGTAAAGTGGTCAGGAGCCTCAAGCTTTTACTAGAAGCTGCTGATGTTATGTGCCATGGGAAAAAAATGGAGAGGAAAAAGTAAAACGTCATTGTTATTTTGCCTTTTTACCTTAACAAAGAGAGTGCTGTGATTTCCTAATTCAAGAGCAGCTAATGTGGTACTGAGATATTGGAGATACACTTAGCAAAATGCTTGCATTGCTTTTGGGGAAGGGATGTAAAAAGGAACGTGAAGTGCAACTGCCATGTATGTGGCATGTACATTAATGGGAAAGAGCTGAGGAGAATCTTGAGAACTCTGCAGAGAAGAGACAAGTAAATGCATGGTATATGATTCAGATCAATCAGTAGGGGGACTGAGAAAATGCATTTAAACACATAGGTCAGCATGTACCAGCCTTAGTGATGTAAGCATCATGATTTCAATTGAGGCAGAATTTATAGTGAGTTTTTTAGTAGCTGAAATCAATTTCATAAGTATGTTCATATAGTTGGTATTGATTATTCTGACCTATTTTTATGAAATTGCCATGTTTAACCTTTACCTTTGGCACAGCCACATAGTACTCCGTATCCACTGTTAGCCTTGATCATTGCTGCTCTATGCCTTACATTTAAAGCAGCAGCCTATAAAGGCCTTCTTGTTAGACTTACAGCTGCACTGCTCGCAATGGAAACAGGCAAGCTCCCATTTTTCATAGATAAAAAAAAAAAAAGAAAAGAAAATGACAGAAAAGAGCACATTTCAATCACTCATTTTACAGTATGAAGAGAAGTGTGTTTTCTATTTGGATGATTTCCATTTTCCTTGCAAAATATATAGTCTATGTGATTCAGTTAATAAACGTTCTGGCGAACCCAGGGAAATAATTTGAAATGATAACCACAAAGAGTTATTTACAACAGTTTTAAAGGCATCTTAGCTTGACTGTAAATAGCGAAAGCCTGTTCTTAAACAAATTTGTATACCCAGTTAGATTAAATATATTTTTTTTTATGGAAGATATGAGGGAATGAAGTGCAAACTTGTTCCAGGTACTCATTGGGATTAGTATAATAAAACAAAAAAAAAACCCAAAAGTCTCAATAGTTGCTATGGGTTACAAGACCTGGAAACCATTTTGCATTCTGTTAGCTACCATTTTAACTATATGAAGGCCACTCAGTAACATGGGATGTTTAGAGGAGTCAATGTGTCTCTGTCTCATTTTGCATCATTGGTGGAAATGTAATACAAGTTATAACATCTGCAAAGTCTAGTAAACAAATTTCATCCAACTAGCATGTACCGGTTAACCACCTTATTGGTTGCAATAACCTATAGCAAACAATTAGTAGGCTCATTTACTACAAACTCAAACCCAGTGTGGAGAGATAAGATGTAAGCAAAGTTTTGCGATTGCCAACTCAATGCCAGTTTGCCATTTATAAAAGATACTTTCACCCATACATGCTCCTTGAGTATTCATGTACTTGTTGGAACACCAATATGTCAATTAAGCCTACTCTGATGGGGAACTCATAGAATTTCCATCATCTGGAATATATGGGGCATATTTATTATGCTTTGTAAAACTAAATTCTCCAACTCCACATTTACTGCCATTATTTTACATTGCTTCTGGAGGAAGTCACTCTAAGAAAAAACGCATAAACATGTTATGTTGTTTTTTTGCATGGGGAAGCCTGGCAATATACTGTGTATTATCCCGCTGTTTTTTACACATCATAATATATATGCGTCTAAGAGTAATTCTTGGTCCCCTGGTTGTCAATAGCTAGAACTTACTAGCACCAATAACACTGGCATTTTGGCTGAAAACAATGCATTGAGAGAAAACAAAGGTGATTTGACTCCAGGACTACCTGAGGATTGAACCTTTGATTACATAACCTTAAAAACATTCTTATCAGTTCTCATGATACTATTATATATACTAAGATAAATATTAAAGCTGAATTACTGACAATTGTGACAATATTACTAATACTGATCAGCAGACTAGGAAAGTATCTTTCCAATCAAACACACCCTATTGTCTTGTATGGGTTTCAACATACAGTAACTCCTTCTATAAGGAATTCCAGAATTTGTAGACAATCAAATGAAAATATGACAATTTGATACATGTATATGTTTTCCACGAGCTACAGCAATGACAATAATTCAAAAAACACAAATTATGTAGAATAGTTTAATTCCCTTCATTGTTAATTCCCAGCATTCCAGTAACACTAGTAGTGGTAGTACAACAGTTAGAGGGTTATCAGCTGGTGTTTGGCCCTTTGGATGCATTTAGCATGATAGGCATTATATTAGGCCAATTGTGTGCACCCTCTAGAAGAATAATGCACATATATTTAGAAAAATAGCTGTCAGTTAAAATTAATTATCTTAGCTAAAAGTGAAACTGCTTTCTAATTTGACAAATTATCAACCTGTTCAGCAACATCTGTTTTTCCCAATAATATTCACTTTGTGTTACTAGCTAATGAAATTAAATATAAGAACTTATGTGGAGTGTTAGAAATGTAAGAATAATTCTATGTATAGTTTTTATTAAATAACAACTGAAGTTGTGTCTACTATTCCCCTAGCCAATAATGATGCCAATATTATTTTTGAATGTATACTCACTATATTACTTGAGAAAATATAATTCTACTAAAGATTATGATAGAAACCGTTTATTCTTGATTTTTGAATTTGAATTGTAGGGTCCTGTTTATTGACATTCAAGGTTGCATCGCTTCAGAGATTTATGAAAATTATTGTGAAAAACATCAGCCCAAACTTTCCTAACTAAAAATTAAAGTATTTAGCCGCTAAAATCTGGAGAACTTCTACAGCAGTCAATGGGGGCTGTATCTTTTAACATGCAAGCTATTTTGTTTTTTAATTTCTTTTACAAATTTAAAAATGATTGGAACAAAGTGATTTTTGTTGTGGTCAAGTTTTTATTTACCAGTGATCAGGAAACAATTATCAGGAATAGGTTTGATAAAGTTTACACCCTATATGTTTTCAGTCATTAAAAAACAATTTGAAAATTGATAGTTGTAGGGCTTCACACCATCCTCTATAAGGAACCAATGCAATTAATGGGGGCTCAGCCTAATGGACATTTAGGCTTGGGGGGGGGGGGTCAATGCTTTTTTACTGTCCTAGATAAGCTTGGACCTTTGGCTAGAATTATATTTTTATATATTCTATATATATATATATATATATATATATATATATATATATGACAATGTTTTTGCTAAGGAGGCCTGACTAAACGTTGACTTACATGTAGGGAGGATGAAGAGGGAATGAAACCGAAATGTCTGAACACCTGAGGTAAAAGATATATGATAAGGTGAAAAGTGCACAAATGTGTCACCTGTTTGTACCGTATTTGCTGGCGTATAAGACGACTTTTTGCCCCAGAAAAATATGCCCTGAAGTGGGGGGTCATCTTATACGCCAGGTACTACTTACTTACTTACCTCATCCGACGCCGATCGCGATCTGCCCCGCTGCTCCAGCCACACTTCCTGGTTGTGACGTCAGAAGTCTCGCGAGACGCGCAACCAGGCAGCAGTGAGTTCAGCAAAAAGAGCGCGGGGAGCAAACAGGACATAGAAGGTAGAAGGCGAGTTTGAGCAGCAAGACGTACAAGGTAGGGCTAAGCACCTAACTGGGACACAGGGAAACATGGACACAGTGACACAGAAGGCGGTCGAAGAGCAGCAAGCAGGGACACAGAAGGGGGGCTGACAGCAACAGTGACACAGAAGGAGGGCCAACAGCAGCAAGCAGGGGCACAGACGGTGTGCAGAAGGTGTGCGGAAGAGGGGGTAGTCTTATACAGTGAGTATATAACAAATTGTACATTTTAAGTGGAAATGTTGGGGGGTCGTCTTATACGCCCAGTCGTCTTATACACCGGCAAATACGGTAATCTTTTTTCACTTGCCACCATGCAACATAATGATTCTCTTTAATTCTGACCTCACGTGGGCCACGTTACTTGATATCTAGCTGATCTTCCCAAGACTGATGTATTTGTAGGATGCTGTAAATGATTATTTTCTTGGCAAAAAAAGATTCTCATACAATTTATATTAAGTTGCTTCTAAAATATAAATCATTGTCTCATTTCCTCACAAAGTAGAAACAAACAGGGGATTTTAGTTGTGTTAGTGTTTAATGTGCTAGTGAAAATCCATATCTTAGGTTCCAATTTCTAAAGTGTATAAATATGTGTATCTATCAACACAAATAAACAATGCATGCCCCAGTTTACTAATTAATTAGGTGCCTGTGCACATCAAATCAAAGAAACTCTCAAGATGCCATGAAGCTTGAACCTTTCCTGCATTAAGTATCGCATGCGACCCTTTGCTATTCTGATTTTGTATTTTATTTAAAATTATTTCCCCATAAATTAAAAAAAATCTCTCAATATATGAAACAATTCATTGTAAAATAAAAACAAGTTAGTGTATGACCCAAGCGCTTTTAGTGTATAGATCCAGATTCTGTCAGCGATTCTTTGTATAACCTTGATTGATATACAGTACCACCCTAAGCCTCAGGCTAGTGAGCCCTAATTGGAGAATAGTAACAATGCTGCATTTTCCATGCGTCTGTAATCTGGAATGGAAAAACAGCATGAATCCTAACATTGATACAATTATAGCCAATTTACTAAAAGCAAGCAGGTTGTAAAACCAGGAATGCTCTTTTATATGCACATGACTATTATAAGATACATGCTTATACAAATGGAATGATTTACATAAACATATACCATATGTATTTACATTTAATTCTGTATTATTGCTTTCATTCTGTTACTTATAGAGGGAAGCAAACAGATATCTAAAGCAAATTATTGTGTTCAAGCTCAAAATGCTTACTTAAGGTTAACCATACTATACAAATCAAATTGAACACCATGCACTTCAATCACTTTTCTAATATCTTTAGCGTTCATGTCTGCTATATTACCACCCTCAATGAACCCAATGTCTCCAAAATGGTTTGCTTCCCCTTTCCATAATCATCAGCAAGCAGCAAGCCTGTACTTAACTCTGTTTGGATTAGCATTAAAAGAAAAGTAAACCTTTAAAATAAGTAAATATAAAATTAATGAGAGTGCTATTCTAAGTACTATTGTAATTTACATTCATTATTTATTTTCTTTATATTCCAAGATATTAAGGGCTACACATACTGTTAATATGAATGAATTTTGTTTCAACAATGCCACCTGCTGGTCAGTTTCTGACCAGTCTGACCACCAAGTAGTCAAGGAAGTTGTCAGGAGAACGAAAGAGGCTGCTCTGATGTTGTTCAGAGTAGGAATAAGATTAGAAACCTGTCTCACATTTTACCTAAGTAGAAGAACATCCAAGCATCCTCTTTCTCCTGACAACTTCCCTGACAAGTTGGTGGTTAGACTGGTCAGAAACTGACCAGCAGGCGATGCTGTTGGAACAAAATTAATTCATATTAGCAGTATATGTATCCATTAAAATCATATAATAAAAAGAAAATAAATAATGAACGTTTATTGCAACATTTCTTAGATTAGCACTCTCATCCATGTTACATTTACTTATTTTAAATGTTTACTTCTCCCTTAAAAGGACAAGGACAAGATAATTCACAGATTGAAGGGGGTGCCAAAATGTTTGACATTCTCAGTTTTTTACCTGGACTGGTGCTCCTTTGGATGCAATTCTCTGGAATTCTAGGAAACACTTATAGTGAAAGTAAAACACATGGTTGATCGTGCTGATTCCTTTAAACTTTCTACTCATTCATTAAACTGTTTAAAAACTGGTTAAAGCAACTTTATAATTCATAACTGCTTTTCTAAATTTCTCTTCCAGCGTTTCTTTATGTCTCCTTTAAGTTGTGTTTGTTTAGTTCACATGCTCGAGATTAGTCTCTTGGTTCGAGATATTAAAGAAGGCCACTAAAACTGACAATGCAAAATGAAATGAAAAAGAGAAAGTAGAGGGACATTATGCCAAAAATATTGAACAGAAAAAAATAGCTCAGGAACAGTTCATCCTTTCATAAAGATTTCATAAAGATTGTCTGGATAATGCTGTCAAGGTCAGTGTCAGTGCGGGTTATCTATCTCAGAAGTGCCTGCCAGTCACATAAATTGCAGCACTAAAGCTGCACAGCCGCATATTTATAATGTTTGGCCTTTTCTCTGATACACACTTGTCTGACGGGCACCACTGATGAAAGTTTCATTCTGTTGTATTTTATTTCCCTTCTTTGCCAAAAAATTATTATTTCTCTGCTTTTGTATCAGAGATCACAGTGTGAGTGACCTCCCAGCACACTCCAGCCAGCGTGTGTATATCTTATATATGTAATATTCTCCTGCAAACTTGGATACAAATAAAGAATTGTTAGAAATGTTACTAAAGTGTTACTTAAAGGGTAATAAACATCTCCCATAACTGCAGTACAAAGTATAAACATGTCTTTCAACTTTTATTTATTTATTTTTAATTAATTTTTAATTAACACCAGTTACCTTAACATAATAAATTACCACAATGGCCATCAGGTCCTTGACAGCCAGCTCTGTAGAACTAATGGCTGGTAAACAATTAACCGCGTTGCAATAGCCAGCTCAATTTCAGCCATGTCTCCACTATGCAAATGTAAATGATATACCTGAAAAGAAGGCATGTGCAAGAGACTAGGCCAGATTCAATTCAGTTTCTCACATAGAAGAGATTCAATCTGAGATGGAATTCAATTCAGACCTCACTGTTTATCACATGAAAACTCTATTGAAGTCTATGAGAAAAAATGGGAACTGAAGTTTGGAGAAGGTTTTTTCTTCTTGAATTGCATCTTGTCCACAAGTTTCCACTTGATAAAGCATGAGATAAGTTCTTACTGAACTGAATCTGGCCCATTATGGGAAATAAAGTCCTAGTGGAGGAGAGCTGACTACTCAGAGGAGCTATTTTATGGTTTGAGCTAACTTTTTTTTGAAGCAAATTTTTGCAAATTGTGGAATTTTGCAGTGAATCTATGCATGGAAAACATTTGCTCAGCACTAGCATTTAATATCAGAAAGTTGCTTAGAATTACATTTGTTTTCATTATGCAACATTTACAAACCCTTTAAACCCTTAAGGGAAAACTATACCCCCAAAATGAATACTTGAGCAACAGATAGTTTATATCAAATTAAGTGGCATATTAAAGAATCTTACCAAACTGGAATATATATTTAAGTAAATATTGCCCTTTTATATCTCTTGCCTTGAACCACCATTTCGTGATGGTCTGTGTGCTGTCTCAGAGATCACCTGACCAGAAATATTTCAACTCTAACTGTAACAGGAAGAAGTGTGGAAGCAAAAGACACAACTCTGTCTGTTAATTGGCTCATGTGACCTAACTTTATAGTTTGTTGGTATGTTTGTGTGCACCGTTGAATCATACGATCCCAGGAGGCTGTCCTTATTTTTTAAAATGGCAACTTTCCATTTATGATTACCCAATGTCCCATGCTACTAAAAAAGTATATTATTATGAAAAGGGTTTATTTACATGAAGCAGGTTTTACATATGAGCTGTTTAGTAATAGCTGTTTAAGACAGCTATTAAATCATGTCCTATTTTGCTTAAATAATTGACTTATAAGGTAGCATACTAATACGCTCTCTTCATATATTTCTGGAAAAATAACAAGCTAGATTTCTACCCCGGGGTTTTTTTATGCTGTCAGTAAACGTCCAAGAGATCAACAATGGCCCCAGTTGGTGTCTCCTGTTTTGCAATCAGTCGCATAGCATGTTGAGGAAACTGCCTGCTGAGTTCCCTTCAACCTTCAAAATCTGATTTAGTTTATTTACTAATAGAGGGCAATGAATTAAGTTAGTTCCTTCAAGTGAGGAATTGAAATCTGAAGTTAATTATGGAAAAACAGACACAAGTCTGTGTGCTAAATTCTCATTTCTCTCTCCTTCTGATTTTCTTGTGTTAGGGCTTAAAAAGATTCAGACTAAATACGTATATATGTAGTACATATGTTGATACATAGCTTTTATATAAATTCTTTATTAAATAGGGTATAGTGTAACATCTGTTATAAATTATAAGGATAATAGAAATCAACTTGGAGTTCCATAACTCCTTTATCCATTAACCCATTATGCAGAAAGGATAGGCCTTCTCTCAAATAATTCTAATTTTATTTAATTCTAACTGGTAGTACAAAATGTTTTTTTTTTAATGTAAGTTTTAGTGAGTCCTGACACAAATTACATCACTGCGCACCATTTATAAAGATACATTTTGCAACATGGTCATGTCTCTTGCGTATTATTTATTTATTCTTATAGACCAGAGGCTGCATTCAAGTCCACTAATCTTATGGCCCTTCCTTTATTGTGTATGATCTTTTTTGGGAAGTGGAATTGCAAATATTGTGCACAATATTGTGCGTCATACTAGTATTCTATATTATACTGTATTTGTGCTGAGCATATGCTTAATGAATTTTTTTTAAAATGTGGATTTTCACTAGTCAAACTGGATACTGTTGGTCAGTCTGGAATTAAGATGGTTTTAAAAAAGAATGCTCATAACTGATAAAACAATATAATAATGGATCAGAAGGATCAGAAAGTTGTCTTTGTCACTGTAAATGAACTGTGTTTGTGTCTTTAACAAGCAAAATTATTAAATTTGACCTGCAAAGAATCTGGAGCCACAAATCATTGTGCATCTATCAATTCATGGCTGACCTCAAACTCACACCAAACACGATTGTTGATGTTTTCTTGGGTTTTGCCATAATAGGCAATTTGATGCTAACTCATAAATTATAATCAGCAAAATTATAGCCAGTCATAGCACATTACCATATCTATATGATGGAGCTGAAATCCAGGTTGGTTTTAATGGTTAATAATGAAAATTACAAACGTAATTTTATGCAAGTTTAATTGCAGTTTAATACCCCATATATATATATATTTTAAGTACTTTTTTATATGAAAGCGGTTAAAGGAGGTGGTTTACCTTAAGTCAAACTTTTAGTATGGTAGAGAATGGTAGAGAAGTCAAAGCAACTTTTCAAATTGTCTTCATTATTTATTCTTTATAGTTTTTTCATGATTTGTCTTTTGTGGCTGACAAATGGGGGTCACTGACCCCATCTAAACAGATGGTCTGTAAGGCTACAAAAGTATTGTTATTTCCACTTTTTATTACTCACCTTTCTATTCAGGCCTCTCCTATTCATATTTCAGTCAATTATTCGAATCAATGCTACCTTAATTTGGATGTTAACAACCAGCTTGCTGAAATTGCAAACTGGAGAGCTCTTGAATAATAATGATTAATGACTCAAAAGACACAAATAAAAAAAAAGAAAACCAATTGCATATTGTATCAGAATATCGCTATCTACATCATACTAAAAGTTAATCTAAAGGTGAACAACCAATTGAAGACCCTCCTACAAATAATTTATGATGATTTATTGATCTTTCACAACCTTACACTCTAATTGCTATTACATTTAACCTCATATAGAGGGATGCCTATATTATAATTAGCTCATCCACTCATTAATTAAAATGTCAGTATGGGTATGGATCCAATATCCAGAAAATTAAAAATTATGAAAAGATCATCTCCCATAAAGTAAATTTCCTTTTTCTATGTGATAATAGAACAGAGCCTTTTATTTGATGGTAATTTAAAGGGATACTGTAATGGGAAAAAATGTTTTTTTTTTTAAATGCACCAGTTAATAATGTTGCGCCAGCAGAATTCTGCTCCGAAACCCATTTCAACAGATTTTTTCTTTTATTTATTTTTGAAATCTGACATGGGGCTAGACATATTGTCCATTTTCCAGCTGCCCAAAGTCATGTGACTTGTGCTCTGATAAACTTCAGTCACTCTTTACTGCTGTAGTGCAGTTGGAGTGATATAACCCTGCCCCGACTTCCCCCCAGCAGCCCATCAGAACAATGGGAAGGTAACCAAATAACAGTTCCCTAACACAAGATAACAGCTCCCTGCTGAGAACAGCACTCAATAGTAAAAGCCAGATCCCTCCCAATTGCGTAACATTGAGTTACAGTACATTGAATAAGAGAAAAAACGGCCTGCCAGAAATCAGTTCTATCCTAAATTTCTGGCTCTTTCTGAAAGCACATGACCAGGCAAAATGACCTGCGATGGAGCCTACACATCAATATTACAACTAAAAAAAATACACTTGCTGGTTCAGGAATTAAATTTTATATTATTGAGTAAATTATTTGCAGTGTAAACAGTGTAATTTAGAAATAAAAATCATGACAGAATCCCTTTAACTGCATACATCCATATTGGTGGAACAACATATCTATTGGGTTTATATAATGCTTACTTTAAGTAGGCTTACAGTATGTATGGTGATCCAAATCCAGAAATATTTAGGTGCATGGTTTTTCTTTTCAAACCAATGGAAAGCCCAATTAAGAATGGACACATGAGTCCTTATCTATTATTAACAGAAATGTTCTATTTCTGTAATTGAGATATCATTTTTCAGCAAATCTTTATTCATACAAAGTGTTAGCCATTCTGTCACCACCAATGACACAATTATATAATTAAGCCTAGAATCAGGTCACACCACTTTGGGTTTTTCTTCTAGAAGGCTGTGAAAATCTCAAGTCGTTCAAAGAAATATTTGACACTTTCTCCAAGTAATACTGAAGAACATAACTCATGTGCTTCTTTCTGTTCTGAATAATGAGCAATTCTACTTAGTGGTTTTTTTCCTTCAACTTGGCTGCCATATTGCAATATCAGTATGACATGTTGTAAGCAATTGATAAGAAATTTTCGCAGAAGCAATTTAGCAGCATCTCTTAAAATTCATTTTATATTTAAAGGTATGAAGATGGATTTGTAGAAGAGCATTACAAATTTCCCCATACATTCACCAGTGCATGATGCTTTTAGAAACTGATATCATGTGGGCAGTAATCATGAAGCATTATATTCTATTATGGTATAGCATTGTTCAACTATTCCAGCAAGTGTTCCACTATTTTAGCAGGTGGGAGACATTTGGTACATTCACATTTTGGTTTATGATCTCTATTTCAAAAGTCTAAATTACATGTCTCCTGAAACTTGCCACAAAGGGGTCCAAGCAGGTTTTTAAACCATGTTTAAACTCTATGGGAATTATGTAATAAAATACACTAAGGGGCAAATTTACTATTATTCCCCAAAATTTGATTAACCCTACTCGAAATTTGATAAGCATTCAACCATCGAATGCTTATTGAATTGTTTTAGGCTATCATTTTGCTCGATATTCAATTTCTCGATGAATTGGTACGATTGGATACTGTAAAAAAACTTAAAATTTCCTTCGAGCATCCAAAAAATGTGTGCGATTTGAACGATCGAATGCTTCAATCGTACGAATGGTATTCAAGCAGGACTTAGTCTCATAAGCCTTTGGGGGGTTTCCCATAGGCTTCTATTACAATTCCGTAGGTTCAATCTGGCGAAGTAGGCAGTTGAACAATTTAAAAATTTTGAATCCTTCGATCATCGAATGATCGAATTATCGAATATCCAATCATTCCATCTATTCGATCTTTTCGATAATTCGGTATTCGATGATCGAAGAGGCCAAATTAGAATATACGATTTTACGAAAAATTTGTACGATCGTTATTCGACCGAATTCGATTGAACTTTGATCATTTCACGTGAATTTCATAAATCTGCCCCTAAGTTTGCCCAGGTGCAGTAACCCCTAGCTACCAATCAGCAGGTAGAATTTACTGTCATCTGTTCAAAAGCAAACATTTTATTGGTTGCTATGGGCTACTGCTCCTGGCAAACTTAGTGCCTTTTTTTACATATGGGGTATTAAAAAATCCTCATATAAAATGTATGATTGAAAAGAAAAGTGCTGAACATTTCACTCAAAATATATGTATCACTAATATCTCTGAAAAATTGAGTTGACTTCTGTTGGACCTCGACTGCTTTTATTTTGGAAAAGTCTTGTATTACAGTTTTTAAACTTAATAAATCTTGAATTTTTAGAGCTATATTAAAATGAAAAAAAAAATTGAAGAAAAAATACAGTTTGTGGAAAAAAAGGAAATCTAAATTTTGGTAAATTGGCAGCATAATGTGATATGTTATGGACATGGACATTCTTAAAGGAACAGTAACATAAAAAAATTAAATTTTAAAGTAATACAAATAGATTGCAGTGTTGCCCTACACTGGTAAAACTGCTGTTTTTGCTTCAGAAACACTACTATTGTTTAAATAAGCTGCTGTGTAGCAATTGGGCAGCCATTCAAAGAAGATAAGGCTCAGGTTACACATCAGATAGCAGATAAGCTCTGTAGAACATAATGGTGTTATCTGTTAACCACTATTTCACCTGTGCCATTTAGCCTTTTTTAATTTCCACCACTGCTACACAGCAGCTTGTTTATATGAACTATAGCTCATATAAGCTGTCATAGTAGTGTTTCTGAAGCAAACAGATCAGTTTTATCAGTGCAGGGCAACAGTTCATGATATTTTCATTACTTTAAAACCCTTTATATTTTGCTGTTACTGTTCCTTTAAGGCTGAAGATAATATAGATATCTATTGGGATACTTATACCAACTTATTTCAAGCCATTTTGTAAATTAAACCATAGGTAGTCATATTATAAATGATAAATGGGAATCTCAGACCAGTTTTCTGTCTGTAAATGCATTTTATGTAAATAGTTTTTATCTCATATTCAATATTACAAAAATGATATAGTTGCTTAGGTAAGTAGAAAGAGCCTACGGAATAGATGTGGCGAGAGTCAATTATATAGTGAATAAAATACCCCTCTTGTAAATTATATGGATATTATAAGTTACAAAGGAGTTCCATAAACATATAAAAACAAGAGGCCGAAGGCCGGGTCGTGTGACAGAAATGACATCACTACTCACCGTTTTTAACTGATGATATCAGAACTCACGGCTTTTGTGTATTATAGCGGCATTAGCAGCATTGTATCATCAGGGCCAACTTAATGCACCAGGCAAAAGACTAAAAATCATCTCCTCCTGTAAGGCCATCCACAAAAGCTAATAATATATTGTAATGCATTTACTACAGATTTTATGGTAAATGTGCTTAGTTTTTTTTTTTTTTTTTTTTTAATGTGTCATGTTTAAAAATAGGTCACTATAAAGCTACTGTACTGTCTATGGGCTATTATAGTTTATTGAATATATAAGGGAAGATATTTGCTGCTGAACTAAAAATAAAAAGAGCTCAACCTAAAGTATATGGGACATTTAAGTCTCCTGGGCATTACATAAACGAAATATGTGGCTCCAATTCATCACAGTCTTGTTTGTAATATGACCACTATCAGATGACACAGATCGAACATGTAGTTTTCATCCACCATGGGATTGCAGACAACTAAGAACAAGATTTTTTTTTTGCCTTAGCTTTTAAGCTGATTAAGCAGGATTTCATTACTGAACAGTTAAGTGTGAGACACTATTTTTCTTAGTCTTCTGAGCAGTAACATGATTATCACAGCAAACGATTCCTTTTCAGTGTTTTAATCCAGAAGCAGTATATATCTAAACTAAAAATTGAAAACACATAAGATGAACACCAAAATACCTAAAATAAATGTATAACCAAGCTGTAACTCTCCTAAAAATATCTGTACATATTAAAGTCGATTGAAGAATTTGACGAATGAGCTGTTTTTTAATACAGGGGCTTGATATTACAAACCTTTTTGTTCTGTGTATAATGGTAAACTTTAAAATGAATAATTATATAAAAACAAATAGAATTTATTGGTAGTAAAATTGCATTTTGATATCCCTTGCCTTTGAAGTGAATTTTATTGAAAAGCAAGCAACTTTTGTTTTCATTTGTATCAGTCCTATTCTTTGTTTTACAAGTTGTGCTAATCATTTCTTATACTGCATATTCAATGCCTTGATTATAACAATATGCTGCCATACAAAGAAATCTATAGAGCTCTTGAGCAGAGTTGAAGGGAGAATACAATTCCTTGAAGGGCCACATCTGGCCTGCGTGCCTTCAATTTCACATCAGTTTGGTCTAGGGAAGAATGAAGATAATCCAGAGCTATAGAGGTGTGTTTCAGTGACAGATGCTTTGTAGGTTCCCACTGTGTGCTCTGTTGTGAATCATGTGGATGTTCTCCTGATGTGCAGTTAGATGCCAGGCATGCAACATATTTTGTAAATGTGCCAGAAGTACCCCAAGGGACAAACAAGTCATTTCCAGCTAGCCAACACAATATATCCCTCCCCAACCTAAAAGTTGACAGACAGACATTTCAATGGAATTCTAAGTGGCCCATTTTGGTTAGTACTCTCAGAAATCAGAAAGATCTGATTTCAGTAATTTCTACAATACCATTCTGGAAATTGCATCAGGTGTATTGGTCCATTGAAACCACACAGAATGGTATTAGAAAATAAACATATTAGCACTAAAGCAGTTCTATGGATAATGGTAATGAAGGATTGTTAGACAAATGAATGGGATCCTTTATCTGGAAACCCATTATCCATCTGTGAGAGTACCTAGTGGTCTAGTGGGGACCCCAGCTGCCTTCTTCTTCTTCCATGTGGCATGTCTGAATCTGCCACTTCTGGTGTTCAGCTGTGCTTGGATATCTTCATTCTTATTTGGAATGACAGGTGACGTCATTGCGCACTGAGGGTAAATTAAAATATTTAAAGGGGTTTTCTACAATTTTCCTTGCCTATCGCAAGTTCCAGTATTTCTGATCAGATCCTGATCCTGCCTTTCCCTGACCTTTTCTAGTTCTCTGCCTGTCTTGATCCTTGCCTGTGTACGGAAGACTCTTTCGGATCCTGCATTGTACTGCAATATTGGTGTGTTTTGACTCTTCCTATGACCTTGACTACTTGTCTCCTGACCCTGCCTTTCCCTGACCTTGTCTAGTTCTCTGCCTGTCTTGATCCTTGCCTGTGTACTGAAGAGTCTCTCAGATCCTGCCTTGTACTGCAAAATTTGACGTGTTTGACTCTGCCTATGACTACTCTCTCTTCTCTTGAATCTGTACTGCTTCTCCTGATTGGTATAGATCCAGTCTGTCCCTAAACCATGCTTTTTGTTCCCTGTTACAGCTACAATGTTTGGTTCCTTACCTGCCCAGAAAACTCTCTGAGTAGCACCTGAGCAGCAGAGGGCTCATCTGAAAGTGAAAGGTGGTTGTTATAGACAGAATAGTGAGCAATAACCTGAACTTTGGTGTTAGTTCTAGGTTTGGGACTTATTGGGCCATTAATATCATTAAGCTCTGAATTACAGGAAAGCCATATCCCATAGACCCCATTTAATTTGCATTCACATTCTAATTTTTTTTTTTAAACCATCCAATAAAATCAGCGCAGCTCCCATTGACTTCTATCAGACGTTGACTGCTGCTGCCAGTTCACATAGGGGCTAGCATATAGCCAATCACAGTACAGTACTTCTTTTGCACCATCCAGTAACATTTTTATTGTTTGTGGTGCTCCACATCTCTTTTTACATCTGAATGTTGCTCACAGGTAAAAAATAGTTGGGGAGTTGGACCCCTGATCTATACCATGGTGGGCAGGTGCTTTTATAAAGCAACTGGAATAATTTTGTTTAACTTTGACTTGTTTTTGGACTACAGCGCCTTTGGTTAGAGTAATTGAAAGCCCTGATGTTCACTATATAAGGAAAACATCTAAGAACTGTTACACAGAATAACAATATTTGTGTACTTTCACTTCATTTTCTCCCCAAGGGCCGCTCCAATGCTGGGGAGTGAGGCTTTTTCTTACTTACCACCAAACCAACCTTGGCTGTATTTTAAAGGCAGCAAACATGCTATTTGTTCAGTATCTGCATTGCCATCTGTTGTTGTACTCAGCACGACAACAGATGTGTTCATGGCTCAGATGACTGTTTACCTATGAGGAAACCGGATAATATAAAAGCCTATATCCCATTAACAATGTTCCAACATTTACTTAATTGCCTTTTTTAGATATATTTGCTGGTGTCTTTTTCACCGTGTTTCATCAAATTAGTAAATGTTTTATAGATCTGTGTAAGAATGATATGATTCATTTATATATACAGGTCTACTGCTTTGAATGTTTGGTACCTGGAGTTTTCCAGATAAAGGGTCTATTTAAACATTAAATAAACTCTAAAGGACTGTTTTTCCACCAAAGTGGATTTTTGCAGCTTAGTTACCGTCAAGTACAAGCAATTATTTTCTTGAAATGTATCATGAGGTGGCCTTCCTATAATATGGATCTTTCTGGAAAACAGTTTTCTGTATAAGGGATCCCATACCTATATACACGAAGGATAACAGTAATATTTAATGTATGTTCAATGAATACAGGAGAATGTTTAAAGGTTTTTGGAAGGTATTGTAACCTTCTCCAGGAGATTGTCATTCTGATTGGAAAAGTAAATTATGTACATGATCCAACATTCTCTGTAAAATTATAAATATTATATGGAACCTATACACTGTATATAAAAAGAATACAGCCTAGTAATAACTTGCTGGTTTCCCATTGCAGTCAATTATCACCTAGCACTGTCTGAAATTCTGATTGGTTAATATGGGTTACTAGACCTGTTTCAAACTCCCCCCCCCCCATAAATCCATGTCTAAGAGAAACATTTGAAATTTATCTGAAAGTTTGTTTATCTGTCACAGGAATCTGCAGCTTGTACTTAATTAATATGATAATAGCACTAATTATTATTTTATTATTTTTCCCACAGCAGATACAACTTCTCATACGTGCAGTGTACTTTCTTATTTGTCTTGCTATTCATACTTGTTAACACTGGCGTCTGCCACCTTTCTGGTTTAAAGATCATTTAAACAAGTACATTACCTCAGTTTTAATTGGTGTTTTACACAGCCAGTCTCCGTTTTTCACATTCTTTTAATGTGCCAAATGGAAAATAATAATAACTGTGAAAGCTGAAGGGACAGGTGTTGACACTGGAGTGCATTACTGTACAAATAAAAAATAATTCCTCTTTATGGGCCACTGAGAGATCACCTGTGAAGCTTAAACTGAAAAGTGCAGCAAACTTTTTTATTTCCATCTACGGTATCAAAGCTTTTATTTGAGGGTTATTGACTATTGTTATTATTAACATGACATTTTAAAGCAGCAACATATTCTACTGTACTGTCCAATCTAAGGATCTGCATATTGAATATACAGATTATATACAAAAATTGACCATTATAGATAAAGGTAAAGAGGGTCCTGCTCACTGTAAAGAGGGTCCTGCTCAACAGTGGAAGGCTTTTGTTGACCAAATAGTTACTTGCACACAAGCAACTGTTATATACTATATGTACTGTATGTAAACTATTTACTTCAAAAAATAATAATTGTATATTTATAACTGGTTGTATCTGTTCTGAAAGATGAATTCCTTGCATTTATTTAATACCATTTTGGATCTTGTTCTTTAAGTGCACCCAAATATTAAGTATAAAACGCCAGTACAAACCTATCCCCCCAATTAATATTGGTGCTGTTGATTCAATGTTTCTCTCTGTCTCTTTGAGCCATGCTGTGTTTGTTTTGATGGGAATGTGTGGTTTAGATCAAAGGAGTTGCATGCAGCATGCAAAGAGTTACAGGGACACTTGTCAACAAATAGAGTTTGTATTTGTACCTGAACATAGTAATTTAGGCAGGAAAAAGTGTATTTTTATGCTTGATAGGACATAACTAAATTCTTCAGTAGATATTGAGAAAATTGCTCTGTAGATGATCGTGAAGTCTTGAACCTCTGATCGAGTTGTTACATGGTAGAGCAGTCCGATATTGTAGTGAGGATAATTCTGTGAAACATCAGCTATTTCTAACCTGCAATTTTAAAAGACATTAATACCAGCATAGCCTGGTCCCATACAGTATGGACAGTCATAAGTTTGCCCTAGGCAAATACCCAGATTACAAATGTTATTTACCCAGCTGGTCACTAAAATAGTCGATGTGTGTCTTCATCCCGTGGTTGAAACATCTAAAGCTTAATACAATTTGTCAACGTTATCTATGTAGGTGTAGGAATTGCTGGTCTTCTAAACAGAAGCATATCTAATGTGGCTATCAGAAAGCAATCAAATGCAGCTCTATGGGGCGAGGTTATTGCTTTCTATCAGTATGATCCCAAATCAAATTGTTGTTTGTTCTAATGGGATGAAACCAACTCCCAACAGGCAGGGAAATTCAAGCAAGGCATAATAATAAACAGTATAGATTGCTGCTTTGCAAGAAGATCAACTCAGTATTCATAGCAAGTCACTACTTTAACATTTAAATGTATAATCTGCTGAACCCTCTTTGCTGATAAATGGAATAAAACATGCACAAAGTGTCTTATGAAATGAGCCCTTAAATCAACAAGTGTCCTTAATATGTCTAGTTTTTCTGCTGCGAGTCAAGGTACTGCTGAAGAAAATCAATGAAGACAATTTCCATTTATTACCTTCACTTTTATTTTTTTAAATTCCATACAACTGAAAAATGGGATTCCCCCCTCCTTCCCCACCAGTGACCTGTATGTACAAATCTCTGAAGGCTACTGGAGCTTAAGTAGGTACTAGCCATGGGTTTTCCTTTCACAATATTTAAAGAAATAATCAAGAAAACACAATAATAAAGAAAACAGGTGCATTTTCTTTGGTGTCCTGTTTTCTCATTTCAAGCAATAAGATACACCACAGTCCTGAACAACAACCCAATATGTTAAATTTAAATAAGTGTTCTGTTCCGAAATGTAGACACTTTAGTAAAAAAAAAGTTTAATTCAAGAAATATGCTATAATTTAAATGACCATCATAGAGACCACTCAAAATAATGTCTCCTATGGACTTTGCTGACGTTGTTCATTTATGAATGCAAGTGCAATATACAAAGTTCAGTTTTGGATGCAATTCAACATGGTTCTTGCCAAAATTCCAGCATTTTTGCATCTGCAGGTAGATTTACACTTGGCACAGATTTTGTCTAATGCATTAAACAATGCAGTGGCACTTCTGTGTGCTGATGAATTGGATGCAACTGTGCACAAAATTGTTGGCATGGAGATGTGTTATTTCCAGCTTTCTGTATTACAATGACACCTCCATCTAATTTTTTAGGTGCTGACCCTATTTATGCAATCCACAGTAGGAACACTGTGATTACCACAACCTCTGTGGCAGTAGCTCCAGATTGTATCGGCAGCAGAAACAATGATAAATATTCACTCACAGCCAGATTTTATCCAGTTCCGCCCTGAGCAATAGACATCTTTGCGCCAATCAGTACATGCACAAATGGTGTAGGTTACATCACACAGTACCACACACTCTTGTGACATAACCTGCTGTGATCCATACCACCTTTCCCCACATCTGCTGCTGGATTTCATGGGACTATATCTGGTGGCAGGTCAAGGGAATTTTTTTCTCAAAAAATATATTTACTAGCCAAATTTGCTTCGCCGAAAAATTTGCGAAACAGCGCGAGTCTCGTTTTTGACGCACGTCGCGTCACTTTCGGCTCACATTTTTGACACACGCTGCGTCGTTTTCGGCCATTCCTATTTATTTTGAGGGTTTACTGGTATATTTAGGTGGACCTTTCTGATAAGACGTACTTAGTTTAAGCCTTTCCTTCTCCTTTAAAGGAACAGTTCAATGTAAAAATATAAATTGGGTAAAATAGAAAAATGTTTCTAATATAGTTAGTTAGCCAAAAATGTAATGTAAAAGGCTGGAGTGACTGCATGTCTAATATCATAGCCACAACACTACTTCCTGCTTTTCAGCTCTCTAACTCTAAGATAGTCACGACTTGAAGGGGGACCGCGTGGGACATTGTTCAGTGAGTTGCAATTGATCCTTAGCATTCAGCTCAGATTCAAAAGCAAGCAGTTATGACTCATGTAGCCTCCCCTCAAGTCATTTATTGGTCTCTGCCTGGTAACCAATCAGTGGAAAGCAAGAGAGCTTTGTACTGTATTACATTTTTGGCTAACTAACTATATTAGAAAAAAAAATGTATTTTGTACATCTATTTACCCAGTTTTTATTTTTATACTGAACAATTCCTTTACAGCTGCCATCCTAGGCACAGACCCTCAAGTACCTATAAGATAAAAATGGCCCTAGCAAAAGACATCTGCCATTATGTTGAGATAATAGACAGTTGGTGGCTATTTTCACTCTGAACAGTCTACAGTGCCTCTCCTCATTTTGAACAGTTAAGTGAAATATATGAATGTGTTTCCAGCAATAAAATGATAGATTACAGATTAAAAACCAATTTTTAATTAATAGAGTTAAAAGAGTTTTTCTTCTGCAGTAGAATCTATCCTCACTTTCTGTGTTCAATTAAAGGCAAATAAGCTGGTAGGGCATTATTAATTACTAGTAAAATCTTCAAACATGAATAACATGTTCTAATACAGTTGCCTCTAGACAAAAAAAAAAAAAAATCCCCCCACTTGCTTTAAAAGCTAAAGAAAAAAAGTGTGTGAAATTATATCCTTTGCATGCTTATGAGAGACCTAATTGACCCATAACTACAAATCCATGACCGAGCTTTTAGTTTTGGGCTTAGAAAGCTATTTGTGAAATTGAGACTGGAGTTCAATTATTTCGAGACAGACTTAGAGGAAAGTCAGCTCATTAAGAATTCCCTGACAACAGTTATTGCATTATACCTAAAGGAACAATAGCGTGCCCATAATCTACTTCTCTTATAGGAAGTGCTGAGAATCTTACGTGCTGGAATTATAAAAAAAACAAGTTTTTTGTTCATTAGTCATACTGTGGCTTGATCGGTTTTTCCTTTTTGTATCGTAATGGCAACGATAATAATATAATGAGTGGGGAATCAAGGTGGCACAGTCGTTAGCATTGCAGTCCTGCATCATTGGGCTTCATTCCAATGAAGGGACTAGTATAGATATTCTCCCAGTGTCTTCATGGATTAACTCTGGGCTCTCCAGTTTCCCCCCAAGCTCTAAAAATATACCGGCAGGTTAATTGGCTCCTGATAATATTGATGGTTGTGTGTGATTGTGAAATGACATTGTATGCTTGACTAAGGAGGGGACAGATGTGAATCTTTGATCAGGCAACACACAAGAAAATGTTATATAAAAAAAGAATAATATTAGTGAACAGGTTATAGAATTATATGTAATGTATGCCAATATGGATATTCTCTGTATTGTTATAGGAAGACAAAAACAGTGCTGCGTCTGTCTAGTGAAGGCCTTAACTCAATTGTCAACTTACTGTTAAGTCTAGATACTATCATCAAATGCACTAATGAACCCCTTTATTAATTAATACAATGTATTATATATTTTTATTGTGTTCTGACATAATAAATCTGGGGAAAATGTAATAAAAGGTGCAAAGTTTGCCTCTGATCTAATCACCTACAGCAACCAATCAGCATGTAGCATTTACTGGTCATCTGTTTATTGGTTGCTATGGGTTACTGCTCCCATGGAGATGTCGTGCCTTTTATCACATATGGGGATTCATGTATTTCTATTCTTAAAGAAAAGGCATTAAAGTCATATGTTGCTATCATTAGGCTAATGACAAGTTTCAACTGCCTAAGCCCCCTCCCCCCAAAATAAACCATTAAAGGTTGAATTTCAGTAGTATTAGAGCTTTTTGAAACTACGAATAAACACTGTTTCTCTACAGCCACCAATGCCAAGAAAGTTATTAAAACATTAAAAAATGGGAAAAAAACCCTGAACGATGTACTAAAATATACAAAACCTCTAAAAATGTTAAAATTTTACATGACTAGCAACCCCCCCCCAAAAAAACCTATGTATGAATGGCTATAATAAACATACAGTTGGATCAGCTCAGCTCCCACTGACTCCTATAGGACCTCCACTACTATTGGCGAAGTGTTTTTGTGTTTTTTACACTTAATAAATACATCTTTTAGAGTTTTAGAGAAGTAATAAAAACACAAATCTTTAGAGAAAAACTATGATTCCTGGAAATCCAAATATTAGTAAAATGGCCCATAGTCCTTAACTGGAATAGCCAAATATAAACAGTATATTTGAGCTCAAAAATGTCCAGTGCACATTTCCTGAAAACAGTACTGCCAAATTCATGCCACACAAATGGTACTACTAAACCAGTAATTGGTATATGTAAAAATGGCACTCTGCCCTATGCTTGACAATAACCTGACATTATTTCACTTTTAGCAATCTGTAATTAGGGAACTAGAAATGCAGTGCAATGTGAGTACTGCCTGCCAAGAAGTACTTTATGCTGTCTCACTTAACACCTAAATGTGATAAAATTCCTGTTGTTGCAGTTAACAACATATCTATTATAAATATATTACCAATACCAAGTGCATGGCTGTTAGAATTTGTTTAGTGATAAATAGCAGGTGTGATTTTTGAGCAATAGATGGTGCTGTTCATGTGGGTAATATATTTCCTGGTAGTAAAAAAGTGCCATCAGGTAATATTATGGACAATTAAAATATGTTAGCTTGATGATTAGCAACAGCAAACGTGAAATAAATGATACTACTGCATTCTGTATACTACATTATCAATAGTGATGAGCGAATTGGATAGATTAGTGACAAAATTCCTCATTTTGCCAAGCCAAATGCAGATTATTTTTTTTTTCCAGAAACTGCGACTTTGTTGAAAAAAAAAATTACCTATTCACTTCAATGCATTTGGAGTGGGAAAAAACACCTGTTGACAATGAGAGTCAGATGGAGTGAGAAAAAAGTCACCCATAGACTCCATATTTTGTTACAAAAAAGTCACCCACAGAGGTTCATGCATTTCCAAATTTTTTGCTGTTTCCCAAATTTTTCAGCATTTTCACAAATTTTTCAGTGAAATGAAAAAAGCAAATTCACTTATCATTAATTATCAGTAGAGATCTATTTTTGCACGTTGTACCCTGTCCAGTGCTTAGCACCCTTAGGTGCATCATTTAGATTTGCAAGCTAAGGAAGACAAAAGGTGGAAAGTGCATTAGGTAGCCATTAAGCATAGAGCTGCCTTGGACTTGACAGCCCTGTGGTTTGCACCTTGCTGCAGAGCACAGGCTACAGTGGCCATTGCCCCATCCATATTTGTGTACCCTTTAGTGCACTTGCATTTGGGAGAATAAATGTGGCCTAATGTAAGAAATTAAATCAGAGCAGGAAAGCTCAGTACTTGCCTTTATCCCTGTTTATATTTCTGTCCTATGCACTCATTTATACTTTTCCACTTTAACCCCACATCTATAAAGAATTTGGAGTTAGTCATAGTGATGGGCGAAACGGCCGCGTTTCGCTTCGCTGAAAAATTTGCGAATTTCCAGAGAAATTCTCGAATTTTTCGGCGATTCGCAAAACGAGTCGCGCGTAGTTTTTGACGCGCGTCGCGTATTTTTTGACGCGCATCGCGTCGTTTCCATCGCGTCATTTTTGGCGCGCGCCGCTTTTGGCGCGTCGCGTCAAAAACGACGCGCGACTCGTTTTTGCGCGGCAAAATTTTTTAGGCGAATTTTTTTGGCAGTTTCGCAAATTTATTCGCCAGCGGCGAATCGCGGGAATTCGCCCCTGGCGAATAAATTCGCCCATCACTAGTTAGTCATTATCTTCATCTTCCTTTCACAAAGTACAGAGGGGAAGCATTTATCTGCTGCAAAGATGCTCTACACAGCTATTACATGGGGCATTCATTAAAAATTGAACCAATGGCAAATTGCTGAAACCTGTAGAATTTTGAAGAACATAATAAAGTGTTTTACTTCTCTTTGCTTAGGGGATTAGCCTCAGTGATATAGATTAGGGCAGGATTTCCTGGAATACACATCAAGCACTGTCAGTCCATCCATATGTCTCATAGATGCTACAGATTAGATCTACTTGACTATATTTTTATGGGCGGAAGGGGGACATCATTGAAAGTTACACAAAAGTGCCCTGATCTGTGCTACAGTATTAACAGTTCCAGAAAATATTGTGTTTTACATTTTCATGATATAAATACAGTAGAAGACCACCTCTTTGCTGTCCAATGAAGTGTCTCTTGTCATCTAAGGACATACCACAAAGCTTTGGATGGGGGATCACTAATCTGCCATTATCCTAAGCACCATAATTGCCTGATTTAAGTGGTTTTCAATACTTTATGTGTGTATTCATAGAGGCCCTAATCTTCTTATAATGAAATGTCAGAGGATTTAGGAGAATAGCTGGTGTGGGCAGATGATTAAAGTGTGCAATGAAGTACATCTAGGGTTTGAATAAGTCCAGAGACTCCCACACTCTTAGTATAATCAATGACTTGCAAGGTATATTGCACTATAAGCTGCTAGAGGGATTCTGATGACGCTTTCTATTTCCAAAAATCTCACAGGAAAGGGGTAATTTGGAAACAGATATTACACAAAATATGGCTATTAAAAAAAACTACATGACATCATCACTCATGCAAAATTAGCAGTGTTATTGTTTTTATGTTTTATCCATTGCATCAAGGGACATGTTGTAGGATGTGTTGAATGGATCATATTAAGCTTGATCTAATGGGGTGTGCAAATCAAGTGCACAATATAATTTAAGTATTACACATATGAGGTTCAGTTACATAGGATCCATGTGTACTCCCAACATTTTTTATGAACCACATTAAAATGTAAAAAGAGTTGTGGAGCAACACAAGCATGAGAAAAGTCCCTGCAACGCCAAATAATTGCTCTGATTGGCTATTTGGTAGCCACTATGCGGACTGGCAGCTTACAGGAGGTTCTTTTTGGAAGTACACATGCAACAAAATGTGGCATTCAAGCCTGAAATTAAAAATATAAGCACCTGCTTTGAGGCCACTAAGAGCAACAACTAAGGGGTTTGTGAGCAATATATTGCTCAAGAGCCACTGGTTGGGGAACGCTGAACTAATACTACCAGTATCTAATCGACCATATGAGGAAAACAACAAAGCATGCAGAAAACACCAACCCGCAATACTGTCTTCAAAGAAAGGGCATCAGTCTTCAAAGAAAGGAATTAACCCCATTTAAACCAATAAATAACATTAAAGGAACAAGTAGACCAGGAATGCTACATCTTCTCTCTAATGCCTCCGAGGTGGCGTTCACAATGCTGTCCCCACCCCTTGCGCTTACCTTACCATCACTGGCGGGTGGGCCGCATCAGTAGCACAGAGGGCAAAATTGCACCCTCTGTGTTAAATAAAACAAATTTCCAGTTTTAAGTTAACAGGAGTGATTTTTTAGCTCTCCTGGTAACTTCTGGGGAACCACCCCCTGAAGCAAGGTGCTCACCTTGCCTCATGGCAGAAACACCCCTGCTAAAACCTATAAAAAGTATGCTCATACGCTTATCCCCTAAACTGGGGATGCTGAAAACAATTGCTGCAAGGATCCATTGAATCACACGCATGATTTATTTCTTATGCATCCACTCTTTAGTCCACACAGGCAACTCGCAAATAAATGAAGCAGGCAAAAAATAAATGTAATTGTTTCTATGGGGAGAGGAAGCAAAGAGATTTAGCCTGCTACAAAAAGCTCTTAAACTTATTGTAAACTAATATTGATGGCCACTACTATGAATAAAATAACGACCAGTACCAGTGCTTTTATGTGTTTCCTGTGCAAGACATGGTCATCAGCCCTTCTTTTACAGGTTATTACATTTACCTGCCTAATTTATATTTCAACCATGGCAACCTTTTTTATTTAGCTGATTACATTTTTGCAGCTGATTTTGGTACTTTGGATTCATAAGCAGCAAATTCCAATCAGAGCTCCTTTGATTGCTTTAATAGATTCATAGTAGACGCCTTCTTTTAGGTCCATGTTTCACAGCACGTGGTGATGTCTTCCAGATTGCTTCTTATTTCAAGCCCATATTTCACAGTAGGATAAAGTGAGTGGCTGTTCATAGTTCTTGTTGAAAGTTTTTTTTTTTTTTTACTTTGTGCACTTTATATATGATTCATATGGGTACCTGTCAGCATCTTTTTATTAAGCCAGAACAGGCAGCTGGATTCAGTTAGGTGACATCATAAAGAACATGCATACATTCTGTATATAAAGAATTTGCTGAATTTATTTTTTCATGGAAACAGGTTAAAGGTACATGGCAAATTGTATCAAGTAGCATTTCTTTTTAGAAAAAGGTACACAACACAACATATTTATCAATTGTATTGTTGTTATACTGAGTTTAGTATCAGCTTTAACTCATTTGGGTTAAGAAAACCTTGATCTGTAGTTATTAATTCTGTATGAAATGTACATGAGTTTATTGGGTGGTGAAATTCTGGGTGATTTGCTGCCAAAAGTTTAATAGCCCAATTATTATGGGGGTGACAGTTATCCACTTAAGGCATTTTTGAGACCCTATTTCATGTTAAAATTTAAAGTAAAGGGAAAAAACCCGGACTGGATAATTATCACCTCATTGATATCTCTGCATTAAACACCTGGACTACCAAGTGCTCAGAATATGGCATGTGCCATTGCCCTTACAGAGAGTAAATCTAATTAATGTTATGAGTTCCTGCACTCCAACTTATACCTGATTATTTCTTTCCATTCCCTTATAGTGTATAGTATAGTGTATATTTCCAATACTTAAAATCAGTTATTATATCAAGTCAGTGAAATAACAGTCAGTATTTGCTGATTTATCTAGTACAGGCATGGGAAATTTTATCCAGAATTCTCAGGCTCTGGGGTTTTCCCAGATAAGGAATCTTTTAATAATTTGGATCACCATACTTTGAGTCTACAAAAAATTATTTAAATATTAAACTCAAAGGATGGTTTTGCCTCTAGAAAGGATTAATTATATCTTAGTTGGGATCATGTACAAGATACTGTTTTATTATTACAGAAAAAAAGGAAACCATTTTTAAAAAATGTTAATTATCTGATTACAATGGAGTTTATGGGAGATGACCTTCCAGTAATTTGGAGCATTCTGCATAACGTATTTCCAGATAAAGGATCCTTTTTTTTCTTTTCAAATTCTTTTTATTGAATTTTATAATAATCCAGCAGCAAACAATACTTGTGGTAAATTGACAAGATTTTAGATTATAGAATAAGTAATGAAATAAAGAATTATAAACAAGACTGATACAGATAAAGGATCCTATACCTGTGCACCTTTTTTCCATAACGCCTTCAGCTATGTTCCAAACTTGCAATACGTTTTGTGCTTTACACCCAACTATACAGAAACAAGTTTAAAATCTCTCCCATCCAATTTAATAAGTAAGCATACACTCATTCATCTGCTTTTACAATATAAAGTGTATCACAGCTTTTGTACCCAGATAGTAAAAGAATACATACAATGGCCCAATCTAGTGGGACAACTGCTCGAAAAGTATGTTGCAACAAAAGGGTTCAACTTAAAGCTAACAAACTTAAATGTATCTCACAGGGAAGTTGTTTTTCCAGTGTAATTTGTGTCATTGTCCTCCTTGATTTTTGCAA
The DNA here is from genome assembly GCA_024363595.1 of Xenopus borealis. NCBI lineage: Eukaryota > Metazoa > Chordata > Amphibia > Anura > Pipidae > Xenopus > Xenopus borealis. The sequence goes on from CM044431.1 coordinate 32,469,331, forward strand.
TGGCATCCCATAATGGTCCACTGATACATTTCATTGCACGTACAGATCAGTCTTAGTGGTGGGCAAATCTATCCTGTTTCGCGAATTGGTGAAAAATTCGGGAAACGAGTTGACGTGTGTTGCTTCATTTCCAGCGCACGTTTCGTCATTTTAGGTGTGCTTCAATCTTTCTCTACGTGCATTTCGTTTTTTTTTTTTACGCCAGTGAATTTTTGGCAGGCAAATTGTTGCCAGGCAAATTTATTCACAAGCATAAAATCGCGGAAATTCGCCGTGAATTTGCGCCAGTCGAACAAATTTGCCCATCACTAATCAGTCTCTAATGGCGAACTGGAGAACACACATTGCAAATGACACTTTCCATGGTAGGGAACAGATGGTTATAGTGCCATGTTGCTTCATGTTGAGATATACAAGTATGGGACCTGTGGTCTTCTAGATAATGGATATTTCCATAATTTGGATCTTCATACCTTAAGTCTACTAGAAAATTATTTAAACATTAAATAAACCTAATAGGCTGGTTTTGCTTCAAATAAGGATTAATTATATCTTTGTTTGCATCAAGTACAAGGCACTGTTTTATTATTACAGAGGAAAAGGAAATTCTTTTTTAAAATTTGGATTATTTGGATAAAATGAAGTCTATGGGAGATGACTAATTCTGTAATTTGAAGCTTTCTACATAACAGGTTTCCGGATAATGGATCCCTGTATTGCACAGTAAGCCTCCTTCCTCAGTACAGGTTGACATACCGACAGAAGGGATAACTATGTTATACACTGATTGTGTTATCAGAACATTAAACAAGCAGAGGTAGAGGCATTAATCATGGTGGAGCTTATAAAGAGTTTACAGTGGAAATGTTATATAGACCAATGAAGAGTCACGTCACCATAATGCTACTAACGCTCTCCAGCCAAGTATTCATTATTAAAAGACCAATTTAAATGTAACTGTGACTTGGCTTAATTGAAAACCTCTTACCACAGCAGAGCAGATTTAATTCTATTAGGGAAAACAGGGAAAGACAGATAGCAACGTTATATATATCTTATAATTCAATGATATGTTTAATCTCTGGGATCTTTTTTTAAGCGATGGAGCTTTTGAATCCCATGGGGCAAAGTTTCTTGGCCTTATTTGCTTCTAGATACTTTAACCATCCATTTGACAAATAGAAATCGACAAGGTATATTTAATTAGGTGAATGTGCACAAAGGATTTGTGTGTTCCAAGTAAATACCTTTATTTAAATAAATAATATATAGAGAATGTAAAATGCAACCGCACTCACATTTCTGTTAGGATATGTTAGATACTCTCCATTCAGATCTGTTTTCTGATTACTTTCTGTTAGGGTCTGAAATAGATTTAATTGTTGTCATGTTTACATTAACCCGTTTCATTCTTTATAATGCAAGGGTTCTTCTTCTGGGGACAGGGCTTGTGTTTTTGTAAGAAGATCTGAACTAGAAATAAGAAATCATTCTTTCATGGTGATGATACTGGTCAGTTAAGATCTGTAATGATCTACTCAGTATTATAAGACAGTATGCAATTGATCTTTATATTCTATCATTTGTGGTCACCAAATTTTATTTTGAAACTGAACCCAAAGCTATATAAGGAATCTTTACATGTTGGGTATCTTTGCCAAATATTCAAAGTTCTGCTCCAGTTTGTAATCTGTGCTCTAACACACCCTTCAGTTGCCAGCATCTCAATCATCAGAATATCTGAGCATCTATACATGTGGCATTCAACCTGTACTTACTGCTGGGTCTAGTAAAGTATAGGACTACTTGTGCAAAGGTGAACTTCAACTTAGGTTCCAAAGCAGGCTCAAGCAACAAATTAGAGAATGGTGTGATAAGGAAGAAAGCTTATAGATTTTATTTACAAAGCAGGGGCAAAATGCAATATTGTCTCAGAAGAAAGGAACTTTTCTCCAAAAACTGCCAGGTTTAGGCAGCACTGTATTTAGAAGGGGCAGTAAGTAGGTGAGCATCAAGATACATAAATGCCTGGGAAAGCCAGGGGCTACAGGGCAAAAGAGAACCTCACCAATGGATCTGTGGCAATATTTAAAGAAAAATGTTTAACTCTACTATTTAACATATTACAGCTGAGGCCATTCAGTAGATTTCAGTTCAGTTATTTGACATAATTTTGCTATCACCTGGGGAAGCAGTCCTGAGAATTTAGCCTAGAGAAAACAAGGAAGTCGTTTGTCAATGTGTAGCTAATAAAATAAGCAATTATGTAATTTCTGTAACACTTTTATATTAAAAATGGGACACGTCATATTCTGTAGATTTGAAAGCTCCCTGTGTAAGGTACCTGAATAGAAAGCTTAATAGCAACGGGATGGATTACAGCCCAACTGTGACAAGTGATAAGTTATATTTCAGAATTGAAATGAATTTAAGTTACTCAAATGGTATTATGGGATATTATTTAACTCTGCATTAACAACTGGTTATTAAACCTACGTCAATTACAAATCAAAATAACTAATAATTTTTAATGTGACAATATACTGCTAGTAATGGAATGTTTCTAACTTTTTTGTTAAGGAATGGAATGTTTATTCATGGCCAGATTTGCATAACGGGTGCCCCTAGGTGTGCCACCGCTCTCCCATCGATGCATACACATGCTCAAATAGCTTTCATCAGGTCTGGAGCGCTGAAGCTTGTCATGCCGGAAATTAAATAAATAAATAAATCAGTTTCCTCAGTGATTTGGAACCTACAGTATGTATAAATATCAATAAAATCCTGTAACCCTAGGCAGGAGTCTTAGTGGCCTTCCAACATATCCAGGCCTGTGTATATTCCTACTGTGTTTGTTGCTGTGCTTGATACTCATGCAAATGTGGGGCATACAAAATGCCATATGTATAGAGTTCAATATATTGACACTGTCAATTCCATAAGGGTGAATAAGGGTCAGTTTATCATGCTTTGTAAAAAGTGGAGTGAAGAATTAAAAAGCAAAGATCTGATTGGTTACTAAGAGCAAAATCACCGTTAGGGACAGATTTATCAAGGGTCGAATTCAAGGGTTTTTAACCCTCGAAATTCCAGAAGTAAAATCCAACGAAATTGAATATCGAATTTGTAGGATTTTACCGCGATCATCCAATTTCACGAAAAAAACTTACTAAAATAAGTTTTCACGAAGAAATGGTACAAATTTTGGGATGTTATGGGAGCTCAGTAGGTTTAATCTGGCGAAGTAGGCAATCGAAAAAAAATTTAAAGGACAAATGGTCGAACAATTTTCTTTTTAGAATCGTACGATTTATTTGAATCATTCAATTCGATCAAATGATTCATTCGAATCATTCAATTTGATCGAATTTAGTAAATTTGATGGTCAAATTAGCTCAAAAATATTTTAGAAAATCAATTTTTTTTGCATTTGAATCGTTCACCCAAGCTTAGTAAATCTGCCACGTAATGTTTCACTCCACTTTTTACATGGCATAATAAATAGACCCCTAAATGTTTATTTTAAAAAAATAAGTCACTTAGAAACACAGTACAGTGGCAGCTTGACTGCTGTTAGTAAATAGTAAAGTAATAGTAAATAAATAGTCCTAGAAAGACAGGGTGATAAAAATAGTTTTTTGTTGGAGAATGGGATTGAAAGCAGGTTGGAACTCAAATACTATGTGGTGTACTAATGATGTTCAAGTAGAAAGGAGCAGTATAACAAAACAGGAAGATGTATGTTGTTTTTTGAAGTCAAAATAAATATTTTCAAGATCCTTTTGCTTGGCAAGGTCACCAAATGATGGATTTGACCACCCATGTGATGGAACAATTTAGGTTGATCCAAGTATTGGCCAGGGGCTAAGGATTTGTAAACCCATCAGTCAAGGACTGCATCAACGTGATCATATGGTCCTTGACCAACAGGACTTTGAAACCTGTCCGGTATATAATTGGCAGATTTCTGGCCAATATCAGTCAGGCAAGCCTGTCAGTGGGCCTCATAAATGGACCAATAAGCCTGTGTTTGGCTATCTTTATGGTAGTGGGTTGCAAGAAAATACTAATTATCTCAAGAAATGCATGCAAGTATCCACTGCCTGGTGTAACATGTTACTCTGAAATGTATGTAAGTGAGGAGCATCTGTAGCCTTGCCTGCAGTACTTTGGGATACAAAGTCAAGGTTAAGACACTAATAGGGTAATGTAATATGTTGATAACGCAAAAACTATTCACAATGCTAAAAGTTAAGCCTTTGCGTGAACAAATTTTACTTTGCGCAAATGCAATATACCTTTTGCGAACCCGGAAACTGTTTAGCGAACATTTCCGCCAGCAGAAGGCCGTGAATTTTATACTTTGCGCTAGTGCGCTGTCAATGTAATAAAACTTCTTACTGAAAAAGTCACAATGTTTGCTCCAAAAGATTAAGACACCTTCAAGCACTTCTTAAGAGTGCGCAATTACAATCCGCAATGCGCAATAGCGATTTGCAATGCAATAACTATTTAAGGAAAAATATTGCATTGCGAGATGTGGATTTTTACTATTATTGGTGTGCAATGTTTTTCTCTTTGCAACTTTAAAGAGGACCCGTCACCCCAAAAAAAATATTCAAAATCCTATTTTATCACATTAGTCAAGCAAAATGAACATTAATTACACTATATAAATTATTTTAATCTTTTTTCCTTCAGTCTGGGAATTCATAATTATAGCAAGCAGGCAGGAGCCATTTTGTGGACACTGTTATTAAGACAAGTCTTGTATCATCTCAGAATCTTGTTTGTGCACCAGAATGGGGGACCCGATGTCTATCCTCATGTCCTGGCTACACAATTAAATGTTTAAGAGAACTGGGGGAATGTGTGGGGAGCAGTGGCATCGAGGAAGTGCTGAATGGAAAGTGAAAGTAATTATCTGCCCCGCCTCTATGCCTAAGGCATAGAGGAGTGGCAGACAATATTTGATTGACAGCTGAGATTTTGAAATGAGCATAAAACAGCTATGAATGCTTTAATAAAAATTTGAAATTGGAATTCGTGTTTAATTTGAAAAGGACTCCCATTGACTTTACTGCATTTGGACAAAATAGGCATGCCTATAAAAAATTATCTTGGACGTCAAAATAATTTTGCAAAATATGTTGTTTCACAAATTCCTATGCTGTTTTGCGAATTTCACAGGAATTTCTCAATTTTTTTGGTGGAATGGGACCATTTTGCCCATCACTACTATATCTGCCAATATCTGGGTGTATTTGCTTGCTGGGATTGACTTTAAAAGCTTCTTAAGATTGATATTCTGTATACAGTATAATGATTTGGAGGGGGGTTTGGATTGTATTGTATTTGGGGTTCCTCCCGCCCTGTTCAGCTGGTCACATTTTCCGGTGAATGCAAATACTATTTTTTTATTTTTTTACTGTAAAAATACTCATCTCTCCCTTGGAGTAACATGTTGTCATTATCCCACTTACCCTAATCTGTATATTTTACTTTGACAAGGGCATTGGAGAAAAAGGGCAAAGAAACTGCCTGACTGACAAATACTCTCCTATTCAGAAGCCCTTATAATGCAATTTGTAATTAATTCCTAAAGACACAAAAGCAGTCAGATAATTGCATTTTGAATCGGTATGTTTGTTTAACAGAGTCAATTATATTAAATTCTTTCTAAAAGGTAGCTCTTTCTTCCGGCACTGCGTGACAGTTTTATGCATTCTTGTGCACCTCCTTTGCCTTTATAATGTGATGAGTAAATTCACTGCTTAGTAAAATAGTCCAGAACTTTATGGACTGATTTATTAAAGGCCTTCAAGGGAAAAAGAGGTTAATATATATATATATATATATTCTGTTGACAGTTGACTAAACATATTTTCTATAATTAAGATTTTGAAGCAAGCTCCATTATTTTTTTCTGCAAAAGTACTGTAGCTTGAAGGAGTTGTATTATATGTAAGAAATCCTTAAAGGTTGTACTACCTGTTAAGAGTTAAGATGAAGGGGAAAATGTCATTTTTTTGGCTGGGAAACTGCTCTGTTTCCAGGATAGTACATTTTCAAGATGATTACATTTATTGAGATTGTCACACAGTTAAAGGTCACCGTTATTAAATGTTGTGCATTGAACAGGGCTCTATATTGCTGCTCCGTTTCAGCAAGCAGGAAACCAATTTATTTGTATTTTACTTGCTGTATTATTTGTAATGTTTGCTTATTTGCATTATATCTCAATGTATTATTATCCTTTATTTTTGGAGCACTGGCATATTTAATAATACAGTACAATCTGGTGGGTAAACCGAACAGCCATTCCTTCATAGCTGTACAGGGTCATAATGATCCTAAAAAGCATTATGGTCCACTAATTCTATTGTTTTTTCTTTACCTGTTTTCGAAATGTAGTCCTATTCTGCTACTGCAGGCAGGAAATCTGATCTTCCATGGGGCCCTACAGGAGTCCTGTGTAGTGATGAGTGAGTCGAACATTTTTGACGCCCATAGACTTTAATGTATTTTGGCAAATTTTTACCATTTTCATGAATTTTCGGCCAAGCAAAATAGGTCAGATTCATCCATCACTGTTACTATGTCTCCAATAAAGGGGAGAGCAGGTACATTATGATTTGGTATGCCTCCACCTAAGGTCAGGACACACTGGTCTGTGATACCCCTCACTGATCCACAAACACAGAGGAAACATTGATAGGTTTATTTGCAGGACACTGTACCTTTAAATAGCCATGATATTTACAGACTGCCAGTCAGGAGCAATGTTACAAAATACTTCAGGTGGTTCTATCATCTGGTGGGGTTCCTGAGATGGACTCCCTTTGGATTTCTGTGCGAGCAGGCTTTGCTCTTCAGAGCCCTGACACAGACCTGCTTTCCTTCCGCACCCTAACTAGAGCACTCTTTTCTGCCACAGGGGTTCCCCACTTTCATTTCACATACAGTACTACCTGGGACCTTGCAGCAACTTGCATTTCCTCTACTTCTTCTCCCAGCACCACTTCCTGTGCAGCACTTCCTTCCTGTCAGCTCAGAGGTTAGGGGCTCCTCCCCTTCCTTGCACAGAAAAGCACAGAGGAGAGACAAATATATACTGCCTTCTACACATATATTGACTGATATGAATGGGTCTCCTTATGACAGCTCTTACAATCAATGCACCTGTTTTCGGTTGCTCACAACCAAAACAGTACTGGCAAACAGGAGGGTAGGACAGTTACAATTTTTGAGAAAAGCAATCAGGAGATCCTCCGACCATATCACTGAATGATAATAGAAGGAGTCTGATGTGTGTGGTCAGATAATATTTTTGATATCTATAATATTATAAATGAATGTGGTTATAATATGTTTCTAAAATAAGTTTGACTCTACTAAATACTTTACCATATATTGTAAAGAATGTTCAATGCAGTTTTCCAAATTGAAATATACAGATATGGGACCGGTTACCCAGAGTCCTGAGGTTTGTTTTCCAGATAATGGATGTTTCCGTAAATTTTATCTTCATACCTGCCTACTAGAACATCATGTAAACATTAAATAAACCCCTGGTTGTGCTTCCAATATTAAGGATTAATTCTGTCAGTTTGGATTAAGTACAAGGTACTGATCTTTATGTAATGTCTACTAGAAAGTGATTAAAACATTAAATAAAACCCAACAGGCTTGTTTTGGGTTCAATAAGAATTTTTTAAATCTTAGTTTGGATCAAGTCCAAGGTACTGCTTTATTTTTACAGAGAAAAAGGAAATGTTATTTTAAAAATTGGATTATTTGAATAAAATTGAGTCTATAGGAGACAGCCATCCCATAATTCAGAGTTTTCTGGATAGTAGTTTCCATATTGAATCCCATACCTGGGTAATGCTATCAAACCATTATGATGACACACACTCCCAACTTTGCTTACTTGTATAAAATAAAGAGAAGTGAATTATTAATCATGCCAGCACATTCATCACACATTGGTCATACAGGGGTAAGACAAATATTTTAATTCACAGTAGGGGCTAAAAAGCTCTAACTCTATAAGCCATGGACTTTTTGTGAACCTCTGGAGTATGCATCTCTAACAAAGGGCCCAGATGTTTCTAACAAATGTTCTCTAAATATATATATATATATATATATATATATATATATATGATCTAAGAATGTCTAGGGCAGAGGTATGAGTCATATTTTACTGGATAAGGATATATACCTTAAAAAAGAATCTAACTGAGCTTTGATAAGTAGGAAAATGTAGAAAAACAAAGCAGCTCCAGCTAATGTTTGATTTACAGCCAGAATATTGATTCCTGTTCTTTCCAGAGGATTGTGGCTTTACACTGGGATTTATAAAGAGATCACTGGTAATAAAGTGGCCCAGTATTGCCTAAACCCCATGCTGATCTTAAACTAGATGGTATAGCCTCATAAACATGAATTATACATAAAAAGTTTGATTTGACAGCAGCTAAGAAGAATTACTTTTCCTGTGCAGTTTGCAGTTTCCTCTAGAAAGCCATGCAATGCATTAACTCATCCTTTGCCCAAAAGGATATAGTCATACTGTGTTAATACCATATAGTGGCTAAACATGCGGAGGCCTATTTATCAATACTCTCATTTTAGTGGTTTTCTGTAAAATCATGATTGTCATGAAATGTATTAAAAGATCTGAATTCAAAAAGCACAAATGAAAAAAAGCACTGAATGACCTGAAAAAAAATATGAATACCTCTCCAATCTCTGAAAGTTTTTTCGACAATTCCTAGCAGAAAAAAATTAGAAAACCTCTAAAAGCCTGAATTGATTAAAATGGCCAATCCATCAATGGAGTCAATCAGTCCAATTGTCTGTGTGATTCTGCTGACAGGTTGGATGTAGAATAAGTGAATACAGCTGGGCACTTACTGAACTGCTATGAATTGATACAGAGGAGCCCCTCATTCTGGAACCCAAACTTTCTACAGTTGATCATGAGTATACTGTATACAACAAATGCACAGTATTATGCCAATAGGAGTGCTGTACTGTATATGCAATTTATCAGAGGTTCCTTGACTACTCTTTTGGCTAGTAGCACAGTTTTCTTTATTCAAATCATTTGAAAATAGTTTGCTTTTACATTTTCCTTTGAATGAATTTTTCAGTTGGCTTTAATATCCAGCATATCCATAGCAAACAATGGAAACAAAATTCCTTATTTGCTATAATGTACAGCAGACATAGTACAGAAGGCATTTGCTTGGAAAGAAAAAATAAAATAGCATTAGAAGAAAAGAACCAAACACTTTGCCTTTATAAGTAAGCAAACAAGAGTTTGTTCCCATTTTATAAGTTGGGCAAAGCATATTTGTAATTATGTAGTAGACATTAACTGAAAAAGGTTCCTAAATGACCAACGAAATAGCCAGAACCTAGTGGGGGAGTAAACAATAAAATAAAAAGTGCATCTAGTGTAGTATGTTATAAGATAATTAAATCACCACTTGTGACAGATCAAATGTGTGTGTCTTTAGGGTTAAGTTACTCTTTAAACCCTTAATAGAGGCCAGTGAGGGGCTGTAGTTTGAGGATTTCAATCATGCAGTATCCCATTTGCCTAAAAACTGACAGCACCAATTCCATCAGTCAAATTTCTACTCACAAGATTACACTTTTTCAGATGTGTATCAACCAATGAACTTGCTTCCCACATGAATACTTGGCAGCAATCTACCAATAGATTAAGAGGTGTAAAAAACATTTTATTATTTTAAAGCACTTACACTGTGCTTTAAAACAATCGCTTCTCAGTCCCAACATTTAAGCGGTTTTGATGTTCAGTCCATAAGAGATCAAGTAGCCGGCATTCTGATGAAGCTATTGGATAGTGAAACTAGTCAGTCGATAACTTCCAGATTCAGCATGAGCGGATACACAAGGAGAGAGATACCTGATCTCTTATGGACTGAACATCAAAACCGCTTAAAAGTTTAAGACACACACATTTGATCTGTCACAAATGGTAATTTGATTATTTTATAGCATACTACACTATATGCACTTTTTATTTTGTTGTTTACTCCCTCGCTGGTACAGTAGTGAATTAATTTTCTGCCATATCAAAATTTAAATAAACCACAAAGATATAATTTGGGTAAGATGTCTTTTTTGAGTCAAACACATAGAAATGTCTTCCAATCTGTCAAAAGTGTCAAAAAGTGGCTTCCCATGTGATCTTAGGGTGCATTTACTTACCTAGATACAGTGTGCAAAGTGCAATTTCCTCCCAGAATTTTAGCATCAGTGTTGGTGTTATGGGGTGCAGCTGTGCTGCATCTACCACAATTGCATCCAATTTGTCAAAATAGATACAATTGGACTATTTTGAAAGTCTGCCTGGTGTCATTTCTGTTAACCAACTGCTCATGCTATACAAAATCAATGCTTAATTTAACTAAGGCTCACCCACAATGACTGGCCCTTATCCTAGCATAATGTCCTTGGTGCAGCTGTAATCCCTGTAGCTACTGTATACATATTTAATGCTTAACAAATACAAAAAAGTCAAAAGTTTTTCAGTCAAGCTGTTGCTACAGGGAGACAAAGCATGTTGCCGGTGTTGTGTGCAGTGATATAATATACTGTAAAGTGGTGCCATGCTGTAGGTACAAGTGATTGACTTCTGGCACAAGAGTATACAGTATGCTATAGACAATTTTCACCTGAATCCTAACATCCCCATATTGTTCAGTTTTATTCTGATTTTTGCTGAAAACTGCTGGATAAAATCATGTGTTCTCCCTCGCCCTGCATATACCTTCAAACATCTTTCCTGCTCCCTGAATCAACTAATAAATGTTATTATTGCTGTTATTATTACCCATTGCTTCTCAGCTCTTTTATGTTTCATAGCACACAAAGCTCTTGTGCTCCCAGCAATCTGTTGCTTTCAAGGCTGCCTGTGAATATTACGGTTTGACCTAGCAACAGGGGTAGGATTCACTCCTAGGACTCTATGTACAAATTCTAATTCTAACACAGGAGGGGCCTTCATTTTAGCTCACAATGTGCCACTGAGTAGAAGGAAATGCCAGTTTGCTTTTGCAAATCACTGTACATAACCTTGAAGAGCAAGCCATCCTAGAGAGCCATTTCTGATGCTAAAGTTGTATCTACGCTTTGCTTTATTTTACAGTAGCCAGACTATATCATGCATAGTCATTTTTTTTAAAAAAAAGTCTGCTAGATGAATTTAAGATGTCAAGTAAGCCATTCTGTGTTTTATGTATAGCATGTTTTTCAAGCTTTTACTATTCAATATGCTTCAAAACATGCTCAATATTAATTAACTTCTAATCCCTTAACCCTGCCACCTATGTAGGTTGTCTGTATTATTATTTGTAGAACTTTAGGAAATTTAATGTACCTTTAGCTAGCATTCATTGGGTAAAGGTGGCCATACGTGGGCCAATAAAAGCTGCCTACAGACCATGTGAGCAGACTATTGACCAGTGTATGGGGCCCTCTGATGGGTTTCCTTGACCAATATCTGTCAATGTTGATTGGTCAGGTTTAAACATCCTGTTGGATTGAGAACTGCATTAGTTTGTTGATTTGTTTCATGCACCAACCACCTGCATTCTCATAATTGTGATTTGATTGTTCAGGCCTAGGGTCACGGTGGGCATATTGAGGCAAGATCTCGTTGGTGATCTCTCAAATCAAATCATCAAACAGATTTGCACAGGTATGGCCCCCTTAACAGTGGCTGCCAATGGATATACTGTATACAGATGCAGCCACTTGGATTTGTGAGTTAAATGCGCCATGCGTTAAATGCGTTAATTGAAGAAACTGTGTTATCTAAAGTCATCTTTACTCATTTAATGCATTTAACCTTTTCATTAGCATACACACCATTGTTTTCAATGGTTAACGCTTTAATTGGATGGGATTCTGTGACACAATATTCTATGATAAGTGAGTTAAATGGAATGTCTGAGTTAAGTTATTCTGTGTCAAATGCACAATCCAAAGTGGCTTCATCTGTATATATATATATATATATATATATATATATATATATATATATATATATATATATATATATATACAAATACAAAAGGTCTTCCGCACACACACACATATATATATATATATATATATATATATATATGATCTACATGATCTATATATATTATATATATGATCTTTGTCCACCTGTCCTGGAACTATATATGCCCCCATCATTCTTCTAGAAAGTACGGAGAGGGCCTGGAGGTGTACCCAGAGAGAATAAACATTACTAAATATACTGTTTTGCTAAAGTATAAATAATCATTTCTTTTATTTAGTTGACATACTATGGGGTAAATGAGTAGCATTAAGGCTGAGAAATGGTAAGAAAATGCATGGCTTTGATTCACTGCCAGACTATATTTCTTTTAAATCCGTAGAGAGACTGCAATGCATTCCTACCAGGCACATAAGAAAAAAAACAGACACAAGTCAAAGAACAGCTAGGATATCTTATATCTTATTCAGCCTGCTTGCAAAGGAGCAGCCTTAATGAGTTACCAGGGGTTGTACTGGCTTCTACCAGTCAAAAACTGATATCTGTTCCCATCTGAACAAGTGAAGCCTAAAACTGAATCTCTAGTTCACTTGCAGAAACTGATATGCAATTTTTTTTTTGTGCGACCCATACTGATCCTAATTATACCACTTCTAGAGAGATTTTTATTCCCTAGAGCATATTTTATGCCAACCTACATACTGCAGCAATGATGATTTATTCTATAATTATTCCAGGTGACTGTCATTATGTCCTGTTTAATAGTGTATATGTATATATATATATATATATATATATATATATATATATATATGGGACATGATATCCAGAATGCTTGGGACCTGGCGATTTCCAGATATTTGAGTCTTCATGCCTTAAGTCTACAAGAAAATCCTTTAAACATTAAATAAACCAAGTAGGCTGGTGTTGCTTCCAATAAGGAATACTTATATCTTAGTTTGGATCAAGTACAATAAATGTGTGTATGTGGAAGGGTTAAAGTATATACATATATTTACAAAGTGCCAAATAACAAAGTCAAATAATCTGATTATAGGAATGCAAGCAGCCTTGCAAAACATACGTGTATCATACCTACAGTGTATAAAAATAAAATGCAATTTTAGATATGTCCAGAGCCTGCAGGAATCAGCATTTTGTTGAGGGTGATATGTGCCAAAGTCATATTTGCCACTTGCCATTTTAAGTTTGCCAGTTGAGGAAGATAAAACATATGGGGAATCTAATGAGAACTGACATATTCAATATCTAATTCATGATCCCATGCACCCGAAGACAAATATTTGAACTGAAGGTAGAAATGAATCCAAAACTTTGTAGCAATGACTGGAACATGTTTATCTGAATAGTACAACACATGTGAAAACTATGTAATGGTTCAGGAATCTTCAGCCTGTGGCTCTCAAGCATTAATTTACTGCAATTACTGTACAGTTGTCTCAATCTTATAAAAGACTTATTCACATAAGAAGCTGCGAGTTGCAGTTGCAGAAAAGAACCAGAAAGCAAACTACTGAAGAACCATATCCATGATTTAGTTTCCTTTACACATCAGCCATTTTGCTTCAGTGCATATACAATCAGTTTCCGATGACTTGCACAACTCACATCATATGCACAGAATTGTATTTATTATTAATTAAAAAAAAGAAAAACTGGTGGTAAAATATGGTTGTACATCTCCATAAATATCATAGATGTTTTTCTCATGAGCATGAAGGAACTTACGCATTGGGAAGAACAGGCCAAATATTAAAGCTATGCATTATGTTGCAATGAAATATTTATATATCCAAAGATATATTTATATTCATATTCACCCCCTTTGGGATATGTACTCCAATCAAATCATTGCAATATTTTTTATTCTTAAAGAATTTCCCACTGAGGCTAAACTTAACCCTTTTCAAGCCCATATATACAGTAATTTTCAAGAAATCTCTAAGATGTTCTACGGAATTTACCAATGTGTTATTTCATGCAATACCTACTACTGGGTAAATCTGCACCTGGGCAAGCCCATAAAAATCCAACAGATATTTACTTATATTGTCTTACTTGCAACTAATTAATCAAAGCTAATTATTTTTGGTATAGCAAAACTTCACTAGTAGTCTTACACTTAGGTCAATTTGAATAGGGGAGGTACTATAAATAAAAAGTCAGATATATGTCTTTTTTTAGAAATGCTGATTGAAATGCTTGAAGTGGCCACTTCATATTACAAATGCCCAAGGGAGCTTAATAAAGACATAAGAGCTCCTCTAATGCCCAAGACACGAGCCCACCCTAAAATATGTGTGGCAGGCCCCTCAAATGTGTTAAAAAAAATCTTTAATAGTTTGGACTTTTTTTTACAATTTTTAAGCATACAGGGTATGATGTCACTGACATATATTGTATGGAAAGGAGCACCAACTGGAGTCAAAATAGGTTTAAAAAGTCAATATTTATTTCATCCTTTAAAAAGTGTATTAAAAAGCAGAGTGAAAAAAACCCCTAACCATTCCGCTTAACGCTTTTTGCAGAATGTTGTCTGCGCCTGATTGAATTGGCAATGTCCCTGTGGATTAGCTTTCTGGCAAATTTTCGCTAGCGATGGCTACTTCACCCTTTAGTGAATCTGTCCCCATGACTGAAATCAATACCCCTCAATAAGAAGCTCACTCTAAAGGCAAGGAAATTGTTATATTTGTTATCTTACCCAACTTGCCTATCCAGCTTTCTCTTTGTCATGATTTTAGTGGGCATGTCATATCAGGTTTGTACGTTTCTAATATAACATACATTTGTTAAAGCAAAGCCAGTTGCTAATTTTGCTGGCTGTGGTTGAATACAGTTTTTAGAACAATTGGCTTAGAAATATATTTTAGAGTTGTAGGCACTTTGATTCAGCATACAATTGAAATTACAGCCTGTTAGCCTAGCAGGTACATGTGAGGCTAATTGAACAATTTCAGATATGTTAACTGATGGTTATGGACGGTTAAAATTTAAAATGGAAAGAAAAGATTCAGCCTTTGAGATAGCAATATAATTTATATAGCCTCTAATGGCTATTTTAGGTTGTGATGGTTACTTTTGTTGTCAGTCACAATCTTTTCAAATTGTAATACATGCAAAATAGGATTGGCCTGCTATTCATTGTGAATGCAGAACATTAGATGATGTCATATGACTTTTGCTGTCAGGTTTATTTATATACATTTCTCGTATTGCGTTTGACATACTATTCTGATCAATTAAAGGCATTTCATATATGCTTTATATTAAAGTAATCGTAACATCAAAAATGCAATTTTTTTATAGTAATAATAATATAATACAGTGTTGCCCTGCACTGGTAAAATTGCTGGGTTGTTCTTAAAGGGATAGTGTTATGGGAATTCTGAAATCTGTTTGCTCTTTTGAGAAATGGATTTCAGCGCAGAAGTCTACTGGAGCAGCAGTATTAACTGATGCGTTTAAAAAAAAACAAAAAAAATTCCCACATTCCGCTGCCCACAAATGTTTTTGTAACACTACTGCAGAAATTCACCAGCAAAAATTCCACCACAAAAAAAAATGTGTTGCGTCAATATTATTTGGACGGTCATTGACTTTAATGAATGTGAACAAAATAGTTGTGTGTATAGAAATTGAAACTCACATAAAAATTGTTGTGCGTCAAAATTATTTTGACACCCATTGACTTCAATAGTGTTTGAGAATTTCTGCCCTTTTGTGATTATTTTCACCATTCAGCATGCAGCATTTACTGCCCATTTGTTTAAAAGCAAACATTGTATCGGTTGCTATGAGTTACTGCTTCTGGGCAAACTTAGTGACTCAGACTCTATTTTAATTCAATTTCAGACAGAATCAGTCCCCCAAATAGTTTAATGTCAAAAACTTGGTACAGAAGATACTTCTGGACAGAGTTTATTGTAGCAGGTTGCTAGACAAAGGCCTAACGCATTTTGGGATCAAATCCCTTATTCATAGGCTCTGACTATATATATATATATATATATATATATATATATATATATATATATATATATATATATACTATATACTATATATATATATATATATATATGCTCAGTCTTAAAGCATTTGCATCTGCATTATGCACCAAGGGCCAGATTAGACATCCTATCCAAGAGAGCAGTACCCAAAGGTGCAAAGCAGCCCTGTCCTCACCAGGTTCTTCCAACACTCCCTAACTTGCCTGTATTCATGGAGGATAAATGTCTCTGTATGGGATCATCTGTAGCAATTTAGCAAGGTGCAGGGTTGCACCTGTCTATTACTCTTTGCCCCCTGCTCTGTACAAA
Source organism: Xenopus borealis (assembly GCA_024363595.1). Classification (NCBI taxonomy): domain Eukaryota; kingdom Metazoa; phylum Chordata; class Amphibia; order Anura; family Pipidae; genus Xenopus; species Xenopus borealis. The sequence continues at coordinate 32,485,741 of CM044431.1, forward strand.
ATAAAAGACCCCTTTGATATTTACTCTGTCATATGTTACATTATATGATTATTTCATATACTTAGGCCTACTTTCACTAACAATGTTCCACCACATACAATGCAGTGCACATATCTTAAATTATATTGTATTGACTTCAGTGGAACTGATTTTCATCCTCAAAAACAAGGAAACTGGACAGAAGATGAAAAATATTACCCTTTATTTTATTTGCTCTATTAAACTTTTATATTTAATTGATTTAGCAGTTGTAAGGGCCACAAGTGATTCATACCTGCTATAAAAACAAAACAGAAATATCGTTAACATGAAAACAATATTTTAAAAATGACTGCACAAGAGAACATTGAGGGAGTTATTACACTAGCACTAGACAAAACCTTTGGGTATGTTTGATGAATGCAGATATAATATGGGGTATATTGATGATCAGACTGTCAAGCAGTGGGGTAGAATCATATTTAATAGTGAGGCAATAGAAATTCCATGAACAGAGTGTATAGTGGAACTGCACCATTGTGAAATGCATACAGTTCTTTTGAATGTGGAGAAAGTTGAAGGAAAAGTTGTACAGGTATAGGATCCATTATCTGGAATCCTGTAACCAGAAAGCCTCATATTACAAGAAGGCTATCTCCTGTACAGTCAAGGCTATCCTACATTGTTTTTAAATGCTTTGTCCATGGTTTAGGTATAGGATCCATAATCAGAAAACCTGTTATCCAGAAAACTCTGAATAATGGAAAGGCCATCTCCCATAGACTCCATTTTATCCAAATTAGCCAAAATTTTAAGAAAGATTTCCTAATGAAACAGTACCTTGTACTTGATCAAACTCAAGATAGAATTAATCCTTATTGGAAGCAAAACCAGCCTATTTAATGTTTACATGATTTTCTAGTAATCTTAAGGTATGAAGATCCAAATTAAAGAAATATCCTTTATCCAGAATACCTCAGATCCCAAGCTTTTTCTAAAACAGGTTCCATAACTGTAATGTATTTTTTTAACCAATGCACTCTTATTTGAAAACAATAGTTTATTTTAGATAATACATATAAAATCACACTGATTAATGCTGCTTAGTTGCCATTTCCCTTCAGAATTTCCATTGCTTTACAAAGAACATAAACTTTAGAAAAGTGATTTGCATATATTATAGTGAATCAATACCATTTTATCAAGATAGGGTGGGGGTATTTGTCAACGACTAATGGTTTCTGAATAAGCGAGGATGCAAATGAAGATACATTTCAGAGAATGCTGGAAATTCAGCAGTCAGTGGTGCATTATTTCTACAATGAAGTAGACAGTGCGTATAATACAGATTGCATTGAAACATTGCATGATAGTTGTTGTAAACAGTCTGATGATTATGGGAAGCTATGCCCTTGAAGAACTATACATTTTATACTACAAAAAAATGAGTCAGATAATATCAGACCCAATGAGTTTAAAATCCACTGTGAGCAAATTAAATAAATATGAAAAATACATGCTTCAGCGTTGAAACAATTTCTAAATGCATTATTTTATTTCTCATTGGTATAACTTGTGTTGGCCAAAGTTTGTTGTAAATAAATGCTATTTTTAGTAGGAGGCATTTTAAAAGAAATGGCAGTCTTTATTTCATGGTCAACATGTTGTACTGTACTATAATTTTGTAGGGACAGTGAACCATTCTTCAACAAGTTCTTAAGTTTAAACTCTAAAAATCTACATTGTAAAAGAGAAATTACATTTTTTTACACATTCATACTTTTAGAAGTTTACAGATTTGTATTTGATAGTAATTACCTGAAAAAGTTGAAAGAATTTTTAAAGATATTTGTATTTTATTTCACATCACACTTATTTCCGTTATTCTATTCAGATCTTTTAATTTTTTTTTCACTAGTAAATGTCTGAAAAACTTGAATCTTTAGAATTTTTAGAGACATTTTTATTTTTTCCCGTCACCTGCTCTGGAGTTTAGTTAAATAATTTGTGAATTTTTATAACATACACTGCGCATGTTTGCTGTGCATGTTTGCAAAAAGAAAAAGTTCGCATTGGAGTTGTTGAGGACATGCTGGGTCATTAAAATTCTCATTTGGCCTTTGTGCCCATTTTTTTTTTTTTGAACAAACAAAATGTATTACATCCACTAATAGAGTTTAATTGTAGTTTTAAATAACTCTAAAACCACTTAACTGAGAATGTTGATAAATGGGCATCTATTGGTTAAGTCTCTAACCCTCATGTAATTAAAGTCGCTAAGTTTGCCCAGGAGCAGTGACCCATCGCAACTAATAAGATGTTTGCTTTTAAAAAGGTAACTAGTAAATGCTACTGCTGATGGGTTACTCCTGGGCAAACTTAGTGCCTTATATTACATAGATATAAACCTGTGGACCACTTTTGGGCTCATTGACTTGTCTGGTCCTTCTAACAAGAGCAATAGACTCAAATACAGTGCAGTAAATCATAACAACAAATAAGATATTTTTGTCCATTATTCTACCTGCAGTAGGATTACTACACTAAGGCAAATTAGTCCACTCTCAGTAAACAAGCGCCATAGATTTTTATTAAACAGTGTGAAAAGCCCAAATCACTTAAAAATATGAATTAATTCTCACTTCCATTCTTGTCTGCATTGATATGTTCCCTTCTATTTCCTTTAAGTTGTATGGTGAAAATTAGCTGCTAAAACCAGCGTAAGGACGTTAGTTGCTGTCATGGACTCTTTCCAAGTGAAATCATTGAGAAATTAGATTAAAATTAAATAGAAGGGACATGTATCTGCAGATGAGGACAAATAAATGATACAATGTAGTGCGCCTCATACATGGCACCATGACACATGGCAAAAGCAATCTACTCCAACAAGCTTTTCTCCTGAGGCAAGACACAAGATAAATGACTGTGCTTTAAAGAGTGCTGAGTGGATGTTCTGCTGTAGGAACTTGCTACAGGAATTCTAATTTCAGTTATGCGTCTCTGATATCTGCATGATACCAGGATATCTTTCTTTGTGATGCAAACTCGGCTTTGTCTGCATGTGCTTCCAACATGTCTATATATGAACAGGGCAATTTCCCTCTTTGTAGTTCTTAGCTCTGCATGGTCATTTAGAACTAAATGGCTATTTCTTTTCAGTTCAGTTCAGACGTGACTTTGTATGGGGTCCACTGAAAAAAAAATGTTTTTAATTTATATGCAAAACTGTATAATTATATTTTTACACTATATACAATATCTTATTAAATGCCTCACTATCAAAGCTCATCTATTAGCCAACTGCTATCCGGGGATTAAATAATGAAAGCGATTTGTCTTCATTCCCTCCAGCTATGCTTCAATTTTAACTCCCGGCACCAAATCAAATCCAAAAAATTTTCAAGTTATGCTGGGAGTTGTAAATAGAACATGATGTTGGTAATAAAGCATGATTGGAGGCAAGGCAGATCATACATATTTTCCAGCAGTTTGCCTTAAGCTAATGATTGAAGTTCTGTAGAGGCATAACTGTTATTAGTTATGTTCTGAATGTGGTAAATATACTGTACCATAGGTAATATGCTTTAATCCCATAAACGATCCTACCCTACCATTGCCTTAACTACATTTTAAACATGAGCCGGTGCTAATGCTATGAAATAAGTTCATGTTACTCTGTATATATTAATTTAATCTCAGTTCCCCAGTATACGGCAAGCAAAAATCCAGCTCTTCTGTCAAACAACCTTGACTAAACACCAAAATGATCAGTCTAAATGCTTTCAAGAAGCATTAGTACACTCATTATATGTATTTTTTCAATTATTTTTTTATAAACAAAAAGAGAACAGTTTTTAATATATTTTTGATCCCACTCATTGTGTAGCTGTTTAGTTAAAAGGGCAAATGGTGGGATCAAATAGCAAATCCGTGCATGGCAAAATTCTTATCATTATCACTGTATGTACTGAACATGTGCATATTTAAATCAATAAAACTTTGGCTCTCCCATGCTGGTTCTGTGTCTTTTACAAAATATATACATATTTCTCAGTGAAGCCAAGCATTGTATTATTTTTCTTAACTTGACCTTTGGGAGCAGCGATTCATTGGAGTATTTCATTTGTATGACTTTTCCCCTAATTGTACTTATTTAGAGACACTAGTATGGTAGGACGCATAAACCTCAATATAAGATTATTGTGTAGAATATCCTATGACCATATGTTATAACTGTAAAAATAAAAGTTAGCCCTACTAATAGAAAGGGCATATATTTCCCCTATAATTGAAAGCTCTTGCTATATTTTTGTTGCTTGCTGGAAACATGAGACTATTTTAAGCAATCCCTATTCATTATATGAAATAGTACAGCTCAGATTCTGAAATAAAAACATAAAGAGGAATGAAAAGGTCATAGATGAAGGTCAAAAAAAAATATAGGGAAGTCTTGCATATGAGCCAAAATGGAATAGTTCCACTTGGTTTCTGAAATCCTTTCACGGTTAAAAGGCAACCTGACTTTCCAAGATTTTTTAAAATCCTATATAAAGTCATTTTATCATTATCATCTTGGTTCTGTATAACCTTTAGTATAATAAGAAAGTTTCACTTTATAACTTACACAAAAATATATTGTTTGCTTTGCCGATTGATTTGTGTTCTTCAGTCCTTATACGGTACATTTACGCACAGCTGAGAACTATTTCAGTCTTTTTTATCTCATGCCCTTAACTCAGTGAGAACATTTCCACAAATGGCACTTGTTTACTTTTGATAAACAAATTCCAGATCATCCATCACTCTTCCGAGTTGAAAAGCCTGACATTATAGCTGCATTAATTTTGCTTTATTAACAAGAGTGCAGATATCCCACAGTCTGTAATTAGAATCTTACTGCAGTGCCTTTCAAAATTACAGAAACTTCCAGGCATCTTTACATGTGAAGAATTCAATGTAGAAATCCAAGCACCAAGATAATTGTGTATGCAAACAGTTGTCATTGCTGTCTTTATTGCTATAAAAATGTATGTGCATACTGACTGGATGGTGAAGGAAAGTGGAATCATTCAAAACAAGGTAAATATTAGAACAGAATGAAAGTTATCTGATGTACCATTAAAAGAAAACGGATATTAATAACACTTTGTTCAAAGGTTAGTTTGAATGTGTCATAAAAACTAATAGTTTATTCTCTGTGTGAATCAATTATTTAAGGTCCTTATTACCCAATGTTTTACTTTAACAATTACTATTAAGTTAACTATATATGATTTTCCAACAGCCTTCTTTTGCTTTGGGTGCTAATAGTGTATGTCGGAATTTGGGTCACATTTCCACTGCTGTTATAGGCACTTTTTCACTCTACTATAACTACAATGCCACTGCCCCAGTCCCTAACTATTAGCATATTATCCCACTACTATAGGCATCATATCTCCCTACTATACCTGTTATTCCACAGCCACAGTCCTTTCCCCGAGATTATAACCCACTGTTACTATATGCACCATCACTTCTTATTATACCTGCTATCCCACAGCCACAGTCCCTTCCCAGAGACTAAAATCCCCTCTACTACTATAGGCACCATCTCTCCCTACTATACCTGCCATGCCCCAATCATTTTGCAGAGACTATTATCCCCGCTGCTACTAAAGGCACCATCTCTCCATACTAGTGATGTGCGAGCCGGCCCGATACCTGCGTGACCCGAGTTTACCTGCGGGTTGGCAGGTTCAGGCAGACCTTGCCTTTGTGGGTAGCAGGAAGGTGCGGATTGAAATCTTCTGACTGCTCTCTCCACCCCCAACTTTACAAATGCCTGCTTCCAACTTCCGGGTATACATTTTATAGATGCACTCCTGCTCACACCGCACATTTTGTGACATTATCGACGGGTCAGCATGGGTCTTTAAGAGGAACCCAGAAGTAAGAAGGGAAAAAAATTACCCATACATCCCTACTCCCTACTATACCTCTTATCCCACAGCTACAGTCCCTTCCAGGCCCGGACTGGCCATTTGTGGGTTAGGGCAAATGCCAGAGGGGCTGCTATAAGGTCCCATAGAAAGTCAGTGTTTAGTGGGCTGGTGGGGGCTGTTTGGGCCTCTATGTGGGCTGATGGGCCTCTTGTGTACCTGAAATGCCAGGGCCTATTTTAATTCTCAGTCCAGTCCTGGTCCCTTCCCAGACATTATAATCCTACTTCTACTGGAGGCACCATGTTTCCCTACTATACCTGCACATCCCACAGCCACAGTCCCTTCCCAGAGACTATTATCCCTACTACTACTAAAGACACCATCTCTTCCTACTAAACCTACTATTCCACAGTTCCTTCCCAGAGGCTATTATTCCACTGTCACTATAGGCACCATTAGGCCTGGATTTGTGGCAAGACCATCTCTCCCTACTATCTATACCTGCTATCCCACAGTCACAGTTCCTTCCCAGAGACTATTATGCCACTGTTACTATAGGTCCCACTCTCGCCACTATGCCTGCTATTCCCACAGCCTGTTAACACAACAGCACAATATGTAACATAATACAGCACATTTGAGTGATAAAAGTTGTAATTTCGTTTTTTTTTTTTTTTTTAAATGATTTGATATTGTGGACAAGGTGTGCTTTCTGAGCTTCATAGCTACATAAAATTCTGTACCTATACATATGTTTATCAAATGCAGTGTTCTTTTGTAGTCTAGGAGATAGATATTGATATATGCCAAAACACATTCACATTCCAGCATGGGGTAATTTTCAGTGGTACCTGATTTATTTTCATGATCAGCTTGCCTATTCCATATTCAATGAAGCTGATATTGCATTAATTTCATCTTCAGCCTGCTGCCCTAACCCTTCTTGTTGCAGGCAAAGCAATTTTGTCCTTTGATCATTGACCAGTTAGATAAATCACATGATCAAAGGTCCTCTCTTTATATCTGCCTCCAAGTCGGTAGCAAAATTGATTGGAGTACAGAAATGAATCCTGGATGTTATTGGCTTAACAGTCAATACATCCTCCCAGATGTCAGAAACACCTCTGCCTGTGGGACTGAATGGATTTGCTGATATTTTTCTCTGCTTTTAGCTTTCATTTATAGTCTGAGCACACTGCTGAGTGCTTATTTTCACTCTCCAAACCCCAGTTGTTGCCTTCCTAAATTCTAAATAGGCCCATTAACCTTTGGTATCTTAACACAGAGAAGCAGCCTGTAGGTTTTATCCTGTATTATAGATCCAGTTCACCATGTACATGCATATCATCCAGTTTTCTTGGAATGCAAGTCTCACTTCAAGCTGACATGATATGTTCACTGTTAGAATAGGCATTGAGTATATCACAGGGTCTTTGTGGATCCATGTAATTAAGTTTCTAAGATTGTTACTTGTGCTTCAAATTAAACTGTATTTTGTTTTTCAGTTTTTCATCTTTCATCCCCACTAAATCTCTTCTTATGGACCCATTCGATCTCTATTCCTTTATTGCTGTCTGTAACCAAATGAGTTTTCAAAAAAATTGCAAAATATAACATGTTTTACTATTGCAAAAAAATCTGCTCAAAGATGCTAGTGAACATTAGTGACCATGTTTCCTTCCTTTTTGCATGAATAAAGACATCAACGACTTCATCACAAAGTTTGCATTTACACAAGTGCAAAATCTTTTTTGCACAAATTATTTAACAAAATTCCAGAGCAAGTGTTAATGCTAAACCTTTTCTTAGTGCTAATGCACAATATAACATTTGCCAGTGACTTATTTTACATTGCGACAGTGCTAAACATTCTCAAAGGTGCCAGTTTAAATAACCTTTGCGACTTTTAATTGCATCAACTATCCTCCAAAAACTTTAAAAAGTTGGTATCTTTATTTCTATGCTCAGCCCAGTACAATGTTTTTACTGGCAGTCAAAAGTTGATTATCAATTTACTACCTGAAGGAAATCTTTGTGCTTCTGGTATCTAATATAATTATCCTTGAAAAATATGGAAAATTGGTCATCAATAGAAAACAAAAGTGACTATACATGCTTGCTGTGTAAATCAAATATGGAGGATATTTGTATATTGTGGCATTCAAGCTGCTTCAATGAGACATCCAATGTTTATTGGCATCTGTATTCTTCTAAACCCTGATATTAAAATGGTTTAGTTTACAGGCTTGACCTCAGTGAACCAAGATTCATTAGCGGTATAATATTGAACTTAATATGCATTTTTATTTCAGTCCATCCCAACATCATATTTTTAAATCAATAATAAATCAGCTCTACACTGTTCATCACCAGTGGACTCTTATATATGCATACCCTCCACCACTTATTAGTGCTGTATTATATACCACTTTTGCATAGCAGAGAAATTAGAGGCTGGGATTGTTGAGAGTTATAGCACATTTTGGAAATAGCGCACTCAAATGTATTTTTGTTCCAGTGTGAACAATTTAATTGCTAGGAAATTATGTCCCTAGACTTTATTTACAGTAAATGTGTACTGTTTGTTTGTCTTATAAATTAAGTTAATTGGCTGCAGGAACTGTAGATAAGAAACATTTCCTCTCTTTAAACAAAGTTAACTGGACAGCTTTCCTTTGCTTTGCAACCATGACTTGCATCCAGACATAGGAAACAGAAACACAACTATACTACTCATTTACTGGAGGTAAGGAGGCAATGTTGGACTGCTAAGGACCCTTTCATTAAAACTTGATAGGTGCACTTTGCTGGATTAAGTCAAATTCAAGGATTAGGGAACAACTCACAAAGTACAGGGGAGCCCTATGATTCGATCTGGTCCAATACTCCCTAGCTTGCGTGTTCTGAATAGTGTACAAGTTAAGTGAACACTCATGTGAAGTACACTTCCCTGCCCTGTACTGAGCCATGGGAACACGGCTCTGTAGATAAAGTAAGGCTTGCCCTCCCAGTTAGTGACACATTAGTTTAAGGTTCATTTTCAACTTTGCTTTTACAGTACAGGCATGGAATCCATTATCTAGAAAGCTTGAAATTATGAGATGGCTGTCTAGGGACTATTTTATCCAATCAATCCAAATAAAAAAAAATCTTTTTCTGTGTAATAATAAAACAGCAGTGAGGAAAACCCTAATTTTTCAAGGAAAAAAAACTTGAATTGATTTTACCCCAAATCTGCTAAAATTCCAAATCCGAAAATACTCCATCTCAAACCTATCAATCTCAGATGTCCCTAAAATTACTTCTTGACATTGTGATCTGCATTGGATAATTCGATAAAGTTGGAGTTTTTGTCCCATAATCTGATAAAGTTGAGTTTTCACAGTAACAATTCGATACAGTAGAGGTTTTAGAACACCAATTGAACCACATCACTTGAATTGATTTTTTCCCCAAATCTGCTATAATTCCAAATCCGAAAATACTCCATCTCAAACCTATCAATCTCAGATGTCGCTAAAATTACTTCTTGACATTGTGATCTGCATTGGATAATTCGATAAAGTTGGAGTTTTTGTCCCATAATCTGATAAAGTTGAGTTTTCACAGTAACAATTCGATACAGTAGGAGTTTTAGAACACCAATTGTACCACATCAATTGCCGCCATGCTTTTTCAGTCCAACTTTTTCCATGAAATTTTTTTTGAGAAATTAGTTCAGTTCATTGACTTTGTTTTAATAAAAGAAAATTTGATTAATTTGAGTTTTAGTAAATAACCCCTTAAATGTTTAAATGATCTACTAGTAGACTCAAGCTATAAAGATCCAAATTACAGCATGAAAGAGCCCCAGGTCCCCAGTATTCTGGATAGCAGGTCCTATGCCTGTATATATAACGTTGAAGGATGGAGACCCTACCAATAGATGTTATGAGATAAAAAGCAGATGAATTATGATTAACCTGTGTATATAATATGTAATATAACATTAATTACAATACTTCAACTATTAAATTCATACCTGACAGCAACTGCAGTTATATTTATAACACAACTTCAGATACACAATACTATACACAATGCACAATGAGTAACACAATATTACTAGATCATAGCAGGATCTGTTCAGTCAAACCCTCCCATTCTAACAATGGGAACATTAATATTTTGCTTTGCTTGAAACATATTTCAAAAATGTTCCAAACTATAAGTACACAGCCCTAAGAGCTATTTTTTATTTATATTACCTGCACACACAGATTCTACTGTTCTGCAGGCAGAAAAAACAGTGGGGAATGTCTATATCAATTAATCAGTGTTCTCACCACACAGCATGCCCAGTATGGTACACACCACACTATGAAGGGGAATAACTGGCAAGAAAAATAAATCGTAGCAAAGTTTAAAATTCACAAAATGCCTAGAGAATAGACATCATGTTGGTTTTAAGCAGCAAACACAGACAGGTTTCAGGAATAAATGCAACAGGGTTTATTTATTTATTTTGCATGAGCTGCATCTACTGAGTGTCCAGAAGGTGTTATTGCGTCTCCGTTCTTTATTGCATATGTGTAATGCTCTCTGCGAGGCCATCAACTTGTACATTCAAACTGGGGAAGAGTTCCATCCGGGTGCTAAAATCTATAAAGAGAAAAATTAGAAACAGAGTAACCATTGCTCCGGTTGCCAAGAGGTAGTAGAAGCAAATGTTCATCAACTTGTGCTGCTAATAAATGTGGGGACATTATCCACTTAATTGTTTTTCAACATCACTAGGAAATTGTGCTACTTATTTCCCTCAGTGGCAACACAATCCCCATCTATCTTGAAACCTAGCAGCGTTGATATTTCCTTGGTTTATTGCCTTGCTACTTTATACCTCAAACACAGCCACCACAGCAAATGCATATCTCTGTGCATGAGCAAATTCTTAATGAACACTGTGTCCCAGTGCTGTTCTTGGTCTACAGGATAAGTGTTTGCATTGTCTCTACATTTTAGATAATTGAGGTTATTTATTATCATTCATACATTTTTAAAGCAGTTTTAAATTTTTACCCTAAAAATCACGAATTTGAATAATAATTTTTTTTTTCGATAATCAAAAGATAACATTTTTTAATGCATAACTCTGACATCTGAAAATTGCAAGATTATGTAGAAGTGTACGGGACCTGTCCTAGGTAAAATGTCAGCTATTTGAAGTTTCCATTTTTTTTCTAGCTTATTGACACATTAAAAATGATGAATAGAATGTGAAGTATTTGTATTTTTACCACAATTTTATAACAATCATGTTCAGATTTTTTTTAAAAAATAAGGTAGCAAATAGGGACTTTATTCAAAGTAGAAAAAATTGGAAAATTAAACAAATATAAACTTTGATATGTAGGCCTCCTTATGAAATGAAATTCATATAGACAGGCTATGCAGGATACGTTATTAAATTCATATTACATTGTTAAATTATGTTCGCTGAAATGTTTATTTAATATTATTGGGAAAAAAACCCACTAAAACCAAGTTCTTCTAAACAGCATTTTTTGACAGTTGCAAATGAGATCCATTATCCAGAAAGCTCTCAATTATGTAAAGGCCATCAACCATAGACTCCATTTTATCACAATAATAAAAAAAAAATTAAAATTATTTCCATTTTTACTGTAATAATAAAACAGTAACTTGTACTTGAGTTAACTAAGATATACTGAATTCCTATTTGAAGCAAAACCAGCCTATTGGCTTTATGTAATGTTTACATTTTGTAGACTTAAGGAATAAAGATCCATCCAAATTACGCAAAGATCCATTATCTGGAAAGTCCCAGGTCCCAAGCATTCAGGGTAACAGGTCCCATACCTACATATATAAGGTCCAAAAGCAGAAAATAAAATGGCAGTTCATTTAGGGAGTATTGTAAAACAAATGGGTATTTACTCAATGTGGTTACTTATATTTATGTTTTGCTCCAACCTCTATTGTTTACCCATCTTCTGGTTTTAGCTTAACCTTAGCAGCTACTATATTCTCACACTGCAGATTTGCAACAGGCTTATCCAACACAGTTGTGTATATAATATCATTACAAGAAGCTAAAAGCTTAATATCAGTAGGGGCATAGCTCTCCAAATACAAACTTAGGAGAAATGTTGCATCACATGGATACACCCCTAGCTTTTAGAGATAACTTAAATGATTCCCTGTAGTGAATAGAATTCTGCTGGGAATGTTGAGGATATAGTGGCCCTTTAAGTTACCATGTGATAATGGCAATTACAAAGTATTCTGATGATTAATTTCAATAAATAAATATTTTCTAGTGATGTTATTTTTGAGTTTTTTTAAACACAGCTGTAGGGGTTCAAGCAAGAGAGACTTAAGGTGGCCATACACGTAGAGATCCACTCATTTGGTGATGTTGCCAAACAAGCGGATCTCTCCCCGATATACCCACCTTGAGGTGGGCGATATCAGGCTGACCCGATCGTGGGCCCTAGGGCCCAACGTTCAGATCAGTACGGGAGGTCAGATCGCGGGACCGCATCAACGAACAGATGCGGCCGACGGGATTTTTAATCCTGCCCGATCGACATCTGGCCGACTTTCGGCCAGACATCGATCGGGAAAGCCCGTCGGAGGGCTCCCCACACGGGCCGATAAGCTGCCGACACAGTCTGTCGGCAGCTTTTATCTGCCCGTGTATGGCCACCTTAAGTTAAATGAATATGACTTTACACTCTGAATTTCTTTAAATCGCTTGCAACTGAATACACATAATGAAATTAAGCATAAGGTATATTGATTAGTGATAATAAATTCGCCCATCACTAATCAATATACCTTATGCTTAATTTCATTATGTGTATATGACAATCTATAATCTATCTATCTATATATCATCTATCTATTTTTCATCTATCTATCTATCTATCTATTTACTATCTATATATCTAACATCTATATATCTATATATCATCTATCTATTGTATCTATTCATGGCCTGCTAAAGTGAATTCATATTGTTTTTTGGCTGTTTAAAAACAAGAAACATTATTTCCTTATTTCTATCAAGGCATTCCAAAGCGCCTTACCATATATATCTGAATTTTCAATAAAAGGACAAGTTATTTTATGTTTTTATGCTTTTAAATTGCTTTTAAATATGCCTTTTTGGTGATTTTAGCAAATAATCTGAACATTTATGCCAAGTGATTTACAAAGTGACTTTCATTCACTTTAGAAAAATGATGGTCATTCAACTATCCCACTGGTTCCTAAGTGATGGGAAAAATATATGCTGAACAGCTGGCATCTTTTGTTTGTGCTTAGTTGTCTTCATTTTATATGTCTATATTATATGTATGTATCAGTGATTGCCGCTCAGTACAGATATTTGAATTAGCACAAGTACATATATTTTACTTAAAAAGTAGATTTGACCCTTTCTGATTATGTGAGGAAGTAAAGACAAGTAGGTCTGATTGTTAGAACTTCCTTTTTTGTTGTTCAGAAACCTGTTATCCAAAAAGCTCTGACTTTGTAAAGGCAGTCTCCCATGGACTCCATTTAATCCAAATAATCAAAAATTAAGAAAATTATTTCCTTTTTCTCTGTAATAATGAAACTGTATATTGTACTTGATCCAAACTAAGATATAATAATCCGGAATGGAGGCAAGTCTGTTGGGTGTATTTAATGTTTACATGATTTTTCTATTAAATTAAGGTATGAACTAGTGATGGGCGAGTTGTGTCACGTTTTTGACGCGCATCGCATCATTTTTGACGTGTCGCGTCTCTTTTTTTCGGCAAATTTTCTGCAGGCAAATTTTTGCTGGCGTACGGGAATTTATCCACCGCCGGCGAATCGTGGGAATTCACTGCGAATTTGTGCCTGGCGAATAAATTCGCCCATCACTAGTATGAACAAAACCATAGGTCCAGGGCATTTTAGATAATGTCCCATACCTGAATTATTTTTGCAAATTTGTGCATGTATTATATATCATATTATTATACTCATCATTATATTTTTTTCTACATTAGAAAAAAAAAACCCTTGGGAAAAAAACCCTTACTACTAACTGTTAAAGATCAACAGGGCAACTAAAGGAAACCCATTGGTTTGGAGCATATTACTTTGTTTCAATCTCCATTGGAGCAAAACTCAAATGTTCCTTTCATGAACTTCTATTAACATCCTTCATAAATAAATCTCTCTAAATTGTTTTCTCTTCATCCACAGGAAGTTAATTGAAACTTACTTTTTGAACTTTACAGGCAGGGTTCCATTCCTTGCTTATTAGAGTTACTTACACAGTATACTATGGTGAAGCAAGCTTATGAGATGTGCAAATTTGAGCAAGAGATTGGAACAGAAAATTACAAAATAAAATGTGCTGACAAAGACAGTTCACAAGGTCTGAATCTCAGCATCTTAACAATTCATCTTAAATGAATATTAAGATTATTAGTTAGTTATGATTCATAAATAACTTGTACTTAATTCCCATAACATTGAATTGCCCTTTTTTCCTACATGTTATGATATATTTTAGCAGCTGGGTTTCTTTCCTGTAGTCACAGAATATTAGTGTTACTTCCTTTTATATACAGATGGAACCAGACAGTTTTATAGTAACTAAAACTCTGTGATTCTTTCTAGTACATTATTTAAGAAAGATGAAATATCTTACTAGATGTCTCATAATGTTTCCCTAAAATAACATGAAAGGATAAAGAATGAGGGTTTTAAGCTTTAAAGGCCAAGTCAATCACAAAATGAAAATGTGCCCAAAAAACATCATAAGCAACTTTGCAATATACAGTACATTAATTACAAATTTGCTACCAATGTAAACTATTATGTTGCACTGCATTTAAACTTCTCCTATTGTGTACTTAATGCTCAATATTCATTATTTCATATAATTTAATTTACTTGATGATATTGTTTTCTAAATTTTGTTATTCTATGAATTTAAAAATTCTTTAAATAAATACAGAATATACAAAAAATATGGGACAGGAACCATTCATTAAAATGTCACCCAATCCATGACCGTATTGTAGATGTAGCTACATTATTTTTATTGTGTTATGTATTGGAGTGTATGGAGTAATTCAAGAATTTTGTTTAGGGGCACTACTATACAAAACAAAATAAAAAGAAATAAGCACCCATATCCATGGGCATGGAGCTGTTAACAGTGTAATTGTTGACATGTGCCATTATGTGTCAGTTTATTTGTCGTTTACAATGATCCCTGGGCCTGGGCCATCCACCATATATAGTAACAATGAGCCATTCTGTATCTGTCTGCCATCCAACCAACATAACTAGCTTAATGCTTTATTAGTAGTGATGGGCGAATCTCCCGAGTTTTGCTTCGCTGAAAAATTTGCGAATTTCCTGAGAAATTGGTGAAAAATTTGTGAAACGAGTCGTGGCACGCTTTTGACGCGCGTCGCGTCAACTTTGTCGCGTCCGGTCGTTTTCGACGCGCGCCGCGTCGTCTTCGACGCGTCAAAAATGACACGCGACTTGTTTTTCGCTGAATTTTCACCAGGCAAAATTTAGCTGGCGTTTCGTGAATTTATTCGCCAGCGGCGAATCGCGGGAATTCGCCCCTGGCGAATAAATTCGCCCATCACTATCTATTAAGTTTTAGTGAGGGTCGGGGTATATCTCCTAATTTATGAGCACAAGGGTTATGATTATTTGGTTAGTTCTGGGATTCCTCAAGTGACTGCAGAAAGTGACTAGCATAGCAGGAGGCACATCCATTTAATAAGACAAACATCATGAAATTGGTGTTTGTTATTCAGTTAAAATGTAATATTTAGCCTACTATTTATATATATATATATATATATATATATATATAGTGTTTTCAAATTACTTTTTCAGTGTTTTTCAGAATTAAGTGATGGAATTAAGTAGAACTAAAATTTTCTTGCTCTCCATGGCACATTTCCTAATGGTCCTTTCTTGACTTTCAAATGTTTATGTTCTACAAAGAACAGTTAGCACAGTATATCCCTTTATTTAAGTCATGCCCTGTTAATTTTTTTCTTGACCCCAAAATTTCAATTTGATATTTTCCTTAAATCTTTTATTGTACAAGGTTGTAGCGTAACGCTAACACATTTTAATCAAGAGTGCATAAAGTGTACATAGTAATATCATGTTGGAATAAATGACTTTGTAAACATGATGAGATAACAAATAAAACACCTCCTACTGTGCTTCACAAGAATTTTTAAGGTTTCATCCTTGAATTTACAGGGTCAAGTGATTTTCCAACAAAGCTCCAGAGACATTTGTTTATTGTCCTTGGCTCAGTATGAAATTATTTATTTACTAAAGACAGTAAGAAAGTGGAATAGTAACTATATTTGTATTTATGTTATCAGTGCATGCTATGGAAAATTAATTAATTCAAGAAAATTTCTAAAATATATTAAATGTAAGGGTTTACGAGAGCATTGTCCTTGTGTATTTTATCTACACAGAACTTGGTTACTTTAAATATTAAATATATGTTACAGTAGGGTTGGGTTATTAGTTGTATGCATGGGAATAGTATGTTGAACACTTGTAAATGATAAAGCTACTGTATAGTCTGCATATTTTGAGTTTCGAATTCAAAGGAAATGCCAATGATAATTATTTAAAGGGCATATCACTTTATTTGACCTCTTCTGAAGCAGTTATTTAAAAACAAATAGTATGCAGCCAGTGGAGATTGTAATACCTCTGGTTATGCCTTCAGTAGAGATAAACAACCGATATGTGCTTCATTGGCAAGGCAAACTAACCAAATGCTATGGAAATTCTTATTTTTATCTAAAGCTTCTAAAGTGGGAAAATTTCCAGCTGTGGCTGCAACTCTGCACTCAGTCAAACAATGCAGTAAATTACACATCACACTGGCTAAATGTATTTATGCATGAGATGTCTATTCCAATAACCAGAGTATCTTTATTTTAATTAACTCTAAGATTTTAATTTTAGTATATCAAATACAGTCTGAAAAAGATTGATGCTATTGTAAATTATTGTTTCCTCTCCCATGTAGTATTTTTCTATTTCTCCCCCTAGATTTATAAATTTCTAGTTGCTAACTAATGGAATATGCATCATATTATATTTTGATCTGGAAATTCTAAAGGTTTCAGAACCTACTAACTTGCTTAATTTCTAAGTCAATGTGTGTTATAGGTTGACTTTCTGCTGAGAATGTATCTTGACATGGCCTCATTACATCATGTCATGAGGGCCTGCAGGCAGTTTTGCTTTGCCTACTGCCAGGTTATGACCCTCTGGTAGAACAATACTCTGCATGCAATAGCTGACAGTTACATGAAAACAAAGGCAATTCAACAGAAAAATGTTTAAATATATATGAAGTTGAAGTTGAATTCATATCTACAGTAATGTGATAAATTTGCATGCTTTAAAATGAAAGCACACCCATGTATTTTTACATGTTTCTTTTAAAAAAAATGTAACTCTAGTGGGCAGATTTGTCAAGGGTCGAAGTGAAAATAAGAATTTCAAATTCTAACTTTTTTTATTTTTTTGATTCAAGTTTTTTAAAAATTTTAATTTATGATATACTAGCCCTAAGAATTCAGATTTGATTATTTGCCAGCCTTAAAGCTGGCAACTTGCTGTTTAATCTATGGGGATATCCTGGGATTGATTTGCTTGCAGCCTTCCTGAGTTTTTTTTTTTTTGAGTATGCGGTTCAATCCCATTCACCCGAGTCTGAAAATTTTTATTTTTTAATAAATTGCCATTGGTGTGAGTTTATGGGGGTTTATAGAAGTTTAAATATATATTTAAATATATATATATATATATATATATATATATATATAATTATTTGTTGATTTCTACAATTTAGTTTTCAAATTTCAAGCTAAGATCCCCCAATATGTATATCCCAATATGTATATAATATATTATCCTCAACCTATTTTTTAGCAACAGTGGGTGTATTATAATTAATATAAAAATGTCAGTGAGTCATGTGACATTGCTATGCAATTATAATTGAGAACTGTTTGGAAGAATTGGATTAGATTACTTTGAATACGTGGGTCTTAAAAAATATTTGAAAGCAAGTAAAAGAAGACAGAAAGTGAGTTTCAGAGGTACAAATTTCTGAAGGCATGCATCCATGGGAGGATGTCATAAGAAAATAAACTGAAGTAGACAGTTTGTAGATTACAGAGAGGTATGTTGGAGTAAAATTGTGTAACTTTTTAATTTGTAGTGTTAGTGAGCCAGTTGAATAATTTTGAGAATAGGAAGGTAGAAGGCTGTCAAGTAAATGAGGGCTCATTAACTAACCATAGTAAAAATTATAGGTAAAGCAGAAGGTCAAGATAATAAGGTGTTGCAAAAGTTAATATGTGATGTTTAATGTGTGTGTGTTTTCTTTCTTTCAACCCCCCATATGGGTAAAATAATGAACATTTTTTTCTGCTCGAAACACCAAGTGATTATTAAACTCAAGCAGGGTTTCCTTAAAAATTGCTAGTTCCAAAAGGCATGTTAATCTTAAATTGCCCCCCCTCTGTCTACTAAAAATCATTTAAACATTTAATAAACAATAATGCCACCAATATGGATTCATATAGCATAGTTACCATCAAGTAGAAGGTACTGTTTTATTATTACAGAGCAGAAATGAAATCCTTTTTTAAAAATTAGTAGACAACTTTTGACAGGCTATTTAAAGTTGGAAGAAGAGGGCAATGATCTGGTTGGCTGCTACAGGTAACTGCAATGGAGCATTTGGAACTTTTATTATATCACCCAACTCACATTAGTCTGTAAATCACAATGTCATCTGCAAGATGCAGCACTCCTCTCTTATTTTCAATAAAATATTTATTTTGCCTCAGAATGGTATGTGTTTATGCTCTTTTGTGTTCACTAAACCAGTTCCATGAAATAACTAACTTAATATTCAAAGGTAATTTCCTTCTGAGTTTTTTCATCCATTTTTAATTCATTAATTACTAGAACTTAATTCCAGCACAGGCTGCAGGCAAATCCTTGCATGGAAATTCTCCAGTTCTGGGCTCATTTCTATTACAGAAATTGCCCTTCTATTCAACCAAGCATGACACTTTTTTTCTGTGTTCAAGATAATGTCCCAGGCATTGATTATCAATTTACAGAGAAATAGATCTGAAGTACAAAAATGAGTAAGGAATGCCTTTACCAACTGGAATTTGTTATTGGTTGACTTTATTAAAACCGCTACCTCTGGATGTTTTTAATATGGTTTATTTAAAAAAAAATTCCTTGAATAGTTGGGATTGTAGAGTTTTAAATTCATGTCCAAGTGTTCAGGCAACCTAATTGGAAACTATATGGTATAGAATTCACTTCCCTTGGGTCCCATTTTGGTGAATTCATCCTTTTTCTGAGGGTTTCACTCCAGTGTTTATTTTGTTATAAAAGCCAATAAGTATATAGTCCCCCTGTTTCAGGCTTAGTGTCTTATTACTGATCAGGAGGTACCTTGTTTCTTACATGATTACACATGATTATCCTGATATTTTACAACAGGGGGTATATTATTTCTTATAATACAGTACATACGGTTTAGAGCAATGTAATATAGATGACATCACCAAACTTAGATTATGATATATGATGTATGATATTTAAATAATGAAATAATAGTTGATGATGATGAAGCTGATGATGATAATGAAATTGATTATTTCCATGTCATTTTGTGGGGAAGGGAAGAGAAAATGAAAAGACTTGATATATTGTGTACTTGCAACAAATAGAGAATATATATTACTTAAAATATACATTCTATTACTGTACTTAAAATAGCATAAAAGGTATATTAGCTTTGATATTAAATACTGTAGTACAGAAAGAATATTACTTCAGAAACTGTATTTCAACTCGCTGTAAATATAAGCTTGTCATTTTGATTGTAGCAATGATTTTTAAGGCTCCCTTATGAGGCAGTTTGGAAGTTCTACTGAAATTCTTTCATTGATGGAGTTCTTAAAATAGGTGAATTATTTTCTTGTCTTTAAAATATTCCGACCACAAAGATCTGGGAAGCTGTTTTCACTGATGGAATTTGAAAGAGACGTGATTCAGTTGTTTTAATTGGCTTAATATACATTCATGCATGTAAATTATTTTCACAACCGGAGCCCGAGAAAAAAAAGTGTTAATTGCCATGCTGAATACATATCAGCAAGCTTGATCAGACCTCTCATAGAGTATCTGTAGTCTGTAATTACAATCATAGGGAAATAACAGCTAGCTTCATTGGATTTTGGATACTAAAAGAGTGCAGCACTTTTCAAAATTATATAAATTTGTTCACTTTGCAAAACTGTAGGATAAGTTAAAAATGATATATATATATATAAAATGCATGCTTTCAGCCTGTGAAGTAAAGTGGGATAAATCATATTAAATAAACTTTTCATGACCCCAAGGGTTTTTGGACTGTTGTCCATAATTCCTCCTTATTTCTCCTTAAATGTCTTGTAAACTATTGTACTTAAATGTTGTTTGCTACAATCCTTGCATGGAAGGAGAAAGAAATAAATGGTTTAAAATATTCTAATATTCTGAATGAAATCCTATTTTAGATAACATCTGACAAACCCAATATATCAGGTTTATGTCTTTAATTATACATTGGCCACTAGGATACCAGGAAAGCTCTCAGTGGACTCAGGTGCTATTCGGCCCTCCTACTCGCCCATCCATTTGGCCTTGTATGAATATATCTTGATGATTCCTCATTTCTATATGAGAATGAAGAGGACAATTTGGATGTAATAGGATAATAGGATGTAAAGTAAAAGATTAGGTGAATAAGGAAGTCGAATGAGAAAATATATTGTGGAGAATGAGCATATGGTCCAAGGCATCCCAGACTGACACATCAGTACTGTCTCTATTGGATACTACTCATAGTTTTTGATAGAAATTATACAGCCACACCACCAGTGTTGCTCTGTATCAGAGGTCCCCAGTTTTTTCAACCTGTGAGCAACATCAAGATGTAAAAAGAGTTGGGTAACAATGCAAACATGAAAAATGTTCCTGGGTGTTGCAAAATAAGGACTGTTATTGGCCATTTGGAAGCCCTGTTTGGCAATACACCTGGTTTTTAAGCAACCACAACTTACCTCCAAGCCAAGAATTCAAAAATGAAAACCTGCTTTGAGGCCAGTAGTAACAACATCCAAGGGTTTAGTGAATAACATGTTAGGGACCACTGTTCTATATTGTATAGGTCATTTCTTTAGTTAATCAAGGTTTACCATGCAATTTGGAAGTTTATATTCACAGCAAATGGTCTTTTACATGAATTTCTTCTCTTATAGCTGTTCTACATGTTAGAACACCAAGGCCAGGACAGAAATTGATCCCTCTGTTCTTCAGTGACTTTGGAAGCACTACTATTCCTTTGTACGCAATCATACTCCAAGAGTTTACAAATTATAAAATTTTTTGCTAAAACTATACCCCAAAAATGAATACTTGAGCAACAGATAGTTGATTAAGTGACATATTAAAGAATCTTACCAAACTGGTATATATATTCAAGTACATATTGACCTTTTACATATCTTGCCTTGAACCACCATTTCGTGATGGTATGTGTGCTGCCTCAGAGATCACCTGACCAGAAATATCTTCTGTCTGTTAATTGGCTCGTGTGACCTAACTTTCTAGTTTGTTTGATATGTTTGTGTGCACCTTTGAATCCTAGGATCCCAGGAGGCTGTCCTTATTTTTTAAAATGCCTATTTTATATTTATGATTACCCAATGACACATGCTACTAAAAAATAGTGATGGGCGAATTTATTCGCCGGGGCAAATTCGCGGCAAATTCCCGCGATTCGTCGCTGGCGAATAAATTCGCGAAACGGCAGAAAAATTTTGCCAAAAAAAAACCGAGTCGACGAAAACGATGCGACGCGTGCTGAAAACTACACGACGCGCGCCGAAAACGACGCGACGCGCATCGAAAGCGATGCGACGCTCATCAAAAGCATGCCGCGACTCGTTCCGCAAATTTTTCGCCAACTCGGGAGATTCGCCCATCACTACTAAAAAAGTGTATTATTATTATGAAAATAGTTTATTTACATGAAGCAGGGTTTTACATATTAGTTGTTTTATGCAATATTTTTTTATAGAGACCTACATTGTTTGGGGGGTATAGTTTTCCTTTAAAGTTACTTTAAGTATATATGTCAAAAACACTCAGCTTAGTTTCACAGTTGAACTACTAAAACATCTGAACATTTATGGCAACCTTTTGCCATATAAATATCAGCAGATCAGAAAGTCAGAGGGATTATGGCCTTTCTCTCACTTCCATTTGGATGATCCCAAAATGAAAGACAATAATTCTCTCTATATTCATATGTGAAGCTTTCTATGTAACCCAGAATGTAAAAACTAGAACAATTGCTTCAATAGGGGAATGCTGCAGTTAATTCAAATAACATAGGGAGTAAGACTATGTGCATAGTGTTATCACATTCACTGAAATAGAAAAGTTATATGTTATTATTCATGCAAAATGTAGCTTGTTTCATTGTTCCAGTAGATCTATGCTGTATGAACCCTCTATTTTGCCATGCTCAAACCTGCAAAACATTCTTTACAATGTATGATAAGGGAACTGACAGTTGTACAGTATATTTAACAAAACATGTTATGAAAATAATTAACCCCGCTCCAACTGTGTTGATTTATTTTGATAACTTAGCAATTTGTAGCTACATACGAATCCTATTGTTAATGCAGCATGCACACTTCTTTGCAAAGGCCCAGTATACACCAATCAATAGGAAAAACATTTATCTTTTCTTAGGACAATGTAAAATAACACTAAAACTGAAATATAGCTAACATATAGAGCATAAAAGTCCAGATTGTAGCATCCATAAATATGTCAGTGTTAAAGTTTATATATCCATTCTGTATATCAGGACCATATGTATATGTTAATGTGCTTGGCCTGAGCAGATTTGTAATCTGGTTTGCAAGAAGACAGGTAATCTTACACAATAAAGTCTGCAACCAATCTGAGTTAAGGTAATTGTCCTTCCCAGCCTGCTGATAAACAGTGCATACATCTTTCCTTCTCTACCTATTTGCATCAAGGGTAGGTACCAATTGGAGTTCAGCCTTGTAGGTCCTGTACATTATGCTGAATACTTATTATTATAGTGACTGCAATGTGGAGGGATGTGTGCACCAGTGTGAGATGCATAAAAATAACATACCTTTATACCTTAAGTCTACTAGTCTACATGTAACAAATAAACCCAGTAGGCGTGTTTTACCTATAATAAGGATTAATAATATCTTAGTTGGGATCAAATACAAGGTACTGTTTTATTATTATAGAGAAACAGGAAATAATTTTAAAGGGAACCTGTCACCTAATAAGATTAGTACAAATCCTGTTTTGTCATGTTAGTCAAGCAAAATGAACTTTAATTACACTGTATAAATTATTTTAATCTTGTTTCCTTCAGTCTGGGACTTCTTATTTATAGTAAGCAGGCAGGAGCCAGTGTGGACACCAGGGCCGGAACTAGGGGTAGGCAGAAGAAGCACCTGCCTAGGGCGCAACCAAAGGGGGGTGCTGGGCAGGTAACTGTCTTCTGGATACCCCATGATTGCTGCTCTCCCGGCGCTCTCTCCCCACCCCTCTGTCTCTTACTTTCCCTACCCCTGGTGATTTGCGCGTGCTCAGAGCTCCAGGGGCAATCACACAGAGGTTGCATGGAGGGGGAAGGCGTGGGGGAGCGGGATGGCGCCTAGGGCACCAGGTACACTTGGCCCAGAACTGGTGGACACTTTTATTAAGGAAAGCCTTACATTATCTCAAAATCTTGTTTGTGCACCAGAATGGGGTTGTACATTCCAATGCACTACACAATGAAATGGTGAAGGGAACGGGGGAATGTGAGAAGTGCAGGGACATCTAGGAAGTGCGAATGAAAAGTGGAAGTAACTGCCTGCCCCACCACTATGCCTAAGGCATATAGGAGAGGCAGACAAAGTTTGGATTTCTTGTTTAATTTAAAAATGTCTTTTATTATACAGTTTTTTTTTATGTCTGGGTGACAGGTCCACTTTAAAAATGTTTATTTATTTGGTTAAAATGAGGAGACTGTCTAGCAGCAATTCTGGGCTTTCTGGATAATCAGTTTCCAGATAACAGATCCCTTACCTGTAAATATATTCTTTATTTTTTATGTTTAAATATAAAAGACATTTGTAAGTCTAAGCCTACTCTGCCATTGTATAATATCCAATCAGTCATTTTTAGTTACAGTGTACTGGATTCCTTCTGCTGTTCAATATTTTCTGTTTAATAACTGTTTAATATTTTTACTTTAGTTTTCTTTCTATTTCAAGGTCACCAAATAATTCTTTCTGTAATCCAAAGAGCCAGTGATGCTCTTGCTCACTTCACAGCCCATGCTCCGAGAGATAAGATTATTATGGATACACAGAAAATCTCATCCAACGTACTTTCTATTTAATGTCTTAGCTGTCAGGGAGACTTGCACCAAATCTTTGCTCAATGGCAGAGTTTGAAAGCTGCTGTGAAAAAGAACATGTGAGTTGGCGTGTGTACATTAATGGAATACAACAGCTTCTTTTGAGAATTTGCTATACATTTAAAGAATTGTTATTTCTACACAGTACTGGTCTTTTACAATGTTTTTAGAAATTAACAGAAAACACAAAACAGTAACTAAAATTAAATAAATTGCCGTTTCTGCATAATGAACATAAATATAACAGATCAAAGTAATGTGACAAACATTGTGTTGACATGGTTATTTTCTATTGGCATCTGTATTGTGATCAATTTATTGGTACAGGTTATGCTTTCTGTAATTTGGATCTCCATACCTTAGGTCTACTAAATAATCATTGAAAAGTTAATTAAACCCAATAAAACCTTTTGCATCCAATGAGTATTCATTATATCTCAGTTTGGATCAAGTACAAGGTATTGTTTCATTACTACAGAGAAAAAAAATTGACTTAAATGATTATAATGG
Source organism: Xenopus borealis (assembly GCA_024363595.1). Lineage (NCBI taxonomy): Eukaryota > Metazoa > Chordata > Amphibia > Anura > Pipidae > Xenopus > Xenopus borealis. Next base: position 32,510,761 of record CM044431.1, read on the forward strand.
AGTTTATGGGAGATGGCCTTTCCATAATTAAGAGCTTGCTGGAGAACGAGTTTCCGGAAAATGCATCCTATACATTTTTTACAAACTGTACGATCTGACAATTGTAAACTGCTAAATTATTTATCGTGTTATATCCCATTCAAGGGCTTCCTTCCATTGTAGAAATGAATCCCATAGAAAAAGGTCCGATTATCAAGCTATGGTACAGCTATGTTGAGCTTCAATATGGATGTCCTTCCTGCAGAAAGATGCAAAAAAACTCTGTAAATGTCTGGATCTACTGAAGAGTTGATGGGCTCAATGGGTTGGCTCTGACAGATAGCCGTCTTCTTGAAGTCTACTTTACCCTGCAAGGGCCTCAATAGCTACTTGGGATGCAGAAAAGTAAATTATAATGAGAAAGGCTGCTATGTACAATTAACATTTGAAAGGTCTCCTATAAAGTACAATAAGCAACAAAAAGAAACCATCGACAGTGTTCGTTCACCCTCTATCGCCAGTCGACTTTTCACTCGGGCAAACGGCAAATTCAGTAAGTGCATATTTTACTGGACTTTCGCCAGAGTTGACTTCGCCACCAGAGTTGATTGAGACTTGCCCTGCAAAAGTCCTAACTTTAACTTTTTTGGGTTAAAACTTTTCCACCAGAAATTTGAGGGCCATGGAGCATTCCTTTTACAATGGGCACAAAGTGTGGGACATTAGAGGATTCCTTTTGTCTTAATTAAGGTTCCTTGGACATTTGTAATAAAAAGTGGCCACTTCAAGCATTTGCACCATCTGTAATAAAGATGTCCGTGTGACCTAAGTACCCGACTATTCATATTGACCTAAACATAAGATCACTAGTGACTTTCCTCTAAGCATAAACAAATGCTAGTGAATCTTTGCTGTGAAATGCTCACACTGAGGAAGTATCACTAGTGAAAAGTCACCAGCATTCAGCACCAAGGATGCAACTTCGCATTTTTGTGAATTAACGTGGTAACAAATATTCGCCTGGTCAAGTTGTGTGAAGTGTGCAAGTGGTTGCTGGCAACAGTCTTTAGTGAACCTGCCCCATTGCCTAGTCTGAAGATCACAAATATAAAAATTATACTAACCAGCTATAAAATATCCATGTTATCTGCTACTTGGTTCCATGCCTGATACCAAAAGCAGACGATCCCAGTTACCTTGGGAACTGGGTGAAAAGATAACATTATTGTGAACAATTTTTTGAAATGCATCCGCAGAACTATTTCAACTCTACATTTTAAATCTAATTTAAGAAGTGTGAGGCCAAATCAATCCAACCATTATTCAATATTAAAATATTTAAGCTTTTTTCCTTGCGAGTGAAAATTCAACTAAATATATATGGGTTCACTGGCCATATTCTTATTAAACTAGGAAAAGGCTGGAAGCAGAATCCGGCGGGGATTCGAATAAAGTGTTCTGGTATAATGTCAGGAAATTATATTTTTATAAAGAAAGGGAAAAAGCAGCTAATGCAGTTTATTACCTGCTCTGAGACCCAGCCTTTAGATCTTACAGTCTAAGATTTATTCTTGAGTCGCAGGGACGTAAAGTGTCCTGTCTAATATGACCAGCAGTTCAAACAGAACTCAAAACTGGAATGAGAGACTCCAGTGGCTTAACCACTCAGCTGCACCTTCTCTCTATTATAGATATGCAAACAGAATAAGAAATACATTTATAATAGATATATATTTTCTTAAAAAAAAAATATATATATATATACATATATAGTTTTTTTTCAGGTAAACCATCAAAATTGTTACAAACAGACTATTTACTGACTATATACTGACTATATATAGATATAGGATTTGTTATCCAGAAACCTGTTCCCAGAAACCCAGAAAACTTCAAACTGCAGGAAGTCCTTCTCCCATAAACTCCATTTTAATTAAATAATTCAGATTGAAAAAAAATATTTCCATTTTTCTTTGAAATAATAAATCAGTGCTTTGTTCTTGCTCCCAACTGAGATAGAATAAGATAAGATAGATATGATAAGATAGAAAGAATTAAGTCTTATTGGAACCAAAACAATCCTGTTGGGTTTAGTGAATGTTTAAAGGTGTTTTTAAACCTAAATGGAGATTCAAATTACAGAAAGTAGCCTTATCTGTAAAACCCCTGGTCCTGAGCTTTATGGATAACAGGTTCCATAACTGACCAATCACCTGTCTTGTTTCTGCACAAAATTTAACCCCCTGCTCGCCAAAGAAACATTATTAAAGGGATAAATACACATTTATGATTAACATGCATTAAATAAATAGGAGTCAGTTTAAATGATAATGATCTGTGTGTAAATGAACTGTTAACCCTAACTGCCATCTTCTTCCACAAGAACCAAGGAGGTAGTATCAAGTGTAAAATAAAAGTGCTTTCGGTTTCACTGTGCGATACCAGTGGCATAACTTCCTATACAGTAGAACCCACAGGGGGGTCAGGGTAACAGGGGAGCCTGAGCCACAGGGTCTGCTGCATCGTAGTCCCCCCTACCCAGCCCCTCTCATACATTTAAAACAGAGGTGATTGTTAAGGCCTGGGAGGGGGTTGGGGAGGAGGGACTGTTTGTCAGTAGATTCTGAGAATGCACCCAAGTTAAGCTCTACTAAATATGTTGGCGCTGTAGAAATACATGTTATTACTATTAATAATAATAATAATAATGCCACAGTGCAGTACTATTTATTGGAAAAGTATTTATGGCTGGGTTATTAAAACATCAGCTAAAATGCATGTAAAGCACAAGCCCTATTTATTGAACATGTCCAAGACAGGTGTATGTTGTCTGTTCTGTTAAGAAGGTTACTTAACATTGAAAATTCCTTTTCAGTGTACAGCAATGCCTGTGTGCTAGCAGATATATATTTTGTACACAATTTGATCAAATAGCAATTAAACAATATGGCAGGTGTGACTGATTTCTGTTGTCATTACTATTAGTTTTAATTTTACAATTAGCAACACTAAGGTGCTGTGTAAGCTCTTATACCTTCAGCCTCATCACCTGGCGAGCTGGGATTTCCTGACATGAAATAAATTGCCACCCATGGACCCCAAGGTGACAACTCCCTCTCCCGAAAGACCTACTGTATTTACTGTAAGAGTAAACATATCTTTTCCTCCACCTGAGACAGAAGGTCTGTAGCTGAGATAACACTTCTGTTTTTAACAACTTTAATCATTACCTGTAAGAATCATACAGTTAAAAAATGTCTATTTTTATCATTTCCCACTGAAGAGACATAAGATTATTTATACATTAGCTTTAAAAAAATGTCAAGCTGAGCATAGAGGTGTTGGAACAGGCTCATTAACACACTAAGAGTGGTTGCTGGGAGTCAGCAGTGTTACAGATGGATTGCTTTAGCCCCATCACTCATAAGTCAATATAGCCATCCGCGGTTGGACTAGTCATTAGACATCACAGGGTTAAAGATCATCCTGTGCTTCTTTTGAATGAACTCAGACATGAGCAATGCTTCATGCTATACTACGGGTTTTGAAGATCACTAAAAATAGCCTTTTTTTCATTGTTATTATTATTTCGCATTGTGCTTGAACTTTTGTCTTCTCAGTGGTGCCAAGCCATATAGCAGAACAATGTATGTATTGACTATAAGTCAGTGCATCTTAGCCTGTCAATATAGCCCTTGGATGCTAAGATGAATGGCTCAGGGTCAACTCTCAACAGTGCTGAATCCATAACCCCTCCCTCGGCTACGGTTATTATTTTTTAATCAGATTGTTTATGTAGGAGTGAGTAGGAAGGCAAATAAGATAAACAGCTAGTAATTGCTGTTATTGTCTATCTATCTATCTATCTATCTATCTATCTATCTATCTCTCTCTCTCTCTCTCTCTCTCTCTCTCTCTCTCTCTCTATCTATCTTTCTCTCTATCATATCTTTCTCTCTCTCTCTCTATCATTCAGTATCTATCTATCTATCTATCTATCCCAATCTGAATGACACATTTTACTTTAACTGCTATTTGCTGAGGTTAACAATGCAGTACCTTTTCAAGAACATTGTTCCAACAGTGTGTCTAATAAAATATTACTTTTGGATTTCACACTGCTACGGAAATTGCTGTATATCCCCTAGAGAGAAATTAGCCATTTGAACAAAGTGAGTTGCACTTTCTATCTAGATATCGCATTCATAAAAATTAATTTGCCTTCATTTTGCAATGCAATGGATCTCTGCGCACCACACTAAGCATTGGCACTAATGGTTGTATGGGGAAAGCAAAAAAAAAAGAAGACAAAAAAGAAAACAATTAAGCATTCCCCTGATAGTTTAGTGCAGCTATCAAGTTTCACTAATTTTGCAGTTTGCTTGCTTTATTATCCTATCCGAGTCCAGCTAGGGATGGAATTAATGCAGTGGATGCATTACAAACACCAATTATGGTTCTCAAAGATTTGTTTGAACGTAACTGTGTTTCAGACTCATATTGTCAGAGGATATTTGCATGCTTTAAACCTCCAATAAAAGGAATATATAATTAACAATATGATTTCAGAGCATTGCACAGACCACAGATTTCAGTTCTTAACCTTTTAATATACAGCTGTCTGCTACAAAGGGAAAGAAAGAAATAGCTCTTATGTCTGTTGCCTGTACTTAATGCATGTATGGACTTACTGGTCACCACTATGGAGTATGCATTTTAATATCAGTTTGAGTGTGGCTGTCATTCATTAAAGGTACCTGCGTCACAATTTTTGTACTTCCCAGTGGTTGCAAGTTCCATTGTGTCCATTCAACTTCTTTTTCTGAATCTTGTGGAAATTAGACTATTGACATTGAGGACCTGGCGCTTCCACCGCCATGAATATGGTGGAAATTCCATGGTTCCTACAGCATTTTGCAAACTTGTGCTAAAAGAATCACATACTAATTTTATGTTAACACATTCACCACTCTAAAAATGGTAGCTAAGAGTAACTTGCATCTGATTTAAAATATGCACAACTGTCATTTCTTTGATGCAGTGGATATTAGTAGTGATGGGCGAATCTCCTCCGTTTCACTTTCACAAATTTGCGAAACGAGTCGCGGTTTTGACGCGCGTTGTGTTGTTTTCGTCGCATCCCATTGTTTTCGACGCGCGTCGCGTCGTTTTCGGCGCGTCAAAAACAACGTGCGTCACATCGTTTTCGGCACGTCGCATCAAAAACGATGCGCGACTCTTTTTTTGGGCGAAATTTTTTCGCTGAATTTTCGTTGACGTTTCGCGAATTTATTTGCCAGCGGCGAATCGCGGGAATTCGCCGCGAATTCTCCTCTGGCGAATAAATTCGCCCATCACTAGACATTAGTTGTCATTTGGACACTATTATGCTGGAATGGTGGGGGACAAGCTGCAATGTGTGTAATTTTTGCCAATGTTTTTACACAGTTTTGAGAGGTATTCAACGAAGTAAAATTGGCTAATTTCACTCATCACTAATACTGATTTACTTAAATTGAATACTGTATTGCATAATTCAATTACGTGGTTATCTTCTTTTTGAAAATCAGTGTTAAATATTTATAAGCATGATGGTGCCCAAATTAATTGTAACTTTTATATGTTATATACTAAAATGTTAGCATTGGTGTTTGAAACTGGATAAAATGCAATCTATAATTGTTTTATCCTCCAGGAATAATCATAGCCTTTAAAGGGATATTGTAACGTTAAAACAGTTTTTTATTTCAAAATGCATCCATTAATAGTGCTGTTCCAGCAGAGTTCGGCACTTAAAATTGTTTATTAAAAGAGCAAACAGATTTCCCTATATTTAATTTAGAAATTTGGCATGTGGTTAGACATACTGGCAGATTCCCAGTTGCCCCGAGTAATGTGACTTGTGTTCTGATAAAGTTCAAGTCACTCTTTACTGCTGCCCTGAAAGTTGGAGTGATACTACCCCTTCCTCCATTCTTGGTAAGATACAATTGGAAGGGGAGAAACAATAGCTGTCTCAAAGCAGTTCCATCCTGAAGTGCTGTCTCTTTCTCAAAGCTCAATGAAATGGCTGCCTCCACACCAATATTACAGCCAACAAGATACATTTGTTGGTTCATGAATACAATTTTAAAAGGTAGAGCAAATGATATGCAATGTAATAATTGTAATTTAGAAATAAAAAGTAAACCATAAAAATCATGACAGAATTTCTTTAACTATACACAATATCTCATTTAGTTATTCTGCCTGTACTGATTCATATCATGTAAAGAGAGCAGGATTGTTTGCTTAATGCATGTGTTCTTTTTTACTAAGATAAAGAAAATATAAAAGTAAAAGTGCTTTTAACTGATAAAATGAAAAATATTGCTGTTTCTTCTATCTTCCACATCTGAGAACTTGGTGCATCACTAGCCTAGCAGCACAATGAGCAGGTAGATTTATCTGGAGATCTGTAGCAAGTCAAATGCCTCTCATTTAAAATCATATCCAAAGCTGTAGATGTTAAAGGGTTTGGTTCCTGTTTAGCTCAGGTTTCTGAGAAAATCAAGCTTGTGTTCTGTTGGGGAAAAGTCTTTATTGATTTTGCTTGCCAAGCATTATTGTCTTTTCTCAATCTCACTTCCTTTCTGCAACCTTGCATACAGAGCACAGGCAGCTCAACAACTGAATGTGGGCTTTCCTGGCTGATCAATACATTTTCTCTTCCTGTGTTTAATGCAGGTTGCACTTCAGATTCTGTAAGGAACAGTCCCTTACCAGCGCGGCGGGGACGCCCGCCGCGCCGCCATCGGCGGGGACGCCCGCCACGCCATCCTTCCTCCTCTGTGCCGGTTCCCTAGTGCGAGCCGCGCGCGCACTTCCGGTTTATATAGGCGCATGCGCGCTGGCGTGATGACGTCAGCGCGCAATGGCGCGAAATTCAAAAGTATTTAAAGGCACATTTTTACTTTTTGCATTGCCCGTGATAGGTTTTGTTCCTGGTGCCTTGTACTTGTGCTGGAAAGCTTCTGATCTGTCTGATACCTGTGTTTGACCCTGCCTGGCTGTTTTTGACTACTCTGATCTCTGGAACCTGACCCTTGCCTGAAACCGACCTTGAATTTGCTTAACCCTCCTGATTGACATTCTGGTTTTGACCCCTGCCTGTTATTGACTCCGATTCTGCCTTCTCCCATCTGATTGATTACCCGGATTTGACCCTTGCCTGCCTGACGACCCTAGCTATCTGCCCGCCTCGACCCGGCCTGTCTGACTACTAATCTGCCAACTCCTGTCTGTACCGTGACCATCGGCCTTAAAGACTTTATATACAGTCGTGCCCCATCGCTGGCCAGAACTCCTGCTCTGCACCTCTCGTTTAAGTCCAGGTGGCATCTGAGTAGCTGAGGGCTCCTCCCGAAGCCAAAGGCGGCCACACTACTGGTGAAGCACGAGCCTAGACCAGGGTGCTTAGCGTTTGTTCTGGAATTGGGTGCCGACCGTGACAGATTCCCATCAATTCACAGGGCAAAGCATGACGCTATATGGATTTGTAAAGCACACATAATCCACTATTTCTCTTTAAATGTGAAAATATATCCTGCAGGAATGTACTAGTTGGGCAACCCAGGCTCAGCTGCCTCCTTTACTTCAAATTCATTGGATGTAGAATGTGCTAGACAGGGCCCAAGCTATAGAGGAAGAATAATGTATATGTAATACTAATGTAGTCGTAAGTAATAGTATGTAATAGTAATGTCTAGGGAAGTTTAAGGAGAATAATACATTTGAAATAATAATAAAATGAGTTGATGGATTAAAATCATGCACCCAAGATCAGAATAACTTGGGAAGCAGACCCTGCAGTTGCTGGGGCCAAAAGTGTAGCGGGACCATTAAGGCCCTAATTAATGAGCAATTTCAAAAGATCTTGGTAGAATAGGTCAACCTACCAATTTTTTAGGGCCATAAATTGAATTTGCTATGGGGCCTTATAACATAAAAATGTCACAGCCCCATAGGGCTTCTTTACTTTGTGTCTGGGGAATTGCTGTGCTCTTAGAGTTTGACTAGGGGAGTCCAATAAGGTCCTACCACAGCTAAGCACCCACTGCCGGCCTACCACTCCAGCACTCCTGCCATGATTCCTCTACCACAAACACCACTGATTAACATCACCTATGAGTAACACCTTATTCCATTGCTCTGCCATCAAATGACTGCCCATGGGGCCCAATAAGTGCAGGGTGAAGCAGGCAAGTGTTCTGTGTTCTCTGCACCTTGTGCTGAATGAAAAAATCCTACCAGCGTGTCCTAATATGTGAGTATGAATGATATGCAAGTTAGGGGACACCATCTGCATTCCTCTCTCCATCTGCCCTCATAAATACAGTTCTACCAAAGACGGTGAAAAGTGCAAGGCAGAGTGCAAAAGTGCAGAAAACCGGTAGGTTTAATCCTGTTCCTGCCTTGCACTATGTAAATGCGCTGAGTTTCAAGCCACCGTCTGTTTAGCCCAAAATCACATACCTACCTATTAATGACATTGTGCCATTCCATATGGAATGAACTACTTAGCAGTGTATTTTGGCAAAAGGTGCACCTAAGGCCTTTCAAAGGTGCATCGTTTGTTCCTGACAATGAATAGCACACAAGTTGGTGCAAATTGCACCTGTCACTAAATGAGCAGCATATGAAAAGTCCAGGAGTATCCACACTTATATAGTGCACTATTAAGTAGGCACCAGATGGACACCTATAGGCACAAGGCCACCTGGAACTTTGTATTTACTATCAGGCAGACTTTAAGCCCTCTAATGACAAATTATTTTACAATCGTGCACCAGGGGTAGGGAGTGGTGAAACATGTATAGCACACAAATGGGAACAGTTTTTCAGTTTTGTTAACAATGCTGTTTTATACATACATATACTAAATTTCTCAGTGGTTCCTCTGCTTCTAAATACGTACATACCTGCAAACAAATATGGATATTAAATTGGAGCATGCTAGGAGGGCCCCCCTGGCACTTGAGGGGCTAAATCTAACTCCTCCATATATTAAGTTACGGTTCTTTGGAATCAGAATACAAAATATACAAATAAAATCCCCTTGGGAGCTCAAACTGCAGAAAACCCAACAACAAGTGAAATCTAATTTCATAAGAAAATGTCATTTGGGAAAATAAACCTCAAGTTTTAGCCATTTAAATTATTTTGACAAATTCATCCCTATTGCAAAGAAAAATGTAGAGGATGCTTATTATCAACGCAAACAAAAAAAACCAAAGGCACTTTATCTAAAGCCGCCACATTATGGATTTGTGTCAGCATGAAATTAGCATAAAACTTCTGTAACAGTATACTGTTTTGATGTGTGCGGCATTATTACACTGTCATGTGTGGCAAATTGATTACCTAAAAGTAAAGAGATATAATTACTTTTCATTAAAAGGTCAATGTTATCAAGGGCATTCACAACAGACCATTAGTCATGACAACGGTGCTTGTTGGAACTGCTGCTAATTAAATGTATATAGTTAGACCTTAATGGGACTATAGCTATTGGTATATGGGGCTTTTAAATATTAATCTACAGTCAAATTATACAGTTTGGTATGTGTAAAATATTCTTTCTCATAACACAGTAAAAATACTATTTTTTATATTTTACTTAGCTATATACTATAGAATATATAGTTATTTTGTTTCCAGGTAGGAGTATATTACATATTGGTTTTCTGATTTTAAAAAAAAAAAAATAGAATTTTTTCTTATAATTGAGCATAATTAGACTGAACTTTTCCAAAAATAGGGTTGTAGAGATAGGTGGCAATGAGATCCCCGGTCATAGGAAGTTGGAGTAGTTTTCAAAAAGTTCAGTTTAAGAGAATGGGATTTGTGACTGGTTTGATTTCACAATATCCTTTATTTAAAATTGATTCAATTATCTTGCAATTTGTATCAGGCAATGGATGATATGGTCATACAGAGTATGAAGTATGTAAGGGTGTGCCAACCATTACCATTGCTTCTTGTTACACAAGTTTGTCATTAGATGCTTCCTTTACACTTATATGTGCACTAGGCATACACTTACTTCCTATGGTGAACTGGAGTCTGGGGTATCCTCATTCAGTCTCTGTGGGAAGAGAAACTTGATATGCAAGAGTATACATGACAACAAGTTTGGTTAGTTATTATTTAGTATAGAAAGCTGATGAATGGCCTCAAACCCACACCAACACAGAGCAAACCTTGTGTGTATATGGAACGTATTTCTTCTTTTTCATAACTTGTCTCAAATAATCCTTCATCAGTTGATGGAGCTGTGCAAGCATTGTCACTCACAGGCAAATAGCCAAACTGAAAAACTAGTCAAATGCCTTTGTTTTACAATACATCTTGTGATTTTAGATAGGTGCATAATAAAGATGTTTTTGGTCAAAACCAAAAGTGGACATTTAGCCAGCCAGCTGGTGCATCTGCATAGGGGACCTCAGTGGTGTATGCAGTTTTAAATAAACTTTTTTGTACTGAAGCACACAAAGTTCTGAAATATTATGCCTACAAGATGCAGAATATTGTCAGTCATGACTTTCTACTGCTCTGCACTGTCCCTTATGCAGCTGGTTCAAAAACTGTGGGGCTTGTTCCCTGGACTGGGCATTAGTGATGGCCGAATCTCCCGCGATTCGCTTTGCCTAGAGATTCACGAATTTCTAGAGAAATTCACGAATCGGCGAAAAATTCGCGAAACGAGTCGCGGGACGATTTTGTCGAGCGTCGTGTCAACTTTGACGCGCCGCGTCGTTTTCGGCGCGCGTCGCGTCGTTTTTGGCGCATCGCGTCAAAAACGCCGCGCGACCGACACGCGACTCGTTTTTCGGCGAAATTTCGCCAAGCGAAATTTCGCTGGTGATTCGCGAATTTATTCGCCAGCGGCGAATCGCGTGAATTTGCCGCGAATTCGACCTAGGCGAATAAATTCGCCCATCACTACTGGGCATAAAGCAGTGGTATGGGGAGCTCTACTTGAAGACCAGCTGTAGTGATGCTTATATGCTCTTCTAGATAAACTTTAAACCCAGCTTGAAGGTCAATTAAAGGAACAAATGGTGTTTGCTGCCCTAGATAGTCTTTCAACTAAAACTGACTGATAAACTTTTCTTATTTTCTGTATCTTTAACCTTGGTATGAGGTAAGGGAATTCCTGACAAAATGTCTAAAGGGATCCTGTCATGGGAAAAAACATTTTTTAAAATGCATCAGTTAATAGTGCTGCTCCAGAAGAATTCTGCATTGAAATCCATTTCTCAAAAGAGCAAACAGATGTTTTTATATTTCATTTTGAAATCTGACATGAGGCTAGACATATTGTCAATTTCCCAGCTGCCCCAAGTCATGTGACTTGTGCTCTGATAAACTTCAATCACTCTTTACTGCTGTATTGCAAGTTGGAGTGATATCACCCCCTCACTTTAACCCACCCAGCAGCCTAACAAAAGAACAATGAGAAGGTAAACAGATAACAGCTCCCTAACACAATATAGCAGCTGCCTGGTAGATCTAAGAACAGCACTCAATAGTAAAACCCATGTCCCACTGCATACTATTGAGTTACATTGAGAAGGAAAAACAACAGCCTGCCAGAAAGCAGTTCCCTCCTAAAGTGCTGGCACAAGTCACATGATCAGGGCAGCTGGGAAATTGACAAAATGGCTAGCCCCATGTCAGATTTCAAAACTGAATATAAAAAAAATCTGTTTGCTCTTTTGAGAAATGGAGTTCAGTGCAGAAGTCTACTGGAGCAGCACTATTAAGTGATGCTCTTTAAAAAAAAAGCATGTTTTCCCATGACAGATTCCCTTTAACTTGCAGGGGATTCTTGAACTCTAAAAGTCTGAAACCCACTGCCTTAAACCTCTGTTTCAGCTGTGTATGCTGACATAAATCAAAGGAGGACATAAAACAGTGAAAGCACAATGGAAATTTGCAAAGTGGTAACATAGCAGGACAGCACACTCGCTGGCTGAACAATGATAAATCTACCTGTGTAATGTGGTTACAGGAAGGTGGCTTGAAAATGGTAAAATAGAAAGGAAATGCACTATAAGGGGACAAATGCTTTCTCTGAACAGGCATCTTCTGCCTGATGTATCTATTCCTGGCCAAGCCCTATTGAGGGCCAAATAGCACCTAATAATGTTTTGTGGGACTTGAATATGTAAATTGCCTTCACCACATCTACTGTATATGAAATTGAAATAAGTGGTTTGCATGCTAATTCCCATGTTAATACTGTATCGCTGGTGATTTATAGGTCACCTTATTTAATTAGCTGAGACACTACATTATATACAGAAGCTTGAGCTCAGCTGCAGACAGCACTAACACAATACAGGCTTGTGTAATCCACGCACAACAAGTGGGAAGCTGCAGCATGAAATCCATTGCTTAGACACAAATAGCCCGCTAGCTGTGCAAATTAAACCTAGAAGTATCACACAGTGTAATTTCACCATTTCAGAACTCTTGCAGTTTCAGTTGGCTATTTTTTGCCCGAGCAATGAATTTCTGCTGCAACTTTTCACCGGTGCCGTGGCAACCTGACACACACAGCTATCTGGAGGCAGAGAGGAGGCGAGCTCTGCATCACGCGGAAAACAATTTGCTTTCCATTTCCATTATGTTTTGTTTTGTTATAAAAAGGAACTGGTTTAAGTCAAATTTGATTCAGATTTCTCTTTTGTTTTTTTCTTTGAGGACAACCTGCAAAATTTATAGGTGATGATAGGTAATAGATACTGTATTTTAGAGTAAAATGTCTCCCAGATGATTGGATGAATAGATAGATAGATAATAAATAGATAGATAGACATAACTATGACTAGATAGACAGATAGCTAGCTAGATAAATGGATAGATAGACAGACATACAGGCAGATAGACAGCCACACAGATGGATGGATAGATAATCAAACTGACTTCTTGCTCTGTTTTGCACATTCTCAGTCTAGAGACTGACAGACATATATAGATAGATGATAGATAGATAGACAGACAGACAGACAGGCAGACAGACAGACAGACAGGCAGACAGATAGATAAATAGATAGACAGATAATAGATACATAATAGATAGATAGATAGACATAATGATGTCTAGATAGACAGATAGCTAGATAAATAGGTAGACAGACAGACAAACAGATGGATAAATTGATAGTTAGATGCAAAGATAGCTAGATAAATAAATAGCTAGTAGATCTGTCTATCTGTCTCTCTATCACTCTCTCTCTTTCGGTATCCATCTCCCTTGCTCCTCACTTTTTTAACTATAAATGCAAAAGTATATTATTCTCTCTCCCAAATAATGGGAAAGGAGTTGGTGGGAGAGCTGGTTGTACTTACATATAAGCTCTCTTATCTTAGCCTCATTTAATCATTTGGCAAGATTCAATAGCTGGAACCTTTCTAATGACATACTATACAATGAACTCTTCCTTTCTTGGTTTGTAACCAAGAATTTGCATGGATCCATCTGCTTTATTTCTCTCTATGTGTGTAAACCTACATTACTTTGCTCATTTTAGTAGAAAGTGACTGCATGCTAAATCATCTATTGAAGTGCAACTATAATGTAGCCAGTTATTTTTATCTGTACATTACACTGTATGTTCTTTTATTTCAGAATGGGTGTTTGACTAATCTTGTAAAATTATACAGGTATGGGACCAGTTATACAGAATGCTTGGGACCTGGAGTTTTCAGGATAATGGATCTTTACCTAATTCATACCTTAAGTCCACTAGAAAACATGTAAACATTAAATAAAAACCAATAGTTTGGTTTTGCTTAGTTTGGATCAAGTACAAGGTACTGTTTTAATATTACAGAGAAAACGGAAACTATTGTATTATTTGGATAAAATTGAGTCAATAGGAGATGGCCTTTCTGTAAATCTGAACTTTATGGATAATAGGTTTCCAGATAACAGGTTCCCATACCTGTACCTTTTCGATGGGGATTTGCTAGGCACCTAATCAAAAAACTGTAACAAACAGGTTAAAAAAAGTTTGCTTAGTTTTGTCCCTGATTATTATTTTACAGAGGACTATCCCTGTTAAATGCAGCAATTATTTATTTCCTTCCTCTACAATCATATTAATTGGTGAAATATTTTGTCTGTAAACTTTAGTTTTTCATTTCTCCCACTTTAACAATGCTGCTTTAGAAAGCTAAATATATTCAAAGTTTGTACTTTTATTATTTTATTTGGAGGGGCTGTATATTTAATAAGCTTTTCATTTCACATGCCAACTTGTGAGTTTATAAAGAACTACGTGGTCTACATGCAAACACATGGTGACCAGTATGTGAATAACAAGCGTGGTTACTGGCTGCCAGAACTCTGTTTATTGTGACTTCCTACCGTCGCTGCTGCGTGAACGGCTAAAGAAGAAGCTTATTGATCAATTAGTGCCAGTTCAAATAATAAGTATGCCAGTTTACAATGCAGTAAGAGATGAATCCAATAATGTCTTTACATAGTGGAATAACAAAAGACAGCTTAACTCTATGACAAACGGAAAAAAAATTCTGTGCTTGCTGTTCTGCTCTTGGTTATGGAAGATTAATTTTCAGATCTGTTTATCTTTAAGGGGCAGATTTACTAAATTCACATGAAGAATTCGAAGTTCGATCGCATTTTTAAAAAATTTGAATTCGAATATGCAAATTAGGCAAATTTGACCATCGAATATTCGAATAATTTGAATATCCAAATAAATTTTTATTTGAATATTCGACTATTCGATGGTCGAAGTACTTACCCTTTAAAATTTGATCAATTAATCGTTCGAATCGATTGATTTTTCCTATTCGATCGTTTGTTCAATTGATCGAATTGAGGTAAAAGTCCTTCGAATTTGATATTTGAATTCGAAGGATTTTACTTCACCCACTATTCCCATGGTCAAATTTTGAATTTTTTTTTAATTCGACCAATAGTAAATCTGCCCCTAAGTGTTTCTAGTTGTTTAACAAATAAACTAAATGGCATTTGGCATTGTATCTATATTGGTACATGATGTGGCATTCTTTCATGCCTGCAGTTCTAACCAACTTTGATGTGATTTCATTTATTGGTTACACTTCTTTTTGGTATTTTGAAAAGTTTTAGAATTCAAAAGTAGTTTCGACTTTTTCAGTGGGATTCAAAGGACAACTTTAAGTTAACATACTGTATTCTTCTTTATTACGTTGCAATAGCAGACATAAAAAGAATGTTATAATAATGCCTCATGCTTTGGTTTATTATGAAAAGATTGGCTATCCAGAAAACCTCAGGTCCAGAGCATTTAAGATAACAGATCACATACCATTAGCTCCATTGCTCCAGTGAGACAGGTCATACTATTAAACCGCACTCTTTCCTTATCATACTGTATAATGTAATTACAGGAGCAACACTTTTTCCAGGTCTCATAATCAGTGACATAATTAGATATTGTCTACCAATATCTATTGAAATTGTATATGAATTAGAGCCTTGTAGGATGCCTATACCTCCTAGGCTGCATGGTCTGCTTCCTCTGTAGTTACACACCTGCTCATAATCCACACATCTGACCGACTGCTATGGACTATTTAACTTAATGTTAACTTTGCAGGAATAATTTGCTAGCCCAAGCATGGAACATACTTGGCGAAAACTCTTGATCACCCAACTGCTTTCAATGCATGCTTCTCAACAGTAGGCATGTATCAGTGTATCCAAGTTTGAGGATGTATGCCTTGTTTGCTCTTCACACAAACTATTTACAAGTTAACCGGTGTAGACAGAAAATGTTTCATTATAGGAGCAATGCAAAGCTGTTATAAATTAAAATAAACCACAGTGGTAATTGTATTTCTGGAAACAAATGTTTTACATAGATGTATTTGTGCTATAGATCTTCACTGCACCACAAATATATACCAAACAATTTACAGTTAAACATTAGACATTCAATGTTCTTGTTAACCCTTCAATGTTCTTATTGACACAGTTACCATAATAGAAATACAATTTTCAGATGAGCCCTGCCTATTGGGATCTTTCAGCAGAATTGTCAACCGCCATCTATTTTAATTTAAAAAAAAAAAAGTGTGTTGAAAGAGCTACTGACACTCTATCAAAAATATATTTTCTCCCTTGCCATAATATATTATTAATAATATATTTATAAACTCAGAAGATGACTTCAAAGTTGATAGACTGTTATCCTTGAGGTTAGCATTAATTAATAATAATTCATTTCCTTGTATGACTACATAAGACTGGGTGAAACAAAAAAAAAATATTTTAGAAACTACAGAAAAATTACTAACATATGGAAAAACTATTGACTTATTCTAACCCAAGGGAAACATATTTCTACCCATTTTTCACTTCTTTTCACAAAAAAAATTTGTTTTTCTACTAGTTGCCAGAGGAAGAAACACTGCAATAAAACAAATGTTTTACATTCATGTCATCTATAGATAAGCAACAATTACATCCCTGATGACCGATGTAGTGCCTAATGCAAATGAATTTTCTTTGCGTGTAAATTAGAAATTGAACAGATTATTTATCTTAAAATGAATGCTCCAAGTCTTTTAAAGTGAAGCATTTGCCACCTGGCCTACATGTCAGGCAGGTGCAAAACATATTTAGAAATGCTAATGTACTCTGAAAATGGCTAGCATCCAGTCCACCCACAATACAGAAGCACAGGGCCAAGACTGCTGGCAAAGGTTCTGAAATGGAATCGAAATGAAGAAGTCAATTTTTTTGTTGATGTTGTTTAATGCTAATGCTGGGAGCGGGAAATGAAAGCTAGATAAGTGTATCATTAAATTTATTATATCAGCTATTATGATTCAGAAGCAATAAAACATTGAAACTCTCAATGAAATGTATATGTATAGATATAGTTTATATGCTATATACTATTTAATTTGTTGCCAGCAGTTCTGTGTATTTTGTTATCTATCCTCTGTGACTGCTATGTTTAAACTAAGAACATAGTTAAATTCCCTCCATAGAAAATATCTAACAAGAATATTTATCAATTAACTTAAATTCTGTTACATTCTTAGTCTTAGGTCAGACACTATTTTAAGGCAGTACATTATAACACTGACCCTTTAGTTAAGATATGTGGATGCTGTACCTGGAGCATCCTGAATTCTTATTCAAGTTATAGACATTACTCCTGTGTAGTTCTAAAAAATATTTTTCTAGATGAGCTGGTGCTGGATCTATGCATTGGTTTGGAATTGTTTCCTTGGGTCTACACACAAATAGACCTGTCTTTTAGACTTGAATGATCTAGGAATTTATCATTATGTTCTGGGGTTCAACACTAGATTCCCCCACTGGGATCCTTATTTTTTAAATACACATACAGTAGTAATGCAATAACATAGCATAACTAGCATCAAGGAATAAGAGTGTTCCACCAAATACAGAATTTTGGGCATTTCCAAATTCTGTTTTGACAGTATAGGATTTGGGAAAATCCTTGTGCCGGACTAGAAGTTGATGATTTTCTTCTTATGATTTTGCTAATTTAATTATGCAAAACAGGGATGGAATTCAGTTCAGGATTTGTTGAAATCATTTGTGGTGGATTGAGTATCCAGCCAAATCCTGAAATATGGTGCATATCTAAAGAGCTGAACAAAGCAGCTACAAACATATGATTAGAGTTGCCTTATAGACTTGTTCTTTTAAGGTTTCTCGGTGGAGGCAGTCAAGTTTTCTGCTGCCATTTTTGGCGTGGAGTGAAGGTTCATTTTGAACAGTCTTATACAGGTACATATACAGGTTTAGGAAGCATTATCTGGAAATCCGATATCCAGAAATCTCAAAATTACAGGAAGGTAATTTCCCATAGACTCTATTTTAATCAAATAATTCAACATTTTAAAACATAGTCCTTTTTTATCTGAAATAATAAAACAATACTTTGTACTTGATCCCAACAAAGATATAGTTCATCCTTACTGGTAGGAAAACAATCCTATTGGGTCTGGGCCCCAAGTCCAGAGCATTCTGAATATCAGTTTCCATATCTGTAAATCTATATATTTTCCATATTAATAAAACATGGAATATTTTGGTTTTAACTGTATTTTACATAATTCAAATTTGCTAACACTTTAATAACAGTCCCAAAAAGAAAAACAATTCACACAAATAAGAATAAAAATTGCATTGCACACTTTTAAGAAGTGCTTGAGGGTGTTGTAATCTTTTGGAGCAAACATAATTTTTACAGAAGAAATTTTATTACACTGGTGCACTGGTGCAAATTACAAAATTCACAAACTTTCTTCCATTGTTGGAAGAATTCACTAAACAGTTAGCTACTGTATATTAAATTCGCGGAGCATTTGTTCGTGTAATGGTGTAACTTTTCCATAGTTTTTCTGTTTGCTTCTTTTATTACATGCTCAATAAACAGATATTATAATAAAAGTATGGGTAGTTAACAGTAGACAATTGCAAGTTAATTAATAGCTTTACATTTTATTTTGTCGTCAGCAAAGACTTGCAGTTCATCACACACCGTCCTGTATTTGTATAATATCTTTAAAAGCTGTCATCCTTTGAATATGGTACTAATGGCAATTTTTAGGAATCAGAACCATGTGAAGTGACAAACTTATGCACAAGCACTTGTCCTGTTGACAAGGTGTCTTTCACTGGCAAATATGATTCTTTAAAACATTCATTAAATCTAGTTGTGAAATGGCTAGACTTTTTAGCCTAGCCTTAAGTAAAGAAGTAGATATTACTCATTTCCAATTTTCCGTTTGGCTGATTTAGAAATATTATAGGATGAGCGGTATAACTACAAACTGTTTGTATGCAGGAAAACACATTCCAGCTCTACCCTCATCGTTTTTCTTTAACAGTAATGACCGCTAATAGTGACTTGGTATAAGCCCTTTCCAAGCAAATTGATCGGTTAATCAAAGCAAACAGCATATTGCTTTGTTATTTTTGTGCTTTTGTTGTTATCTTTAAGAAATTTTAAAGTATCCTTAAGCCAAAATACAAGATATCCTATTTTTTTAACTATAAATCTTTCCGACATTGGCTTCTGTATAAATCGTAAGACAACTCAGCAGTGTAGATTGTGAAAATGCTCAGTCTCACCTCAGCAATTGATTCAATTACATGAAGTTGCTTGTTTGATCAAGCTGACATCTATATTTTTTTGCAATACTGCTGAAGGACCACCTGCGGTTTCAAAGGATTCATGCAAAACAGTATGTCGTCTTGAGAAAGAAAAGCAGAATACAAGATGATGTGGCTGTGATTTGAAATTATCCCTTATACATATTCAGTGCTGTGGCTGTATGCCTGGTGCATATAGGAACCTTTATTAACAGTAAAAATGTGCCATATGACAGATTCCAGGTACAGTTCATAAAAAGGGAGATGATTTTGGAAAGGAATGGAACTTATATTTTGTGAAATTGAAAAATCTACTTCCTCGGCAGAAAAAAAAGAAACTTTGTTTTTTCTTAAGTTTTGTGCAAAATGTGCAAGGCTTTAATTTGTGCAATTATTAAAGCCAGTACTTTTGATATGCAACCCAAGCCAAATATTTAGCATTGCTGATCCAACTGTCATGGCTAGTGATGGGCGAATTCGCGGCGAATTCCCGCGATTCGCCGCTGGCGAATAAATTCGCTTCAAAAGTCGTTTCAAAAACGACGCGACGCGCGTCGGAAACGACGCAACGCGCGTCAAAAACGACAGCGACGCGTTTCGCAAATTTTTTCACCAATTCGCGAATTTATCTGGAAATTCGCAAATTTTTCGCCGAAGCGAAACGCGGGAGATTCGCCCATCACTAGTCATGGCCCAGATCAGCTGTCATATCATATTCATGCTCATAAGTCTATTCAATAGGACTGATAATTAGGGATGGGCGAATTTATTCGCCAGCAGCGAATTAATAAATTCATAAAACACCAGAAAAAATTTGCCTGGCAAAAATTTGCCTGAAAAAAAATGAGACACGGGCCGAAAATGACGCGTTGCATGTCAAAAACGGCGAAGTGAATCTGCCTAGATTGACCCATCACTACTGATAATGAAGCATACACATAGTGATGGGCGAATCTGGGGAGTTTCGCCTGGCGAAAATTCACCAGCGTCTGTTTTTGGCATCCGGCTGTGCCGGTCTCCAGCAATGAGTATCAGCAGACACCGTGTCCAAAACAAGACACCAGCAAACTTTCACCAGGTTTAATTTTCCTGGTTTTTCGCAAATTTATTCTTCTGAGGCCAATCGCTGGAATTTGCTGCAAATTCGTCCCAGGCGAGTAAATTCGCCAATCACTACATACAGAATGTAGGGTTGTAAATGTTATAAGAGAAATAAAAGGAACAGCTTACAAAGATATGCATTTGTCTGCAGTTTTTAACCAGTACTTTGACAGCTGATTTCTTTGTTGAGAAATATAACATTTGAATGTGATGTCAGAACTGGTGATATGAGTACAATATTGTGTTATGTGTACACTGATCAATCTTATTTAACACTTCAATGGCTTCATGGCTTTATTTCCCACTGTGTTAATTTTCCTATTTTCTAAAACCTTGATGAGCTTTTGTGAAATTCCTCTACAATTTTAAGTTCTGACTGAAGCACTTTATGTCCTGCAGAAGATGGGCAATGTGCCCCTCAAGTCACTTAGGGAGTTTTTTTAATTAGTGATGGGCACATCTGTGGAATTTTGATTTGATTTTGAATTCACAAATTTACCGAAAAATTCAGGAAACATTCAGGAAAAATTGGCAAAACACATTGTGGGCAAGTGGCGTCGAAATTTCATACTGTCCAACAGCCAATTTTTGTAACAGTTTGGTGAATTTATTCACTGCCAGTGAAATACGGAAACTTGTCGCTAATCCTTTCCTGGTGAATTTTCGCCCACCGCTATTTTCAATATAAAATCCAAAATTTTAGTGGAAAAAGAACTTCTCATATTTCGAGATTTATTATACCCCAGGGATTGAAAAAGTCAGGATACAAAAATCCAGCATCTCAGACCTGCTGGGTTTCTATATAGTCAATGGAGAATTCCCTATCCTATTTGGAATTTTCTGTGGTCTGTGCTGGAATTAGTCTGGAAATTCGACTATTTTGGACTTTTCGGCCAAAAATCCAAAAAGTGAACGATTTGGGAAAAAAATCAAATCCCCGAACTGATTAAATTGTGCCTTTTTAATTAGATAAGCTCCAATCGGGGATTCTAGTTTAGTCAGACTTTTTCAATTGAATTGCCCCAAAGTGTAAGCCTCCATGGATGCAGTCAAATGTGAATTTTCAGTTTTAAATTAAGCAAAGTAACGTATCTAGTGCTGAGCATAATTTTTTTAAAAGGCATGAATTTGTGGCAAAATTCATTTTGTAATCAGCAAACTTTATTATTAAACGTTTTCCAAGAACAAATGTTGATTGATGTAATTTTAGCCACTGACTTCAATTTAAATGCAAAAAATCCCTAAAATATTTTTGACACAGAAAAAAAAAGGGCAAAAAATGTCCTTTGACTTCAATGTATTTTGCAAATATACTATAAAATTATACTATTATATTTACTATTATTGTTGCCGAATATATAACCAAACCAAATATGCACAAAATGCCAGCATGAGTATAAATTTGATTTGCATGTCATTCTTTGATGAGAAACATTCCACTTCTTCAAATAGCAGGTACAGAATTGTATTATGTCCCCTTAATAGTATACAGCAATCCCTCTAGAATAGATTACCAGAGTGATTGATCTAAGGCAGACTGCAAAATCTAAAACACATTAAAAGCTTCTTAAGACGTTTTGCAAGAACTAAATTAAATTGATCACAAAGTTTGCAGTAAAGTTGCGCAACAAATCAGGTAAACAGTCTAAAGAACTTTCTCTCCTCAAAGTGCTTTGTGTTTACTTGAGATATGAAGAAACTTAGGATGCACCCATTGATTGTTGTAATTCATATATGCACTTTTGTCTCTCTCCTAAGCATTATAAATATTTCAGCCTCCAAGCTGGAGAAAGGCAAGCACATGCAATTTCTTAAACTTTTCAAAACAGTCATTTTACAATAAGCTGCAAGTAAAAATATTTTAAAGAAAGTTTTCTGTAGATTAAAGGAATTGTTCAGTGTAAAAGTAAAAACTGGGTAAATAGGCTGTGCAAAATAAAAAAATGTTTTCAATATAGTTAGTTATTCAAAAATGTAATGTATAAAGGCTGGAGTGACTGGATGTCTAACATAACAGAAAACTACATCTTGCTTTTCAGCTCTCTTTTGTTTACACTGACTAGTTACCCTGGTTACCAGGCAGTAACCAATCAGTGAATTGTGGGAGGGCCACATTGGTCATAACTGTTGCTTTTGAATCTGACGTGAATGCTGTGGATCAATTGCAAACTCACTGAACAGTTATGTCCCATGTAGCCCCCCTTCAAGTCGCTGACTAACTCAGATTAAGAGAGCTGAAAAGCAGGATGTTGTTTTGTATTCTGTTATGTTAGAAATCCAGTCACTCCAGCCTTTATACATTACATTTTTGGCTAACTAACTATATTAGAAACATTTTTTATTTTGCAGCCTATCTATTTTTTTATTTTTACCCTGAACTGTTCCTTTAATTAACTTCAGAACAAGCATACTAATCATCTCAAATATTCCCTGTGTGCCATACACCCCTCTGTCATTTTCTAGATAATAACAGGAAAGGCATAGTTAAAATATATTTTAAAATTTGAGATATTCGGATCAAATCTTGCATTCTAAATGGTGCAAAATATTTGTTTTGCAAAATGTTTTAATTTGTACGCAGACATCAGAAAAAAATGTTCTGTTATATTTGCTCATCTCATATCACCATAATAAAGCAACACTTTGTATGCAATTCTAGTCCTTTACTTTCATATAATTGTTTATTCTTCTTCCTTATTATTATAACTAGTCCCTCACTTCTAAACCAAACCCACAGCAATTAACATTATTGAACTGCAATTTGGAACCTAAGTCTCTACTGAATTGTGCATAAGAAGTGGGCTTTAAAATTCACTCTACATTACTGTGTTCTTTGAAAATGTATTATAGGTATTGCATTTTTTTATGCCACATTTGTAACTATACCTATTTGTTGAAATACCCTAACTGCATTGTTAGAACATAGTGAAAGGCACATACACTGCATGGATAAGCCTCCTAGTATGTTCTGCTCTTTTGAATTTTTATTATATCGTGCAATTCAAGCTTTTATAACACTTTTGTGGAAACTATTGAAAGATTTTTACGTGTGCATGCTCATATATTTATTATGTCTATATATATATACATATATATATGGGATCAGACACACCTTACCCCTGTTCTGCCTGTGACCAAGTGGCTGGTAGCTCCAGAGGCCATCTGGGAAAAAGAGGAGGATCCAGAACAAATCTGGGTTTTTAGCCAATTGTAAGGGGTTGCAAAAGAGAGGTTATAAATGTGCCTCTGCTGCTGCATCCTGTCAGAACCATTTTGTGTGAGACTGTCCAAGAGTGCAGAGAAGCTGCTGTTTCATGCTGTGTAGTTTTGCTTGAGAGAGTCCATCCTGTTCCCTGCCAAGCTGCTAGATACTCAGGAGGTGAAATGAGCCACTGTTGAGATTAATCCTGCTGCAGAGCTGCCTTCAATCTCCAGTGTGACTGCATATGAGAGCACCCCAGTGAGTTAGCTACCCAAGGGTGGATGTTGACAAGGGTGCAAGCATATTTTCGCTTTATTCTTCTTTTGCACTTTTGCTGCCTCTTTTTTCCATTGTGCCCCAATGACCCTTACATTTTGATCTTTCTTTCAAATCTGTTTTCTTACTTTTGGGCCAAGAAAGTTGAACAGCCCTGTTGTAAAGAATGAGAGGAATTTAATGTATAGTACTGTCCATATATTGAACATGTGATGACCTCCAATAACTACAAAATATGATGAATTGACTAATCTGCTCATGTAGGGCTTCATTTCAGCCATTGTCATATACATATACTTAGCTTGTTTTATTATTATTATTATTATTATTATTATTGTGCTGAAACCTTTGTGGGACAAATAGTGTAGTCATTATTAGCCGTAATAATACAGTATATTGTCTATTAGTGTTGCTAGTTTTTTTTTGAGTCCTCTCTACCAATCCTATATGTGTACAAATGAATGTGAAACATTGTTATGTGCTTGGATAGCATCAACAAATGTGTGAAACTCCTTGAAGGCCTCTTGAAATATAAAGTGAGCAGCTTCTGAGCACACACATGTAATACAATTATTTACAATTTAATATAGATTTAATGCATCCAAAATCACATCAAAGCAGATTAAAAATGTGTGAGCGTTTAGCCAGGAGGACACATATTTATCCTTTTATATATTAAAAAAAATCTTAAAAGGAGCATACAAATGACCTGATCAAAATTCAACAGCTTGGATAACACACATTTCTGAAACTGCTAACATTTGTACACCACTCTTCGATGTTCTGAAGGAGGCAGAATGATAATTACCTTTACATGCATAAAATATGGAGGAAAGGAATTTTCAGAAAGAAATTTACTTTTCAAACCTTAATACAGCTATGTTTTATAATTCTATTTTGTAGAACTTGGGGAACAAACCATAGATATTTTCTAGTGCTCTTAGGGTTTATTTTTGCTTAATATTCAGCCAGCATTGTTAATTGCAAGACCCATAACATTGCATCTGTGATGTGCATTATACTTTATCTGTTTTTCTGAATTTTATAAAGTAACTGTGAGAAGGAACACACAGATACATTTATCTGAACCTTATATGGTTATGGTGTTGTTGTAAAGGGACTAGTGATTAGCTGTGGAACAGCAAATATTTGCAAAAAGCATGGACATCAATGGGTGTTCTTTTGCAATGACAATGCACTTTTTTTTAGCACAACTTTTTCAGAGAACAAAATATTGAAGTCTATGAACATTTTTTTTCTCTATGAAACCTGGGCAAAACATTTTTCTCATCTCTCATTTCTCATCTCCAAAACCAAGAACAAAATACAGACAACAAGTGGCCCCAAGACTCTTATAGCAAATGTGACCATGAACCATGAGATTAAGGGACCCATTTACTAACAATCAAAGTTTATTCTTCTCCACAAATCTCTAAAAATTGTGTTTTTGATTTTTTTTTTTAAAAAAAAGCCCTAAAAATTCAAGATTTGTAAAGTGAAAATAAAAACACTCTACAGAAGTCAGTGGGAGCTGGACTGATTCGAACCGTTTTGAATCAATTTGGACTTTAGAAGAAAAACTTGAATTTTGTGAGGTTGTCAGGTACTGTATTTATACTTTTTTATTTGGATATTTTAATAAATTCCACAATATTTGGCCTTTTAAGAGTTTGTGCATTTAGACATGGTTTCAATAACCTCTAAAACCACTAAAATTTCAATCTTTGAATTACAGGGAAGCCCATTTTAGAGGTATTAGAGCTTTGTGAAAGAACTGTTAAACTCTATTTCTCTAAAACCATGTGTAATAAAAACTTTACCTGGTGGTCTAGTGGGGGGACGGCAGGGACGCCTGCAGCCCACTCGGCAGGGACACCCACCCCACCAGTCCCATTCGCCGCAGGCGCCGCTACCTTAGGGCGTGCGCGTTGCTCTCCTTTGTAAGTTAAAGGTGCTCTGACGTGATCATGTCAAGCACACATTGCTGTGAAATTCAAATATATAAAACTCAATTGGGCTTGTGATCATTGCCCATTATAGGTTTAATTCTGTGGTATTTGAGCTTTGAGCTTTTGTTCATGATCATTTTTTTGATTCTTGTTGTGACCCCTGACTGGTTATTCGAATATCCTGATTTCTGTTATTTTACTCCAATTCTGCTAAATCCCTTCTGATTGACTTCCAGGTTTGATTCTTGCCTGTCTGACTACGTTTACTCTCTGCCTGCCTTGACCCTGCCTGATCTGACTACGATTCTGTCTAACGCCTTGTACCATGACCTTCTGCCCAAAGACTTTGCATTTACTGTTGTGCCCCTGTGCATGTTGAGAACTCCTTGTTTTGCACCTCTCTTAATAAGACCTGGCGGCATCCGATTAGCTGAGGGTTCCTACCGAGGTGAAAGGCTGCTGTTATAGGTGGAAGCAAGAGCCGAGAACAGGGTGCCTAGCATCGGTACTGAATTAGGGTGCCAACCGTGACACCATGAATGCCATGAAAGTTATTAAAAGATCCAAATAAAAAAGTATGAATGGAAAAAATACATAAATCTGTAATAAGCTTTTCAAAAAATTACAAGTGAAAAATGTGCCAAAAATTCTAAAAGTCTGAATGGTTAAAAAAGGTCCAATAGGAGTATAACAGCTTTTGTAGACTTCTATGAGACCTTGACCTTTTACCTGGTACAGTTTTGTATGGTTTTTGCAGGGTTTTGCTCTGTAAGATTCAGGTGTAAAGCACATTCACTGCCCCAAGTGTTCTATATATGGACACTAAGGGGGATTTACAGAAGAAAACCAGTATTGGTGTACCCTGGATGTCTTCCTAGGCATCACCATGCAGTGTTATCATGAATAATAACAGACACAGCACTTACATGCATTTAAGGCTTTAGTCAATTTTATTAGGCCATATTCTACGCAGCTTGTAATGGATACAACAAAGGATACTCTCCTTTATCAGTAATCCCCTTAAATGTTGGGCTTTACCAGTCTGTGGCTTCATAAAATTTACTAAGTACATACAACACAAATGTGTACAAATGTTCCTGTTCCTATTTAAGATAATAGGCATTGAGACTAATTTACATTGCAGGCATAGGATTCATTATCCTGAAAACTGTTATCCAGAAAGCTCCGAATTACAGAATGGTAGCCTCCATAGACTCCATATGGCCAATTCACTAAAGCGAAGTGTCTAATGCTAGCACTAATTCGCCAGCTTGATGTCAATTCATAACTTCACTAACACCGACTCTGGCGAATTTTCGCTAGCGAAATAGATAGACTAGCACAACTTCGCACCCTTATGCCAGGCCAAGTATTTTATTTCTAATTTACACTGTTTACACTGCAAATAATTTACTCTAAAATATAAAACGTAATTCTTGAACCAGCAAGTGTATGTTTTAGTTGTAATATTGGTGTGTAGGTGCATCTCAGGTCATTTTGCCTGGTCATATGCTTTCAGAAAGAGCCAGCATTAGGATGGAACTGTTTTCTGGCAGGCTGTTTTTTCTCCTACTCAATGTAACCGAATGTGTCTCAGTGAGACCTGGATTTTTACTATTGAGTGCTGTTCTTAGATCTACCAGGCAGCTGTTATCTTCTTTTAGGGAGCTGCAATCTGGTTACCTTCCCACTATTTTATTGTTAGACTACTGGGGGGGGGGGGCTCATATCACTCCAATTTGTAGTACAGTGGTAAAGAGTATCTGAAGTTTATCACAGCACAAATCACATGTCGGGGCAGCTGGGAAACTGACAGTATGTCTAGCCCCAGGTCAGATTTCAAAATTAAATATAAAAAAAATATTTTTGCCCGTTTGAGATATGGATTTCAGTGACTAATTCTGTAATTCTGCTGGATAAGCATTATTAACGGAAAAAAAAATATTTTTTCCCATGACAGTATCCCTTTAAGGTATAAAGATCCAAATTACAGAAAGATCCATTATATAGAAAACCCCAGGTCCCAAGCATTCTGGATAACAGTTGCTAGGGAAAAACACATTTAAAGAACTTTTAGTTAAAACATATTTGCTATCCCTTTCTCTATTTGCTCCTCTATTTTGATTCAAATACAATATATTTATATATAGTTACAGAAAGGCAAAACCAGCCTATTGGGTTTATTTAATGTTTACAAGTTTTTCAAGTAGACTTAAGGTTTGAAGATCCAAATTACATAAAAATCCATTATCTGGAAAACTCCAGGTCCCGAGCATTCTGAATAACAGGTCCCATACCTGTCTTGTGTTTCTTATATACTGTATTTACTTTCCTTTATAAAGTGTTAAGTATTGACGGTGCCAACCCTTTCACGAATATGCCAAATATATGTAGTACCAATTACTGGCTGATTTATATTGAGAAGTAAAATACAAGTGTCTGTCAGTTCTATTGTCAAATACTTGGTATGTAAAGGAAGGAAGAGAACGGCAGCATTTAATAGCAGCCTTTTAATCCAGTTCACACAGCTATCTGAACAAGAGATTTTTAAAAAGAGCTTCTTTCTTAAAATGGATGCCAGATTTTCTGCTCCCAATGGCTATTCAATGCCTTTTGTCTTTGGATACTGATGTTTGTTGCTGGAAGAACAGTGTTGTTTTTCATGACTTTATCGGCATGAAAAGGGCCAATTCACTTTCGTTTGTCAGATAGAAGATTCTGTATCTCTTATGCTATTTATGACAACCAGCTAATCCACAGAACATGAAAAAGAAGGGGTTTAATATGTAGTGGCAGTAACAAAGGATGAGTGTTTTTCAAAACAGTCACATACACCTCCTGTAGCCTAGATTGCTCCTGGAAAGGTGATGAATGCCATTCTGATCTTTAAATTCTCAAAGACTGTGGGATTCTGTTCTTAGCACCAAAAGCTTAGCACCTCAACTGTAAGTAAACAACTCCAAAAAAGGGGCACCTAAGGACACCGACGTACTGTCTCACTGAATAATTTCCTCAAGAGAATATTTCAGCAGTAGTGGCATGGCACATGTAGTAATGCTGTGGCACTACAGTCTGAAGTCATCTTTCTCTCCTGAGGTCAATCTACAGATGTCTTCGTAAATGTGCGGTCTTTCAGGTTCACAATGTTGTAAACTGGCTATCATTTTACCAATTCCTTTTGGCAAAATTCTGTAAAGCAGGGATGTGCTTGTATAATGGTAGTATGAGCAAGGTTTACAAGATAATACGAGACAGTTCTAGATATGTATGTATGTATATATATATATATATATATATATATATATATACACATATATATATACATATATATATATATATATATACATATATATATATATTACCGTGCACCCTGAGGTAACAATTGGACACGCTGTATTGGCGGCGGCTTTGGAGTGCGGACACTCACCAAGTACAATATATATATATATATATATATATATATATATATATAGTGAATAAAGTACCCCCTATTGTAATATATAAAAAACACGAGGCTGAATGCCGAGTGTTTTTATACAGGTCAAGGAACTCCAAGGTAACTTCTAATATCCTCATATTTTGCAACTGGGGGTACTTTATTTTTTATAATACACACGTTTCACTGAGTCATGTGTCAGAAATGACATCAGAACTCACCGTTTATAACTGATGACATCAGATCTCACCGTTTATAAGGATATTATTTACAAGATATTCACGGCTTATGTGTATTTTATATATATATATATATATATATATATATATATATATATATACATGCATGAAGAGAGTCCGCACTCGCAGGGCTTAAAATCTTTCAAAGTTTTATTGCAGAGGACTAACGTTTCGGCTGATACAACAGCCTTTTTCAAAGTAAAAAACACAGAGTGAACAAATGATTAAATACGTGAATTGGCGCGAAAACGGCCGTGAGACAGAGGAAGTGACCTAACCAATGACATCATAAAGACAAAATCGAAATAATTAGTATAACAAAGTAAAGTGTAAGCAGATATCCCCATGAACATTCAAAGCGGCATCTGGAGTACCAGAATGAAATGTTACAACTATGTAGCAAATATAACTATGAAGATTCTCATTCATCCAGGTCATGGTATATATATATATATATATAAAAAGTAACTCAAAGCAACTGGAACTCTTCATTAAAATATCTCAGCAAGTCCAGTTGCTTTGAGTTACTTTTTATATATATATGTAGCAAATGTGTACAAAATGTATATGTGTAATAAAAGTAGCAGTGAAAACGAAGTATCTCTATGCGTACCCCGACAGAAAGTAACAGCCAAGTGACCGGTGAAGTGACAGTAAAAACACAAAAGTATCTATAGGACCTAAATGTAACTATAAGAGCCCGCAGCACGAATATCTATATATACCAATTTGTACAAGCTTGAAAAAGGACAATGCTGTGATTGTACAATGTTCTGTTGGGAGGAAATGATATCAATGAGCAATGGATGAAAGGGACGCATTACTGGGAATCTGCTTGGACCTAAGATTATGGTTAGTGTATAATACAAATATAAAGCTCTACATTGGGTCTAGGGAAGGTTATTTAGGAGCAGATTTAACAAGGGTTGAATTTAGAGTTCATAGGAGTTTGTAAAAGAAGAAGAGCAAAAAAGTAGAGAGTGTACAAAATACTCAAGTGCAGACCTTTATGTCCCTTATGATCTACAGTATTGATGAAAGTTGCTTTGGAAGTCAGTGTATATCCAGCTATAGCTTAAAGACAGGCAATAGCTTAAGCACCAGAGGTTTGATATCTGTAACAGAATTATGATACAATACTGGTCATTGAATTGCACTGTATATCAATGATTTAATATGCATTAACCAAACGCCAATTCACTTTAATGCATTTGGTGAAAAAGTCACCATAAGAAAACACCCATTGATTTTAATGCAAAACGGAACAGATTTGCTCATCACTAATGAGCACATGACTACATTTTCCCACCATGTCTCTGCTTATTTATCCTAACCTTATGATATACAGTACATTCAAATTACAGGTTAATGGGTTAAAACATCTCACATTAAAATGTGCATCATGTTAGCATCATTCTCCCCACCCCATTAATTTGCATTATCTTTTTCCTGTCATTTTCCTTTTGGTCTGACTAAGCCTCCATTCAATTTAGACTTGATTTATGTCAGCCAACTCCAGTGTGATTGGATCTTGCAATATTTTCTCTCAACACTGTATTCCACAAGGCACTGTAGTATCTTAGATTCATGGCAGCATGGCATCATGCAAGTGGGACCATTTCTTCGAATGGAAAACAAATCCCTCTCGATCCGAGCAGATACAGAGATGCTTGCTTTCTGTATCAGTTGAGTGAACAGATAACTCTGCAGAGAGAGCCAATCACACAAACTCAGAGCATTGTCGAAAGAATATCTTCTGTCTCTGGCTTCTGATACAGCATGTACACTACATAGAAATCTATTGTAGATACCTCTTTATAAAGATAGATAGTTAACTAGATAGATAGATGATAGATAGATAGATGATAGATAGATATTACATTATTTGTAGAATGAAGCAGTACAAGCTTCAGAGAGAGAGAGATTGAGATTCTTTCATTGTGGCAGAGTAGTAAAACAAAGTGAAAAAAACGTGAAAAAAAAAAGTGCACCTTCTTCCTTTCCAATGACCTTTCTTGCACCTTAGTAGGTGGTACTCCAAATGGGGCAATGTATTTATTAGCATGAAGCTAGAAATTATTCATATTGTATTAGTTATCTTTGATCCCATGGTTTTTCTGAACCTTTTTTTCCTGCTACTGCAATTTGCACATTAGTTATTCTACTCCATTTATAGCCACATACAGTACAGTTAATGAGAGATATTTAATCAGCATATATTAATGAATTACAATTTTACATCATATGCCTTTTATGTATTACTAGAGGTTAATTTTAATATATTTATTACATTTGCCTGCTTTAAAAAGTGCCGGCATCACACTCAATCTGTCACACCTTTGCTTGTATAATTGTGATCAGGACTATAGAGGAACAACTCGTCCATTAGTCAAATCACAAGTCATTTCCATGCTGAACCATGCTATTTATACTGAGCCAATGAGATACAATGCAAAACACACTGAAGTTTCTTTTAAAGTAAAACTAGTCATAAGTCCTTATAAATGCACTCAATCTTATATAGGAGGTCTGTCTAGAACACTGTAGTATCATTCAATAACATAGGAGGTAAATAACATCAGCGCAGTTACCCATAACAGCCAATTAGCAATTCGTTTTGATCAATATACTAAATGTTAAAAAAAGAAAGCAAAATCATTTTGGATTTTGGAAAAAGGGAAAACAAACATATTTTCAATGTTATGTAAAGACTGACTGAGAGATTTAGTGCTACAGTTTATCATAAATCCTAATATGCTAATAATCTCACTCAATATAAGGAAGGGGATTTTTATTTATATGTTCAGAAAGGACATTTTTCCACTAATTGACTGGCATAGTAGGACTGTGGTCTGTTGGAAGGGGCTGCAGTACATCAGACAGTAGACTAATACATTCATATGGAATGCAAGACTGGAGTGCGCAGAAGGTGAGCGTGCTTGGCAATGGATATGGAGGTTGGATGCATGTGTGCTCCACTAAATGCAATCCCTTGCTTAGTCTTTAGTGATGGGTGAATAAATTTGCCAGGCATGGATGTGCAGCGAATATCCACATTTTGCCACCAGTGAAAGTATTTGCGAAAGTGCAGCAAAAATTTGCTGCATAGAAAAATTGTCACGTGCATAAAAGTTTTCAACCCTTAAAAATTATTTGGAAGCCCATTGACTTAAATGTATTTGGACAAAATAAGCACAATTGATGCTTGCATCAAAATTGTCGCACATCAAAATTATTTTGACGCCCTTTGACTTCAAAGTGATTCACACATTTTTCGCTGTTTCATTATTTTGTATCACCTTTTCGTGAAATTTTCGTCAAAGTGAACAGATTCCCCCATCACTGGTAGTCGTCTGTGGAACATCTAGTCTTCTGTGGATGTGCTGATGCTGCAGAAATACATTTGGGGCTTCTGCACCACACCTACAGCTATTGGACACACTTGTTTTAACACCTGGGATGGGATCATGTCATTGTGGGTTCTACAACTATTGAATATAAGGGTTCTAAATCCAGCTTCATTTATAACCATCACAACATGTCCTTTGTTTGACCAGTTTAAAAAATACATTCACATCATGTGTGAATATTTCTTTCCAAGTGCAGTTTTTTATATAGTGTAAGTAAATGGAGATTCTTAACACAACAATGAGAGCAAGTTATTTCTTATACTCATGCTTATGCTGTGGAACACTGTATTATCTAGAAGATAGTTTAAATGTATGAAACAGTCAAGATGTTTCTTGCATCTACCTACTCTTTCTAAGGATTAATTGAACATTTAATATGGTTGAATCATTGCTTTGCCATGATTTGCCTAGCCACAAGCCATTTCTGTAGTGGTAGAGAAAATGTTAGAAACACACTGGGGGCAATGAATTAAAAGCTTGTACCAATTTTAGTCACTTCATTACTAAGGATGGTTAAGGATCATCAGTGTGAAAGCAAAAATCAGATTGTTTGCTACAGAATCTTAGGATGTAAAAAATAATATATTTACTGATTAAATGTCCATTAAACCTTCAAATTTTATTTAACATTTTCAGTTGGAAATAAGAGAAGCATAACATACCCAATAACTTGTGACCACTAACTGTCAGTGTCTGCCATGGAAAATGTGATTTCCATTCATATTAATGAGAAGCAGGTATAGGCAGGCAATTTACAGGTACTTGTACCCAACACAACCATACCCAATTGGCCAGCTCTTAAGAAGTTCATGCATATACAGCAGGGAGATAGTTATGGGCGAATCTGACCCATTTGATTTGCCGAAAAATTTGCCAAATGCATTAAAGTCAATGGCCCTTTTTCCATGCAACGTTTATCAAAACATGCAACATAATTTTTTTCCTTACAAGAGAGTCTATAGGCTGTTTTCCATGGTAAAATATTTTGATCATCCCTAATAGGAAAACATATAACTACTTCCAACCTTGGCCCTGCCAATAATCCAGGGTTCACCAGGCAATTTATGTTCAATCCAATTGGTTAATGCTATTAATAATGCCAACATTGGCACAACAGGGGTGACACTGTTCCCTCTTTGAAATTGTCCATGGCAAGTTGTACACAGGTGTCAAAAATGCACCTGCACCCCCAGATGCTGCATCTCATAGCTTTTATCCAGCACAAAGTGAGGACTATAACCAAACCAGTGGGAAATGCTTTGTCAAATGACACCATATATATCTGTTGCAAAATGAGATACACTGGCACTTCAAGGCAGGTGAATGGCAGGGATCCCCCTTGCCATTTTATTAGTGCGAATGTGCAACGTTTCGGGATAACCCCCTTTATCAAGCATCTAGGCATTGAAGTGCCAGTGTATCTCATTTTGCATTGTATCTGGAGGGTGGCCGCTACCTCTTACACTGAGCACCAGGCGTTCTTAATTGAGGGAGTGTTAGGTGAGTGCGCGACTTCATTCATTTCCAATCCCATATATATCTGTGCCTCACTACATCTTGCACAACAGCTCCCAATTCAGGAAATCTGGAGTTTGTTGGTAATTTTATATATGCTAAACTTGTGTCTGTGCAGAGCAGCAATCAGAAGCCTGGAGATTGGAGATTAAAAGTGAATTTGCACCAGGAAATCATGCTGTGCTACCTGCAGCATACAGAAATAATGACTATTTAAAAGGTTAACATTTAGGGGTAGATTTATCTAGGATCGCATTGAAAATTCAAGCTTTTTTTGTTTGTTTTTTATGGCCAAAACTGTCAAATTTGACTATGGAACTATTCAAATTGGATTCAAGTTTTTTTTTTAAATTCAATTTTTATCATACTCAGGCCATTTAAGAACTCAAGTTCAACTATTTGCTACCTAAAACCTGCCAAATTGCTATTTAATTCAATGGAAGATGTCCTGGGATCAATTTGGAGTTGTTTGCAGTCTTTCTGGCATTGTTTTTTACAACATTTTTAAAATTGAGTTTTCTGGTCGATTCACATGAGTTTCAAGTTCATCGGTGTTTATGGGAGTTTTTAAATATTCACATGAATTAAAAAGTTGACTTTCGATAAATGAGACCATAATGTTTGATAACTTTCATGCTGAGTAACATGAGATCATTCCCGTCAGATATGAGGAACATTCAAAAATAGATGTTTTTGATGCTAAGAAAACATGTTAACATGAAAGCATTATAGTTTTGGATACCAGAGGTAAAAAGGGGGCTTTTAAATAAAGAAAGTGCTCTCACTGGAAAGAATACATAATATATTTAAATTATTAAGGATCCTAACAAACCCTACTTTTGAATATTTTATATCAGCCTTTAAGGGTATGGTTATACATATAGTACATGCTCTGTGATTTTGCTGTTCGTACTAAGAATTCTTTTTCTTTTTTTGCCTGTATGTTCCCGATCAAGTGTTGAAGCTCATACACATTACTGTGGGTGTAAACTTGCCTGTTATTATCTGACAAGCCCGTATGATAGATAAGAAATATTACCTGTCGGCTGTGCACAGTGCATTACTTCTTATTACTGCAGCCTCATCATTTCTACAGTGATTATCCCTGAAATTATGTTGACTGAGCAGTGCTGATTAATTATTTCTCTAAGTCAGATTTAGAGTGAAGACATTCTAATTGCACAATGTATTGTTTCAGTTAAAGAATCCTAAAATCATTCAACAGAGACATATTTTACAGTAAAAACTGTAAACGAACATAATTTGACATTGTGACAGATTATTATTTAATCATTAGAACAGCAGAACAATTAGCTTAAATGTGTTCTACATTCTAATGCCTATACCACTTCTGGAAGCCACATTAAAATATTCTACTCTGAAAGGCCTGTCACTATTTGAGTGATCTAACTAAATCAGCGACTAAGCAAGGATTTAACTGGATTATGACTAGACTGGTAACAATTAAACTTAATTCCAGGAAATTAAAATCTGGGGAATTTATGGTTAGAAAGGTCAGTTGTCTCAGTATAGGATATATATTCGATGAGAGTCCATGGTTGGATTTAGCTTTGAACCATTATATGTACATTTAATTGATAGAAGCTCTTACAAGTAGGACAGGTTTTGAGCAAGGAAGATATAATATAACCTAACCTCAAAATGCACTTTATCATTTATTTTCTATTTAAAAAGTTATATTTAAAATAACAGGCTTTTATAAAAAGCCAACTTTATTATTCATTTAGGCTATAATGCATTTTTAGACAGGTTTTGTTGACCTCTTGCCTATTCATTTTGTTCTAACAACCCCTGTCAGCGTTAGCGGAGGATGAACCCAAAGTACCATTATTAATGTTATAAAGATATGGCCTTGATATCTTCAAATCTAAAAGAGATTAATTATTTTTCTGCGAGACAGTGAACAGTAGGGAAAAAAAGAAGAATAAGAAGCAAGAGAAAGAGTTGAAACTTGGAAAGCAACATTTGTTAATGAGTATTTCAGAGAATAAATAGACTGAGGATGTGGAATAAAATGTCTGCAAGCAGATCAGCTGCAATCCAATATCATTCTGTTATCCAGTAATGTCAGGCATTTCTTCGTCTATGGCAGTAATTAGAAAATAATATAAACATGGCACAGCTGCATCATCTTGGATATTTTGGTTCTGTGCAAGAGGAAAGTCTGGTCAGATATATATTATATGTTCCATGTAAACTGCAATTTTACTGTTCATAGAAAAAAGTATACCCAGAGATATATACGTTCTTTTAAAAAAAAACATGTTATTTTATATAAGACATGGCGTACTGTAATAACAAGATTAACTTTCTTCTGGGTCTAGTAACAGATATGTTTATGTTTAAACAGAAGCTCATGCATTCTGCATTATAGTGGATTATTAGACCTACTGCAAACTTTACACTATGCCCTAATGTTTTCTGGTAAAACTTGATTTTCATATTCTAGTGACAGTGTCCCTTAGGCATTTTGTTGATTTTTCTTTGGTACACTGCAGCTTAGGAATACATGAACCTTCAATGCTGGGCTGCATTTTTACATATATTTTGAATGAGCCCTATGCAGTTGAACCAACCTAGAACAGATCCCCCACTGTAAGAATTCTGTTACAATTTCATATAGCTTTGTAAAGTAGTGAGTTCTGTACCTGTAGTCTGTACATAGTGCATGCCACCTGATGGGGTGAGAAAGTAGGCAGTTCATAGAGTTGAAGGGGAGCTATATCTGCCACAAAGTTATGAGGTGTCAGGGTCAGGCAAAATCCCTTCTGTATAACAAATATAGGAAGCAACATCCACCTGTCCACTTGCTAAAAATTTGAGGTGGTGGTTCCTTGCATGTCACTGCAACAGGTTAGATGATGCAATGCATGATTTTTATGTTTTATGTACACTTGCTGTTGATTGTGTTGGGGGGTGGGAAGGCAGCAAAGGTGAGTGGAGAAAGTATGTTATAGGTGGACTGGGCAGCTTGTTGCTGCACCATCAAGCTTAAAATACCAACTAATTGTCTGATAAGATCAATTTCCACAGATATTTTAGTTCTTACTTCTGTCCACAAGAAGTCAGCAAACAATACAACCTTATTCCAGTGTGTCTGTGCCAAGCAAGTTGATTTTATTCAGTTTGTCTACTTTGGAGAATACGACCACTGTTTCAAAGATACATGACAATAACACATTTAGAATGACAGCATCCAAATCCTTGGGACAAGAGACACTTTTTGAGATATGTTTAGTTGCTGTTTTAGCCTTAGGTGCAAAGAAAGAAGTTGATGATTCCTTCAAACATATTTAATAGTTTTAATAGTATCCTAGCATGGCAGGATGTGCTTCTGGAATTATTTCTGAAAGGCCTGATTACATGGTTTGTGGTTTATGACAAATAGCGTGCATTTTCCCATTTGGCTCTGTTTTTCAATAAGATTTTTTCTAATTAAAGACATTACATAAAAATATTTTAATAGGCTTTTAATATCCAGCAGAACATTAACTTGCTGTGGGCTTTTACTTTAATGATACTCAGTATGGCAGTGGAAAGTAGAATTTGTAATGGTCCATACATAAAAATTGCAGTAGGACCTACACTACAACAATAAATATTTGCATTATAAAAACTTTTTTTCCCTTGTGAAAACATTTCTAGATATGCTAAACATGCTAATCATAAAAGTGAACGCTTCCCAAAAAATAAAAAAAATCCCAAAAAATTAAAAAAGAAAAACTCCTGTGCTGAAAGAAAATGTTACGTTGGACAACATTACAATACAATTTAAATTATTTAAATATATTTGGAAATCTTATGTTATTGAAATAAGTGTCAATCTAGATCTTTCTATTCCAAGTTCTCATTCCCAAAACATGTTACATGCTTTTTAACAGGTTTGTTAATTACAGATTATTTGAATTGAAAAAATTTGAAAATTTGAATTTTGAAGTATTGTCCTTTTAAAATCCTTCGAATTAAACACTTTGCTACCTTAAAGCTGCCAAATTGCCATTTCAGCCTATGAGTGATCTCCTAGAGCCAGTCCTGAAAATGTTTCTAAGTCCTGAGAATTCAAAGGATTTTAATTACATTCCCCCTTAAAGGAATTGTTCAATGTAAAAATAAAAACTGGTTTATTAGATAGGCTGTGCAAAATAAAACATGTTTCTAATATAATTAGCTAGCCAAAAATGGAATGTATAAAGGCTGGAGTGACAAGATGCGTAACATAATAGCCAGAACACTACTTCCTGCTTTTCAGCTCTCTTGGTTTCCACTCATTGGTTACCAGGCAGTGACCAATAAGTGATTTGAGGGCGGCCACATGGGTGATGTTGCTTTTGAATCTGAGCTGAATGCTGAGCATTAATAGTAAACTCACTGAACAGTTATGTCCCATGTTGCCCCCCCCTTCAAGTCGCTGATTAACTCAGAGTTAGAAAGCTGAAAAGCAGGACGTAGTGTTCTGGCTATCATGTTAGATATCCAGTCACTGCAGCATTTATACATTACATTTTCGGCTAACTAACTATATTAGAAATATTTTTTTATTTTGCATAGGCTATCTATTTACCCAGTTTTTATTTTCACACTGAACTGTTCCTTTAAGATCTGCAAAGACTTTTACATTGCCCTGCCTTCTCTTATCCACAATGCTATAATTGTTCTTTATAGAAAAATGTTCTAATGTTGGCACATTCTTCCATACAACACACCCAGCAATTTTCATAGACATGGAGAGGGTGGGTTGGGTTCCCATTCCATTGGTTGATGTAGAAAGCAAGCAATGGATAGACCACATGACAAGTCTATGGCAGATTACAAATATTTTTGTCATTGGTGAATACTTGAATTTCAATATAAAACTGTACTGGTCTGGAAATGTTTGTCCATCCCTAATGGATGTTTCCCCTTTAAATGTTCAGACCAGATATGCTCAAAAAAAGAAAAACTTTTGTTCATTTGAAGCTTTAGCCAGAGAATACTAGCTCTATACATGGGATCTAGATCTAATTATAAACATCACTTTTCTTTGCATGAAAATAAAGTATATCTGTTAAGCCATCTGTCACTAGCTCTGTTTCCCCATCTATACAAGCAAGAGAAGTTCATTCCAATAAAAATAAATATATTGGAAATGTTATTTACTATAAGTGTAGATAAGAGACAAAAATATCCCAATCGTGTTTGAGTATTTAAATTACATTTTTTCCCCTAATGAACATTCTTCATCTTGTGTGCATCTTGTGCATTCTATTTCTGTTTGTCTATCGATCAATCATCTATCTATCTATCTATCTATCTATCCATCTATCTATCATCTATCTAACTACTGCATCTATCTATAATTTATTTGATTACATCTCTTTCTAATACTACTGTTCAAAGCCTAGTAGGGGTTTATTTGGAAAGCAATAGAGATTTAATTATTATTTGAATTTATGCTCACTTTATATCTAGTATAGATAGAAATATTCTATACTATTAAGATACTGTTTTTTGTGGTGCATTCAGCCTTTCAGCATGGCTGCTCAACTAAAGCAACTGTTTTCTATCTTTCTCTCTACACATTTGTCAGTTGCTTTTTATTTACAACCAGAGCAAGGCAATGTTGTAAAGATCCTAAAATAGAAGAAAAATAAATATAAAAACCTATAAACCACAATATCAGCTATAGAAATTGATTAAACCTTTCCGAAAAATAATTATTACATACACAGAAGCAGTAACAGATATAAACTTCCGTCAGACCCCCGGACAATTCTCGTTGGATTGCCAATATAACCTTATTATCCCCTTAAGAATAAACTCATAACTCACCTCTTATCAGCGGCTGCTTGCTCACTGGCAGCTGAATGGAGAAAAGATAAACTTTCCACTAGAGATTATTATTTTTTCAGGTTGGTGTGTAAAAGTTAACTTTGGGATCAAACCTATTTCTAAGAAATTTTCACTGTCCAAATGGAATCTTGAAAGAGCTTAAAGATACAGACCTGGCAGATGCTACAATTCTTTATGGGTGCATCCAATTGTTGATTTACCCTCATTTTCTCTCTTTGACTTTTTCTTAAGGATATATTCCTTAATTTCTTTAGTATATAATTTGTTTTGTGTTGCTGCTTTTTTTTTTTACAATTATCTATGCATAGGTTACTTGTATAGCCTCAACCTCACAAGCAGGTAATAAAAGGACTTATATGGTCCTTCAATAGTATCCTAATACATTTAATATAATGTAATTAACCTGCAGATAGTGAATGATTTAATATTGGTTCATATAAATATAGATCATTTGTCATTATTTGGTCCATTTATGTCTTACTATTGCACACCATAGTGAACCCCATTTGGGTAGTATTAGATGATAGACTTTGTTCAATTCAAATTACCTGGAGCAAGTAAAAGTGAGCAAAATGCTCAGAATTGTAGCCAATCTCTTGGCATTACTCTCATTGCACAGGCAGCATATAGTATTTGGGATCAAATGTATTCCCAAAATGCCAAAGTTCTTGTTTATAAGATAATTGCCCCCATGTTCAGTTTAGAAATAACAGCCACAGGTTTAATTTTCCCATTATCTAAAAACAACCAAACACGTCAAGAGAACAATCAAAACTTCTTATCTGCAATTTTTCTAACAGAAATAATAAAAACACTTTTGAACTGTTGTGGACATTCTTTTACATAAGAGATAAGAGCACGGTTAACTCTTTATAAGCATTATGCATTATACATTTGGAAAGTTTTAAAGGTCTATGTTCAGTCCACTTTACTTAAGTATACTACAATATCCCTATTTTTCATACCTTGAGGAAGTCAAAGAGGAACATTAGCTGTATGGAGATGAACATGAGTTTTCTTGTTGCATTATCTGCATGCTGTGTAGAACTCCCAAGCCAAAGTAGTTTAAGAATTGATGTGTTGACAAATGTCAATATTTCTGTTATCCATCACTGAGGAAAGAAACTGCAGGAGCCAGAGCTGAAGCTGAATTCATAGGTATTTTTAATGACAGAAGTATGGTCTTTGATGATTAACCGAAGAGTGTTACAGGAGAGACATGCAAACGTAGGAAAACTCACTCAGTAATTTAAAATAAAGTAATGCTTAGTCCCCATAACCTCAAAAAGAGCATATTCATAGTAATTCATAGTAATTTAATATATTAATACAGTTTTATAAATTTAATACAGTACATAATAGTATGGGAAACACCATAACATGTATTCTATTTCTTACAGTAATTTAAATATATTTCTTGCATTGGGGTGTTGGAGGCATTATAAAATGGCAAGAGTTAGGTGTATTAAAAAAGAGGTTTGATTTTTGCATGTCACCATGCCTCATGCCCATTGCGCTTTTTATGAATATTAATGGTATTCAGGAGTAGCACATTGCGCCTGAAGTCACAAAATATTACAAATAAACAGAAACCGTGTCTCAATTTTATTTCTCAGCTCCTGGTCAAGTCAAGATCTTTGGTGCAAGTTTATTGCCTGAAGCATCAGCTGACATGATAGGTTCTTCACATAACCCTGATCTTCTTCACCTGTAGCCTTTGGAAAGATGTCCATAGTGCATTCTTGCTTGCAACAAATACTTCATTAAATGAGTGCAAAGAAAAAGCTATATTTTCCATTTTATATATAAAATACAACAACAATTTTGGCTAGTATTGGCTTATTACTAGTGCAATTAGGAAAGCATCAGATATTGGTTATAAATATGGTTATCAGATATTTGGTTTTAAAGTTATATTAGATTAGAGCAGCTTTTTTCAACAGAGCCTACCTAGGCTGATCATATCAAACTGAAACTAAAATATTTAGATGGCAGGATCCTCTGCCAAAATGGCCCTACTGGATAAATATCCTGAATCCCTAAGTAGTATGGGAAACAATTTCTGATAGCCGCA
The DNA here is from genome assembly GCA_024363595.1 of Xenopus borealis. Classification (NCBI taxonomy): domain Eukaryota; kingdom Metazoa; phylum Chordata; class Amphibia; order Anura; family Pipidae; genus Xenopus; species Xenopus borealis. The sequence goes on from CM044431.1 coordinate 32,552,993, forward strand.
TTCATAGATCCAGAGGAACAATATCTTGAATGGACCATGAAATATGTGTAAGAGTTAGGTCTTCTGTAGATTAGTGATGGGCCAATCTATCCCGTTTCACTTTGCCGAAAATTCGCGAATTGGCGAAAAATTTGTGAAACGAGTTGCGGCACAGTTTTTGATGCGCGTCGTGTCGGTTTTTTTTTTTTGCCGCCAGTGAATTTTCGGCAGGTGAATTTTCGCTGGCGTTTCGCGAATTTATTCGTCGGCGGCGAATTGCGCCTGGCGAATAAATTCGCCCTTCACTACTCTAGATGAGTTGCTTGGACCATGAAAATATCCTGTAGCTATGACCTAGAGAGAAACTTAAGTGATAACTATGTCTATATCAGGTATAACTTTCTAGTGACAATTAGATTATCAAGGGATGTTTGTTGCCCAGGAATTTTTAGACAGCTGATATATTATTAAGAACTAACTGTCAGACTCTGTTCCAGAGTAAAAGTTCTAAATAAGATTCCATGATATCACACATAATTGTTGACATAGTCAAATATTACTTTTGCCAACAGCTGGAAATGCTTCTTATATTGCCCATATATAACTTTCTGTACAGCATACAATAACACAGGGACACATTTTTCTCTCAAATAATTCTCATATTTATGCTGCTGAAATCTTGACATTTTCTGAATTTCATTGTTACCGCATTTGTTTCCTTAAAAATAATAATAGTAACTATAACAATATGTTGTATTGCATGGCAGACTGACACAAATATTATATTATTGATAATCATTCACATCCCAGTATTATTCATATTGTTACCCTCTATAAATTTTATCTGGATGTTTATTGTTATATGTTTGCTCTACAGATGGAGCAAGCTGATGGCTTATCATGCCAGACTATGCCCACCCCCAATAAAAATATTATTATCACAGCTTGTACACTGATGCAAAACATAGTTTGCTCCATCTGTACAATTAAATTGGCTATTTTGATTTTATTATTTCTGATTCCTCAAAGATATTTGTTATAAGTGAAAGTTTGTAACATCATCATTTAGTATTTCTAAATGTTGATGTCCCAGAAATTGCTGGAATACTATTTCCATCATTCTTTATCCCTTAAAATATATTTGAGAATTAAGAAACTTGTACTTCAACAACATGGTGATGACAAGGTTAAGAAACACAACAACTTGTATCCATTCTAATGATGGCAGCTTCAAAATCTATGCTATACTACCCTTGTTTGAAACACACTTGATAGTTAACACCAATACAACAGTTTATAGCAACCAGTTTGCATAAGGTCTAATATCCCATAGCAACAAGTCTGATGTTTGCTGTCAAACTGTAGACCAATAAATGTTCAATGGTTATTATAGCTTAAAGTGGACCTGTCAACCAAAAAAATATTCAAAATCCTATTTTATCACATTAGTCAAGCAAAATGAACGTTAATTACACTATATAAATTATTATAATCTTGTTTTTTTCAGTCTGGGAATTCATAATTATAGCAAGCAGGCAGGAGCCATTTTGTGGACACTGTTATTAAGGCAAGCCTTGCATTATCTCAGAATCTTGTTTGTGCACCAGAATGGGGGACCTGATGTCTATCCCCATGTCCTGCTACACAATTAAATGGTTAAGAGAACTGGGGGAATGTGTGGGGAGCAGTGGCATCTAGGAAGTGCTGAATGGAAAGTGAAAGTAATTATCTGCCCCGCCTAAGGCATAGAGGAGTGGCAGACAATATTTGATTGACAGCTGAGATTTTTAAATGAGCTTAAAACAGCTATGAATGCTTTAATAAAAAATTGAAATTGCATTTCATGTTTAATTTGAAAAGGACTTTTATTATACAGATTTTTGTGTCTGGGTGACATGATGCTAACTTTAGTCACTACACTAGACTACACTACACTAGACTAATACAAGCTAACTACATATTGGCATATTGGTTGGTATTAAACAAATCACAAGATAATAAATCAACATTAGTTTAACATATTTACAGCAATAAATACAATATATATTATATATATATATATATATGCATACATACATATATATATATATATAATACTTTCAGATTGTTTAGAACAAATATATAACATTTGAGAGAAAAAAATTTACAGTTCAAAGTTCAAAATTAATTTTTGATTTTAATTTTAACGCATGATTTTACCTTCTTCTTGTAGACTCGAGACCCTTGCCAGATGTAGCTTTGACAGGAAAATGCACCCGAGAATGTGATGAATATGGCCACTCAGATTCCTGCTGGATGCCAGTTCGCACATCACCTGAAAGGAAACAGGAAACCCAACCAAAGCTCTCCACATTCATGCCAGTCGACGAACGGGATAGCCAGGAAAAGTTGGCCAATGGGGAAGTAACCCTTATGGGAGACCGCAACAGGAATCTACTTAACAAAAAGCTAGCATCATATGAGACCTTCAACACAGCTACATACAGCAAAAGTGATGAAGCCAATCCAGAGGATATTCCTCTTACACAAACAGGGGAATACAAGCCATCCCCTGTCAATACTTTAACTAGAAGAGAAGTCTATCTGTAAGCTATTCAAGCAACAGGGTTCCTTCAAGTCAAAAAAGGAAAGAAATAAGGCAAAACTTTAATAATAACAAGAATACACAGTAACTCAGAAATAAGAGGGGGCCACCAAAGAGACAAATGCTTTGCCTGCCAAGTTTGCCTCCATATCAGGCACTTAATTATTGTTTGCTTGAATATAATGTGATATGTAAAGATCTTTGTTGTTAATTGCATGTATGAATCTCATTCAATGCTGTTTTGTTTACTAAAGTGATGGTTGCAAGTTTCTTTCATTGTAACTGGCCTATGTAAAAAAATGGAAATTATGTGTATGGACAAAAGGAGAGGCATCCATATGGACCATCTGATTGGGGTCTAAAGAATTACTGCCATTGCCAGTATCATAAACTGTCCACTGACTGTCAGTTTCTCTTGTATGGACATCCTGGGATTTGCTGATCGGTGGCAGTAGGTGCTGTCATCCTACGTGAAATACACCTAAAACATACATATAACGTCTAGCTGTTATCATCTTGCTTAAGCATGTATTATAGTCATCTAGTTCTGTCTGACTGTAAAATAGCTTGTAAACATCAGGTCAGAAAATGATAATCAAAACATATCAGAATAGTGTGCATTAAAAAAATTTACCAAATAAATAAGCACCTAAAACATTTTTTTTATTTTTTGGAAAAATGCATTAAGAATCTAGGTTAAAGATTTCTGTTTTATTACAGGAAGCAAAATATAAACACTATTTTATAGATATATGACTTTAAAATGTAACTTAGTTGGTAATCTGCTATTCAAATTCTAGTAGACAAAGTAGAAAATTATATGAAAAAATGTTTTTAATTGCACAGACATATTGCCAGTTTTCTTGGGAAAATGGGTTATTAGAAGGCATTTGGCCAAAGAACTAAAAACAATAAAAGTAGTAATGATTTTCCTTGAGAAAAAAAAATTGCATAAAAATGTTTTGCACTGAAATCTATGCTGTATGTGTTTGCTCTACACTGAAACACTGCAGAAAATGGATGGAAATAGCTTGTCACAATGGCGTGCCTTCAACCTAAGTTGAATATGCTAATGTCAGTTTAGATGTACTAGTCGAGTATTGTGAAGGTCCCAAGATTTCCCGTTATAATTAAATTTTATACAAGAAATTCAATACACAAATTTCCATTAGATGTTTGATTTAATGCAGAATCTTGTCCTATCTTACATTAATATAATTGATAAGATAATTTTCAAGGAATTTTTTTTTAAACAAAGATTTTAGTAGGTGCAGGGATGGACAGTATATATTGAATAATGGCATGCTAAAATGGTATATTGAGGTAACCATAGCTCACCTTTACATTTATTTTATTTTCCCATATAATTTGTAAAATGTTACTTAATTTTCTAAATGTATTTTTAACATTATAAGTGTATCTCTTTGGCGGCCCTTTTCACTTTTTCCCATTTTACACACTTATTCATGAGATTGTAGATAAAAATATAAAAAAATTTTTTGGAAAAATATAGTTAGAAGTTTAAACCTGTTGCACACATACCCACACACACATATATATAACTTGTGTGTGTGGTTCATGATATATATATACACAATACTGCAATTTTGTAATGTGTGTCTTTTTCTTTTATTTCTTGGATATAGATTACTTTTCTTTTTTGGGTCACCGAACACACCCTTCACCTTTTTTTTTTTTATCTCTTTAAAAATGTCATCTGCTTATATTTTCACTAAAAAATGAATAATATTTTTTCCAGTTGTAATAATTTTTGGATTCATATCCATAAATGTATAGTGATACCTTTCAGTTCCAACAAATTGAAAAAAAAACATTGAGCCATCAAACAGTTTAACACCAGAAATTACTTCTTATGTTATTGAATGGGTCTGCAATGCTAAATAAAAGCTGTTTATGTATCAAAATAATTCATTTGGACATACACCAGTGTATAAAGCTTCAGAGCCTTGATAGGAGGAGAAATTATAATACGTACCTGAATAAGTTAAAGGACCAGTGTCATTAAAATAATATCCATATGTCTTTATGCAAAACACTCTACCGTCAACTTACTACAGTACATCACTGTATTTATGTGTTTGCTAAAAACATTATATATTCTATATTCACTTCTATGCAACTGAATGGAAAATCTTTCCCACATTTTTGTTCTGGGAGGAGTGTCATGAACAAAACCACCAATGTACAGTATATGGCACTGCCATGTGTTACAGAAGTGCTTTAAATAGAAAGTTTACCATTCAGAGTTGTCCCAGTAGATTTTTTTATTCTACAACATTGGTTGTTGGCATTATTCAGTCCAAACCACCACTGGGGGTCCATTCTTTGTTCAGTGACCCCTTAACAAGGTTACATAGGAAAACATAGCTGAAACAGTGTTTCCAGTAAAATATAGCAGAGGAAATATGTTTCACACTTTTATCACACTCTAACCCTCAGGTGTATTTAAGAAAGCAAACAGATAAAATGTTCCATAACTGGCATTTAAGCTGAGCTCCTTCTTCCACTTTTCAAAACTTGCCCCGCAGCTTGGGAAACAATGCTGTAAGGTCACTGTTGCATTCACACAACACATATATTAACAGTTTCATTAGAAGCCAATTAACATGCAATAAAAATTATAATAAGCCTCAAAGTTCTAAACATTTAACATTAAATTGTTTTTTTTGGACATTTTTTATCATACTGGTCCTATAACGTGATCAAAGGAAGTTATTTAACTTTTTTAGTTCTGCTCTGTGAATTACAGTAGTAATACCAACTGCCAGCAAATATCTTTATTTATATTCATCATGTCATAGCATCCTTTTTTATATATTAGTAAAAATTTCTGTTTTGGTCTTTCCTTTAAATACATTTGTTAGAGAGGTAAAATTGTGGAAGCAATGTCAAACTCATTGTGTAAAAATTTTAGAAGAGCAACATGTACAGTAACCATCTTAACATGTTGATTACTATATTTAATTAGCATGATAAAGGAACAGTATTTTGCATTAATAATTTTAGCTTTCATTTGAAGTAGATTAAGTCTGTTGCTACTCTGTATATTTAAAGGTTTTGTAAAATAAAATAAAGATTTAAAAAATGCCTAAAATGGAAAAAACAATAAAAAGAGTGAATGCAAATGATGCACCTGTGCCTTTTATACACATCATAATAAGGTGGTAGTTGGCTTTGGTCATTAAAGGTACTGGACTCATCCCAACTTTGAAACTTTATACTCATTTTACTTTTTTCTCTAATGATTTTTAAAAATGTACAAAGAAATTAGAAAAAAAACCTAAACTCAGTTAAAATTATTAATTGGCCTCCTTTATACTGCAGAACCTTGCAGCATTGACCTGAGGTTTGAAACCTGTGTTGGTTAGTAATGAAGCAACAGTTTTGGATTTGTTGTCAAAATCTTTTCCTACATAGTTAGGCAATATCTTGTCTGAAATAGGCTCACCAGATCACACCCCTAGACAGGGCACTTTTCTACAAGTGCATTCTGCAGGTCAGAAATTTTTTTAAATACATGCCTGTAGTGCCTCAAGTGCCCTTTGTTAAAGGGATGATATGGTGAGCCAGGTCTGTAGATGTTGTTGAGACCACAACACCTATCATCCTAAGGGTGTACATGGGTGAGTAAAACAGGTACTGTAGTCAATACTATCTGCAGACCTTCAACAGCTGGCAGAAACAATGCTTAGACAATTACAGCAAAGGCAAAGCAATTTACCAACCTTCCATGCTTGCATAGAAGTTTAGTATTTTCTTTATGCTGAATTGTGCTGCTGCTTTCATTTGTATATTGATCATATGAAATCCTTCTACTGGTAACTCAATGGAAGTGTGCATGCATTTATCATTACCTTATGGATTTATGCAAAATGGCTTATTGTCTTTACGTGTGTATATATAGATATAAATATGTACGAAGCAGGTCTGTAACCTCAATTGAATAGCCTACTCCTCTTTCTCATCCACCAAACGTATTGTATGTAGACAAATAAGTGCAGAATGATTTCTCGCTGACCAGCCTTCTGCTTGATTTCCACATAAAGAGTAGGCATCGCCTTTATGCAGGAATGGGAGACAATTAAAGGGAAGAAAAAGGAAACAAAATGCTCTGGGATACAAAAAAGAGGGGAAACATTTGTTTCCTAATGCCATGGAAAGTAGAGCCATTCTTATCTTTGCTTTGAAGTTCAGAAAACAAAAGTTTTCCTGCAGGGTTTATAGCCATTTTGTAAAGCAGTTGTTCACTACTACAGAAAGTTATGCTGCTCCTCAGCCTTCGCTCAGAAATCCCAGTACATATATTTTGCTAGCCATGAAGAGAACCTTTCTCCCAGTCTGGGTGTTGAAGAGCAATTGCCTGTGATCCTACAATAAGAGGGCCATCTACTGTTGAAGGAAAATAATGGAGGTATATGACTTATATGTGCAGCTGGTGTATGAGAAGATACTAGCTCTGCAAAAGGGCTTTAACTCATGCAGAAAAACAAATTTAGTTGCCCTGTACAATGCTTTACAAATATGAAGAGTAGATAAAAAGTAACTAAAACATGAAAGGGCTGTGTGGCTTTAAGCCTAGAAGCAGAATGTGTTATCTCTTGTTAACCTGGGGTATGTTTTCAGCTACTGTCATTTTCATTAAAATTAAAGCACTTGCATTCAGTGTGGTACGATCTGTTTGTAATTTTAATCATTGACTATTGTTCTGCAACTTGGATGTTGATAGTGAAGCAAAGAACAATTTATCATTGTTTATTATGAGTCACTATGCACGCAGCTCTGCTAAACAAGCAAAAATGTATTAAACGCTAGTCCACTTCTGTTTATGAAATATTTTACATAATTTAATTTGCTTTTGTACAGTTTTCTGTAAATATATTGCTTGTCACTTCTTTACCCCCCCCCATTCTTTGCAGATTAAAATATAATATGTTTAAAATGGTCTCATTCTTTCAAGCATGCTTCCTGTATTAACAAGGAGCACATTGTCCATTTAAAAGGAACTGCACAAATTCTTATGACATTTTGGTTAAAAGCTTTTATGAATCTTGCCTGTATATACACGGAGAAAGAAAATTGTTCCAATTATTGTCCACTTCAGTTGATAATGTAACTATTGCATGTCGTAATGAAATATTGCATGGATTAGTAGTGCACTTTTAGCAGGAATACTCTTACAGTTCTCTTATGACTTGTTTTTAAAGTGTAAATAAAATACTGGAAATGGCAGCACTTTTGTCCTAATGTGAAAAACTAATCTTTATTATGACACCAGAAAATTGGAGAGAGTAGGATAAAAGCCCAGTGACACATACCTGAGTAGGATGCATTTTACTTTGCATTCTAGAATATGATTACAGTAAATACAGAGCCTTTTTTTATGCAGAAAAATCCTCCAAAATCAATATATTTGCAAAATGGTGCAATATTATAAATATTGAGATACTCATGTGTAGACTAGAATTACCATAAAAATTACACAATTACAAATATTGTTAAAACATTTACAACCAAGAAATAGAAAATAAAAATGCTACAGTGTATTAAATTGTAAATTTCAGTTTTGAAATTGTAAATTTCAGTTTTGAAATTGTAAATTTCAGTTTTGAAATTGTAAATTTCAGTTTCAGCTTGCAGATCCGCTTAAAGGTGGCATTTATTTTCTTTCTACAAAACATACACCATGAATTTTCACGTATTAAAAAAGAACACAAAATTATTTTTGTATAAATATACACATTTTGCAGGTTCAGAAAAGAAACATTAAATAAAGAATTATTAAATAACTGGCATAATTTACAAAGGTAGTATTATGTCTTTAGATTGTATTACATATCCCTAATTATTTATAGCTTTTTATCATAATCTGGTAGCAGTTTTTATGATTCTATAATGTTTTTTTGACACACATTAGCTGGAAACAATTCATAGAACAAAATCCAAAGCAATTAAGAGAACAGCCCATGGTCTGTAGCACATGGAAGGCTTTGATTGCTGCTACCCAAAATATCTAATATAAGTAATTCTAAAAAAACAACTAGACTTGCTGAGTAATCATAGAAGACATTTAACTTCTCATCCAGCAGCTTCCCCCCATCCGAGGGCCACCCCTTTCCACTGAACCAAACTCTTTCCCTACAACATCTATTCTGTTGAAAGGTTACCCTGTGTGCCGACCTGCCATAAATCTTCAGAGCTATGCAGCAGAATTCAAAGGTGCCATCTTCTCCTGTCTTCTGGTCCTCTTCTGTTAGACCGCTGACAAATCTTGCAGGATCACACACAATTGAATCAGCATCCACTGTGCATGCACCAAAAGATCTTTATCTGATATGAGGATCTGGAATAGATGTTGTGAGGAGGGGGCAGTGGAGAGGGGTGCAAATGGGCTAAGGTTTAGTGCTCCTTTAAGATGTAGGCTATAATTGCTGCACATTATGGTTGTAAATACCAGCCCAGTGAGTCCACATGCCTTTAAATGTGAAGATCTATGCCAGTGGTCCTCAAACTTGGCCCTCCAGCTGTTAAGGAACTACAAGTCCCACAATGCATTTGCCTGACTGTGGCTGTCAGACTCCATCATTGCATTGTGGGACTTGTAGTTCCTTAACAGCTGGAGGGCCAAGTTTGAGGACCACTGATCTATGCCATCTATATATGTCCCCAGTAGTCCCCTCTGTGCGTTCTGTGCTGCTATCATTTACTGAGTTTAGCCACCGATGTACAATATACTTTATGTTTAGAATATAAAAACCATGATACAAAAATTATAAGTAATTAATTGATATTCTCATTTTATGGCAGTTCAGAAACTAGGGATAAAAGCTTCTGATTTGGGCCAGCCTTATTTTCTACTTGATGATTTGCAAAAAAATTATTGAGCTTAGTATCTCAAAATCTGCCCTGAGCACAATGAGCATGTGCTGTGTCAGTGACACTCCTAACAAAATCATAAATGGTGAGCTACTGTGACAATTTTGAGAGCCTGGATCATTACTGAGATAGAGATTCTGAAATTTAGGCTGGTGCATTAAGTTCAGCATTTGGCATTTCTTCCTGTATACATTTGGGTTTACTGCTTCAACGGACCATTACAGAGCAACTATCATATCATATCTTATGTTTATTTCCTGTAATATATATTCTGGGGCTGCCTCACCACACTTTGCACACACATTGCAAGATATTCTGTGGAAAAAAAATCACAATTTAACACAGAGGGTTTAGATTTATTAAGGATCAAATTTTGACTTAATGGGGATTTCTAAAAACTCCCATAACCTCGAAATTTGGGGGGTGGGGGCGCAATCAAAATTTATTTAATAATGTGATCGACCTGCAAACTCGAATCAAATTTGAATTGAATTCAATTCAAATTTTTTACCAAAAATTTTTTTTTTCAAAAGTCCACCAAACTACTCCACATTGATTGTAGGATTACATATTAAATGAGAATTAAAACATTTAAATACATTCAGGTTTACGGAAGGGGTATACTATTCTAGAGAATAATAAAAAGTCTTGCCGTAAGGTTCAAGTAATAGAATTTAAAATTGAATATAAACACTTTCCATTTTTAGTGAAAGATAGTGAATTATGATACCTTTAAAACTTTATAACTTTAAAGTTAAATGCAATGCCCCAGATTTATCAAATAATGATAAACTTTCCAGTCAGCAAAAGTTCAGTAAGTAGGCCACTTTCACAGAATTTTTTTTCTGGGGATATTTATTTTGTTGCAAAAGTGGCAGTCACTTCTCAAAATCAATTAGGAGTCATATAGCATATATACAAAGACATTTTTAAATAATATTAAAGTAATATATAATGTTTTTGGTTTTACAGTGGAATGAATTATGCAGCGACTCTCTGCGCCATAATAGTTTTTTTGGTGATTGCCATTAGTGATGGGTGAATTTATTCCTCAGGCGCAAATTCACAACAAATTCAAGTGTTTCACCACCAGTGAAAATTCACTGGCAAATGTGCGCCATTTAGTCGGACACCAGCGTACTTTCGCCGAATGTGTGCCGGCATCTGAAAATGGACATTTGTATCCCTCACCAATTTCCATGTCTCCATCTGACCACAGGCAACATTCCAATTGATAAGGCAATGTCTTTTACTTTATGTTCTTACTGTTGTGACAGCAAGGAAATAAATGAATCTATTGCTTATTTGCCAGAGGATGTCATTATATGGGTCTTGTTATAATATTGTATATTATTTGGTTTGCTTGAGATTAAAATGGAAAAGGTCAAGAAAGTCTAAAGTATCCTTTCAGTTTCCTTTCAAGCAATTCTCCCATTGAGTGTCTCTTATCACAGCTCCCATGACTAATATTATATTGGCTGCAGAGTGGCTTTTAGACTTTTCCAAAAGAACTAAAATGTTTTGTCTAAGGTATACACTATAATAGCTCTGCTACCATTTTTATATATGCACTGTAATAGCCTTTTGGCATAAAACATATTTGAAGCAGTATCATTTTAAGAGAAAGTCCAATTTTTTGTGTTTGTTACACTTTTGCAACCTTGATGGGCATTAATACCCTCTTGTCAACAACAACCTCCTTATTACTATAGCAATAAACAATCTTAACTTTGTGTTCTCATATACTCAAATATTCAAGCCTGGTTACTGTGTTCTTCAATTATTCCATTTTCTGGGTATCTAGCTTAAAAACTGTTTCAACCAATCTGAGCCAAATTGTACTGCTGTGACCTATACCAAATTTCTCACCTCAATACTAGATTTTCATTTGTTGAGTCTATGCCCAGAGAACCTATTATTTCATCAGTTCTGGAGAAACCTCGCAAAGCCAGTTATGAAAAGCTGAAGGTTGAATTACTAAGCTTGCTGTCAGTAGTAATGTCTTCCATGTGCAAGCATTTTTCTTTATAAAAAGTATTTTACATAAAAGTAAATACAATGAAATGACATAATTTTATCCCTGGGGATGGAAACTGAAAATTTTTAAAGGGGACATTTCATTTAACCTTCACACATCCTTCCTTACTCAAAACATGTAATGATGCAGAAAGAAAAAATGTTGAAAGCATTTTACCTCCCAAAACTATCATTATATTAGAGCTGCTGAGAGAACCCCTTGTCAGGATCGCGCCGCCCGGAGGCTTACCTTTAGCTCCGGGCGGCGCGTCCTCTTCCTCCGGCAGCATATCCACAATGGCGGCGCCCATAGCCGCCACGTGGATATGCGGCGCCGGATAGTGACGTCATCGCGTCACGCTTGACGCGATGACGTCACCGCGCTCATTTTGGCGCGAATTTCAATTATTTAAAGGGGTATTGGACACCATTATGGTGCCCAATTATAGGACCTGTTTGCTATAGTTCCTGGGTATTGTTATTGATCCTGACATTGCTTTTGTTCCTGTTTCCTGTTCTTTTGTTCCTGTGTTCCTGTATTTTGCCTTGCCTGGACTTTTGTTATTTTTGTTCCTGTAATACACCTTTTTGCTTGAACCTGCTGATTCCTGCCTGATCCTTGCCTTGCTGTGTTATTGAACCCCTTAAGCTTCCTCCTTGGTCCACTACTTCCCCTGGGCGCCTAACGAAGGCCAACCCGTGACACCCCTCTGCTTGGTGTAAAGGCTGAAATGAAGTGTGGGAGTGTTTGTTCATTCACTCACAGGAAGTGGTCACAGCACTAACTGACAGGCTGAATCTGGAGCTGTAGCAGCCAAACTTCTCCCCTCCCACCCTCTGTCCTGTGTGCTTCCAGCCTGCACATATCTATCTCATGTTGCTGCCTGATCATTCACTTATAACAATATACCTTACATGCTCAACATAAAGCAATAGATGTGAAGTTTAATACAAACTGTAATAGTAATGTAATAGTAACATTTTCTTTAATTTAAAGTATGACAGTATGCTCCTATGTTCTACAGCAAGTAGGCATAAATCACAAATGCACCTGCCCAGCTGGACATAATCTATAGTCCATAATACATTATTATACACTGTGCAACTCCCTGCCTTTATTACATTATACAAGCAGGGCCGGTAGGGGTAGGCAGAGTAGCTGGGGTGCCAGGCACATACCTCCTTTGTCGCCGGTGCCCCAGTCTGGGTGCGCAGGAAAGCTAAGTCAGCTCAGCAACCACCCGGCTTGTCTAGGTTGTATGTGTGTCGCGGCCCAGCTCTGTATAAGAGTTATACAAACAGTGTACATTAGTATTTATTGTTATGATATTTCAGAATAGCGGTGTAGGTTTGTACATATTGATATATTATCAGGTTCAGAGAGTTACAAGGGAATAAATGCAGCTGTTCTGGAACAATTTATGATCAGGTGCAGGGACTTACAAGGGAATAAATGCAGCTGTTCTGGAACAACAACAGGTGCAGAAAGTTACAAGGAGAAATGCAACTGTTGTGATGCAGTTCATGATCAGGTGCAGGAAGTCCCATAACCTCGAAATTTGGGGAAAAAACGGGCAATCAAAATGTATTAATTAATTGGATTTTTTAAAATTCAGGTCAATAGGATTGACCGGCAAACTCTAATCGAATTTGAATTGAATTCGATCTAATTCTAGTTTTTTCTCAAAAAAAAATTTTTTCAAGGTAAAATACAACTGTTCTGGAACAATTTATGATCGGGTGCAAGGAGTTACAAGGGGAAATGCAGCTTTTGTGGAACAGTTTATGATCAGGTGCAGGGAGTTGCAAGGTAAAATGCAATTGTTCTGGAACAATTTATGATCAGGTGCAAGGAGGTGTAATGGGAAATGCATTTTATGGTCAGATACAGGGAGTTGCAAGGGAAGAAATTCAGCTTTTCTGGGACAATTTATGATCAGGTGCAGGGAGTTGCAAGGAAAAATGCAACTCTTTTGGAAGAATTTATAATCAGATGCAGGGAGCTCCAAAGTAAAATGCAGCTGTTCTGGAACAATTTATGATCAGATGCAATGAGTTGTAAGGAAAATACAGCTATTGTGGAACAGTTTATGGTCAGGTGCAGGGAGCTGCAATGGAATAAATGCAGCTGATGTTCTGGAATTGTATAACATATAATAACAGATGTGGGGGGTACAAAGGAAAACCCAAAAGATGCTGACTACTTTTTGCATACAATATAATACTGCTTAGAAAATGACTATGGTAGTTACACTAACTGCTGATACACATTGCCCCTGAAAAGAATAAAATACTTTTAGTAGCAGATTATGTTTTATTTATACAGAAGTGAACAAGCAGGGATGGGAGGGGGCAGGAAAACAAACAGGACAGAAAAGGGGTTAAATAAATACAGTAGGTAAGAGATGGAGAAAAAGGAACACGGAGGTGAGGGAGAAAGGAACAGGACAGAGAGGGAGAGAAAGGAGCAGTTCCGGGAAGATAAAACCATCAGTAAGGGTTAACAGATGTCTGCAGGGAAGGACTGAGTGTGACATCAAAGACACACCCACTCCTCCCTCACTGGCTGCTGTTGATCAGGTGCAGGAAGCTGGCCATAGACACAAAGATCTGATCGTTTGAATCCTTGAATGATTGGACTTCCCCATTCCCTGACCTGCCACTAGTGTTGCCACCTTTTAAATATATTTTTACTGGCAGTGGTGGGGGGGCGGGAAGAAAGGGACGGGCTGTGACGCACAAGGGGCATGGCTTGCTTTAAAGGGGTGGGGCTATGACCCGACGAGAGGGGAAAAGTACTTTTTTCCAATCGACCAAACCACCGATCTCCGCTGGACGAAAAATGCTGGGACTATCCACACATGCTCCGAAAATCGTATGAATCGATCGGATTGCTGCATCTATGGCCAGCATTACACAGAAAGAGTTGGTGGCTCAGATACTGGAGAGTCTGGGACAGGAAGTTGCAATGGGGGGGGGGCTGAGAACAGTTTTCAAGCTAATACAGAGTTTTTGGATCCAAAAGGTATTAAAATAAAAACAATTTCTTCTATTTTACATTATTTTACATGGTTTGATGCATTGTGAAAATGCATACTATACAGTATGTCCCCTTTAAAATGTATACACTCATTTTAGTAATTCTAACCCTAGAAATGTCAAGCAATATGCAGTGGACATTTTTAAGCGTTAAGAGTTTGATAAATCTATATATTTAACAGACTTTGTTTACCATATTATCAGTGCATTTGTGGATGCTAATTTTCAAACAAGAGAATGAATACAGCATATGAGTCAGACAACAAATGCTAGTTAATGGTAAATCAAATATTTGTATAGGTATGGGCTAAAGCCATATTGACCAGTTTTATGGGCCATTTCATAAATAACTTTTATTTTCTTATGTTGTATATTTAGGGGATTATTTACTAAACTCTGAATGCAGAAAATCCAAATCCTAGGTGGCTAAGATGATTGTATACTTATTGGTCATCATAAAATTTTAACTCAACATTTTATTTACACTCCAGTTGATTAATATATGAGCATCATATAAAATGCAAAGATTTATTTTAATTGGTTTTCATTTGCAGTTCTTCTTGCTTAATTTTTTTCATTTTTTTATCCAAAATGTTATTGAAAGTTGCTCATACTTGAGAGTACAAATGTAACATTTAATCTGACCTTTCCATATCTTGTTGTGCTTGAGCACAAACAGATAACATGCTTCTGAGCGGGATAACAAAAAATAATATATGTGTGTATGTGTGCTTGTGTGAGTGTTATGCTGTAAATTCAGGGAAGAGACACCAAAATGACCAGCACTTAATCTCATTCTGGGAAGTTTAATTAAAGAATAAACAAATGGGAAAGTTAAGGAAAGAACAGTTATCTTGTGTGTTAGCTACATTGGCAATACATTTCAACAGTTAAATATAACATTATCTACATTACTGTTTCACTGGAAAATGGCAACTATGACAATAAATATTTGCAAGAAAAATTCCAACAAGTTTCTGACATCTACTTGTAAACGTTGTTTTTTTATCTTCTGTTATGCAAAATTATTTTCTCCTGTTTCACCCTATAATTTGTACTGAAATTTTTTTTGTTTTTCAAAATTCAAAACCTGTTCTGACCTGTTCTCTCAAATTTCTGAATTGCAAATCCTACACTGCATTTGTGTTCGCTGGGATATTTTTATTTTAGCATTGGAATTGAGAAAACAAGAGACAGAAAAGGGATTAATAAGAAATATATAACTGAAATATGCTAAATGTAAAATTGTTTAGCCCCCCACGCTTTAATATTTTTAGAGCCACCTTCTGTAGCATATGATATGAAAAGGCTCTCTCCGATTTCTATGGTCCTTTGTTAGTAAGATACATTTGTTATGAAAATTCAGTTATTTGTAATGCAATTTTTGGTTTTAAAATCCTAATTAGGACAGATGGTAAGTATGGATAGATACATATTTAGAATCTGGAGAACTTGGGCATCATGCGCATGGAGAGCTGATGTCTGTAGATCTAGGCAGCAGACTGAAACATTTAAGCTCACATTTTGGAAAGCTACACACACATAAAACCAGCAGGTGCAAACAAATGTTTGGAACTCAGACTGAAGTTGGATTGTATAGGAAGAGTGCAAAGCTTCTGTAGCAAAGTAAGATGCTGGCAGATGTTATGGCCATGATATAATTAGCAGGTAGATACAGTAAGGAATGCCAGGAATGACACAGAGCCAGCAAAATAATCTAGGGAATACAGATACCAAAAACAAGACAAGTACAAGTATGGTGCATGTTATCCAGAATGCTCAGATCTGGGGTTTTCCAAATAAGGGATCTTGAATCCTCATACCTTAAGTCTTCTACAAAATCATGTAAACATTAAATCATGTGTAGCGCTATAGTAAACTTGAGTGCACCTGTCTCTATCTATAGGCTTCACTCCAATATATTGCTCCGGATGAGACCTTAAATCTTAGGGAGTAAGCCCTCGCAGCGAGGTGGAGGCAGGGTGTAGTGCAACTGTAATAATATTCAGGGTGCAAATAATTGGGCGCCAGTGGTTCTTATAACTTAACTATAGAACACGTTTATTGAACATACAATCCACATTGGAGTGTACAGCAGTAACATAGCACAGGCAGGATCAACAATGGATAGGCAATACTCACAGCACCTTTGGTCAGAGACTGTTCCCTTCACACATGGGAGACAATGTACATGCAGCATTGAGGAGGTACACCCAGCTTTCAGCCTTTTCCCTAAGTGGAACCTGAGGAGACACTTTCAATCCTAGGTCTGTACACTTAGTCCCTACTCTGGGCAATTAGTACCCGGGATCTTAATCCCACTCACAATCCTCGTAGGAGCCTCAGACTGCTCAGCTAAATATAATCCTGTCTATCTGTCACTCCTAGAGCGACCTATAACGGTGAGTAGCCTATCCTGACTAAGCCTGACCTGCTTAGGTTCCACTCGAATACTCTGCCTGCCTGCTCAGGCTAGAGCCAGCACAAGATGGACACTGAAAGCATGGCTTACAGTGCTTTTATACTTTAACACAGTGCCATCTACTGGTCACTGTGAATAACAACAAGGGGCATGGATTAGAGCAGGAATAGGAATCAGCTCCCCCTCCTAACTGTATTTTAGGACCCACTTAAGTGTCCATAACACTTGGGGACTGCCTGCTAAATAAACTAGGAGGTTAATTTAGTAGTCCCCTACACATGTAAAAAGTAAATAATCTTGATAGTCTCGTTTTGCTTCCAACAATGATAGATTATATCTTAGTTTGGACCATGTACAAGCTTCTGTTTTATTATTACAGAGAAAAATGAAATCATTTTTAAAAATGTGGATTATTTGGATAAAATGGTGTCTATGGCTGAAGGCCTTTCCATAATTCGAAGCTTTCTGGATAACTGGTCACATACCTGTAATATAGGGATTCAAAGTAGAAGGGAAATATTTTTAATTTGGGGTTCCAAAAGTTAGACACCCCAAGTGATTGTATTTACTTACCTGATATCCTGGGCCGGTGTTCCTATGAGCAGAAAAATGCCCCAGCATAGGGTTCTCATAATTAGCATCATGAACCAATCCTTTCTTCACTTCTAACTGTAACCCCACTGGGACATGGAATGACTGATACACCCAGACATGTTTACACAGAAAAATGTATCTGAAATATTAGGGAACCTATTCGCATATACTTTTCTATATACCTTTATCACCTCATGTGAGTTTCACCTTCAGTAATCACTGATGCTTTGCAGTTAGGTCATGAACTACTTGGGAAAACTGGGGATAAGATTCCTCCATCACTAATAAGCAAGACTACCTTGCTTATTGAGGACCAGGAAAAAGCACTAGGACAATATATATTAATGAAGAAAATCAGCGGAGCACTCCGTCGGTATAGTTGAAATTAAATTCCGTGTTTATTAGATCATTTTAAAAATAGCAATCGTGAGTGCAACAAATCCCATGCTTAACGCGTTTCGTGGCGTCTTGCCACTTCCTCAGAAGCTTCTGAGGAAGTGGCGAGACGCCACGAAACGCGTTAAGCATGGGATTTGTTGCACTCACGATTGCTATTTTTAAAATGATCTAATAAACACGGAATTTAATTTCAACTATACCGACGGAGTGCTCCGCTGATTTTCTTCATTGTAATTCCCCCAGGAACCAGCCTTGACCGGTGGCCCTTCCAGCGTGTCAGCACCCATCTAGGTATAGATGAGAGTGTCTGCTCCCCTTTCTTCCGCTAAATCCACTACAAATATATATTAATGTCTGCTGCACAATCAAAACTAGTGCTGACAATTTTCATTAATATTAGCTGACAGCAGTTATTTTTTATACAAGCTTTGTCACAAACAAGACTGTTAAAATATGTTAATACTCTCTTAAATTCGTAGAAAAATAGATTTATTTGATATTGTACTTAATATGGTAAACAGGATATTTAGTCAATTCTTACTTGTCTGGCAATTACATGCTTGCTCAACATAAGTCCAAACTAAACAGGAGAATACCAGATGTGTCATTCTCATTGATCAATTTGAGATGCATGAATGGTACTAAACTGGCTGTGAATAGTGTCAGATAGGATGTGAGTGGGGGTAAATTGGATGCAAATCAGTGTATTAACACATAAAACAAAGTCGTTAAGAAAGCCAGACACTTTGTCAATCAGATACAAATGATTTCTGCTTTTCTATAAGGGGCAAATTAGCTCGGCCAAATTCACAATTCGATAAGCATTCGACAATCGAATGCTTATCGAATGTTTTAGGCTTTTTGCTCACAATACGATTTCTCAATGAATTTGTACAATCGGATACCAATTGTTCGATTTCACGAAAAAATCGTGAAATTTCCTTTGATCGTCCGAAAAATTTGTACGATTCAACGATCGAACACTCCAATCGTACAAATGGTATTCGAGCTTCCCATAGGCTTCTATTACAATTCGGTAGGTTCAATCTGGCAAAGTAGGCAGTCGAATAACTTTAAAATGTAGATTCCTTCGATCATCGAATGATCGAATATCCGATCATTCGATCTATTCGATATTCGATCGAACTTCGATCATTTCACGTGAATTTAGTAAATTGGCCCCATATTGTAAATTTTCCAGCTGCCCCAAGTCATGTGACTTGTGCTCTGATAAACTTCAATCACTCTTTACTGCTGTACTGCAAGTTGGAGTGATATCATTCCCTCCCCTTTTCCCCCCAGCAGCCTAACAACAGAACAATGGGAAGGTAACCAGATAACAGCTCCCTAACACAAGATAACAGCTGCCTGATATATCTAAGAACAGCACTCAATAGTAAAAACCCATGTCCCACTGCGTACTATTCAGTTACATTGAGAAGGAAAAACAACAGTCTGCCAGAAAAAAGTTCCCTCCTAAAGTGCTGGTACAAGTCACATGACCAGGTGCAGCTGGGAAATTGACAAAATGTCCAGCCCCATGTCAGATTTCAAAACTGAATATAAAATATCTGTTTGCTCTTTTGAGAAATGGATTTCAATGTAGAAGTCTACTGGAGCAGCACTATTAACAGATGTGTTTTGAAGAACATCTTTCCCATGATAGGATCCCTTTAAAAAGTCATTTTTTTAGTGTCAGCATCACTTTAACATTGACTATTATGTGTATACACGATTCCTGACTTCTGTTTTTTCTGTCTGTTAGAACATTTTCATTTGGTCTTTCTTTTTAATTTATTTTTTGTTTTAATATTTCGATTTTTTTTCAGAAACTCTCCGGTTTCACCAGCTATCTGGTTGCTAGGGCCCAATTTACCCCAGCAAGCAGCAGTGGTTGGAATGAAAGATTAAAATATGAATAGGAGAGGTTTGTATGAAATGAGCTTTACCAGACCAACTTTATCAGTTTATCCAGCACAGATCACAATATCAGGAAACAACTTCAGCGACATCTGCCATTGACTTCTACATGACCTTGACAGATTTCAGATGTATTATCAGATTCTGATTTTATCAACTTTGGGATATAACAAAGCTCTTAAAATTCAAGTTTTTTTTCCCTGAAAAATGTGAGTTTTCCCAATTCAACAAGATAAATTCAAGGATTAATAAATAGGCCCCTTAGAGTTTTTCTTGAAAACATTTCACCACTCATCCAAGGGGCTTTTTCAGTTCAACTGAAGAAGCATTGTACAGTATGTTGATGACAAGCTGTGTCACGGGTCCTCTCCTCTGTTCTGGAATGGTTTTTCCACTTTGGCATAAATAGCCCTTTCAAACCATCTGTCACCTCTATCCAAAATGTGTACATTGCTGTCTTAAAAGGAGTGGCCCTTTTCCTTTAGATGTAGATAGACTGATGAGTCTTGTCCTGAGGTGTAAGAACTTCTATGGGTTCTATTCTTAAAAAGCTTTTTTTTTGTCTCCACAATGTATAGATCCGAGCACTCTTCACAACACTGGACAGCATAGACCACGTTACTGTTCATGTGTCTTGGTGTTGGGTCTTTACAGTGCACCAACTTCTGTCTTAGGGTGTTGCTGGGTTTGAAAATACACAGAAATATAAGATGACTATGTTGCTTTGCCTGCTATGCTCCTCCTATCTATTTCTTGGTGTGGTCTTTTTGCTTGGCTTTGATTTTGTTTTGCTAAAGGCCTAGTCCGGATATCTACAAGTTTCCAGAGCTCCTTTCAGATATTTATATTTTTCCTCTTTCACTTAAGTAAAATTTTGACGCTTTTATGTTCGCCGAAGATTTTCCAAAATGCATTGAAGTCTATGGGCGACAAAATTTTTATTGATGCAAAAATTGCATGACAATTTTTTTCACCCATAAGTGTCAATGTTTGTCATTTTCACTGCAAAAAGTGGCAAAAATTTCACTCATCACCATTCTAAACTGATTGCCACAGTTTCAGCTTGAAGTTTTTACATCCCCCAGTTTACATTACTTCCATGTAAAGGCTCTTTAGGATTGGAAACACAGGCACACCCATGGCACAGTAATGTTTGTTTTTGTCTTTAAAAGACGTCGTTGTGCTTGAAGTAAGTGGTGTTAAGGCATAGATCCAGTAAGGGACAAACATTCTAAGGGTGGTGTCTTGTTTCAGCCATTTCCTCACTGTTCCAATTGCCTCAGATATGGGTATGCAAGTGAATAGAGATGCAACATCATTGGACACCATTGTCTAATTAGTCTCCAGTTTTACCTTGTGCATTTTGTTGACAAAGTCCATGAATTTCTGAATGTGATGTACTGTGTTGCTAACAAAGTGAGCTAATATGTTGGCCACATATTTTGCAATGTTGTCGATGTTCTTAATGCTGCTGACAATTTGCTTCAGAGGGGCTCCTTCCTTGTGTATATTTGGGAGTTGATATAGACATGGAGTGACTTCAACTGGGTTGAGGAGACCTTGTCCTTGAGGCATCCTTGAGTATGACCTTGTCCTTCTCAAGTCTTTTCAATCAGTCTATAACCTTTTTTTGTAGCTGCTTGTAGGTTCCCTGTTCTTATGTATTGGAATCAACCTGTAATGTGATAGGCTGATTTGTTCAGAGCCCCTGTACAACTCCCTTTAACTGCTGCAAGACACTATTTGCCAGTACCTCTGTATTATAAACCCCTAAAGCATGCAGGTGAAATATAATTACTTCTATAACATAATCAATCCTTTACAGTGAAGGCAACATGCAAGGTATGTGTCATTCTTTATGAATTTGCACCAGAGAGTACAAGGTTTTCAGCTCATGTAATTTTACTGGTAAAATAAAGTGCATTTGCTATATTTTTTTAGGAGTGTTGCTTTCCTGAGCACTACTGTTTCCACTGTTTATTGAAAAGATTTGTACACAAATAATATTAAAAATATTTGATAAATATTTGAACTGGTTAAAGGGGTATTCTGTACATTTTAAGAAAATATCTAGCAGCCTGCTCTTAAAAAAACAACCTACTGTAGCTTCCATAATTATATTGATTCACGAGTATTAAATCACTTCACAGTTACTATTTAAGGCTGGTTCATCTGTTTTTTACCATTTTTTTTACAGTGAATATTATGAAGTTCAGTTGACTTTCTTTTTACAAATTCACAGTTGGAAGTCTTTTTACGAGCATTGGCAGCTGGCCACCAGATAATGTCACCAAATTCTACATGACATGCACATGACTTGAATAAACTGCAGGGGAGCTACCCCGCTACACTTACCCCAAGTGTCTGGATTGCTTTTTGGAATTACTGACCAGGAGAGGTGCCGTTCCACTCCATCCTACACAGGGTAATCTATTAACCGGAGAGGTAAAGGGCACAGGTAAAATTGTATGTACCAAATTCTACATGTCTTCCTATCGGAATGGATTTTATATGCAAAGTTTTGGTACACTTTAGTTTGACGTTTTAGTTTTCTTTTCTTTCTGAAAATAGAATCCTTTACCAAGGCAAAATAATATTGCAAATGTTGCCTAATAAGGGTAAGAAAATCAAATAGCAAATAAACATATCATTGTGCTGCAGTTACTATCATGCTTGTAATTAACCTGTTGCACATTGTTACTTGTGTATTTATCAAATGGTGAACTATAACTTTCACACATTGATAAATACAATTTTAAAAATCCCATAGGAATGAATACAACGTGGTTGAATTTTTCTATGGCAAACAGTAATCTAATATTTTGACAAATCCCTTCTTAAACTCTTAGGGGCAGATTTATCAAATTCACATGAAGGATTTGAAATTCGATTGCATTTTCAAAATGATTTGAATTTCAAATATGCAAATGAGGCAACTTCGACCATTGAATTTTCAATATTAGACCGATTCAAATAATTCAAACCTTCAAATTTAATTGTATTCGAATATTCAAATATTCGATGGTCGAAGTACTTCCCCTTTAAAAAAAAAAATCGATAGGCCAGTTCGCCAGATTGAACTAACCGAATTGCTTTAAAACCCTATGGGAAGCTCCCATAGGTGTTTTAAAGTTGTTTGTGATTGAATAGGAAAAATTCGATCGAAGGGTTAAAATCGTTTTAATCGATCAATCACATTTTTAATCGAACGATCAAATTTTTCCTATTCGATCGTTAAAATATTAGAATAGCAGTAAAATCCTTCGAATTCAAAGGATTTTACTTCCCTCACTATTCACATGGTCAAATTTTTTTCAATTCGAAATTCGACAAATAGTAAATCTGCCGCTTAATTTCTGTTTTGACTGACCACATCATGCAAACTTATTATGCATTAATATTATTCAAAACTAAAGTTATAGGCAGAAGCACGAGCCTAGACCAGGGTGCTTGGCATTGGTTCTACAATTAGGGTATCAACTGTTATATTATCACAGGCCATGAACAAAGAAGGTCAAGCCGTTGCAGTCGCTGCACCTTCCACTACTGATGCACTACTCACCACTCTTTTACAGCAAAGTTTCTCGAAGAACATGAGCAGAGGCAAGAATAACTGATGCAAAGTTTTCACAATCTGACCCGACGACTGGATTCTTTTCAACCTCCAGGGCCATTCCAAAGGGTTCTCCTGCCATATTGGGTAACAATAATAAAACCAATGAACCCAAAATTGCCTTCCCTGAAAAGTTTAATGGGGATAGATCCACATTTTTTGTATTTAAAGAGGCATGCAAACTTTACATTAGCTTTTTCCCTCAACCTTTTCCTATTTTCTCCTGGTGAGGAGAAAGTAAGGTTTGTTGTGACCCTGTTGCAGGGTGATCCCCAAATTTGGGCCCTAAGATTACCCTCCACTGATCCTACCCGCTTTTCCCTAGAAACTTTCTTTAATACCATGGTGGTACTCTACGATGATCCAGATCGAGCACCTACAGCCGACTCCGCGATTCGTAAATTACACCATTGAAAATGGGATAAGGAGGTGTAACTCAGGCTAAGGAAGAATAACCTTTATGCTAAACTTGAAAAGTGTATTTTTGGGGTTTCGTCTGTCCAATTTTTGGGGTTTAATATCTCCAGTAAAGGTCTAGAAATGGATCCTGGGAAAGTTAATGCGGTATTAGACTGGGCCCAGTCTCTATCCTTACAGGCGATCCAAAGGTTTCTAGGGTTCGTCAACTATTACCGCCAATTTATTAAAAACTTCTCCATGATAATAGCCCCTATAACTGATTTAACAAATAAGGGTGCTGATCCGAGTATTTGGCCTCCCAATGCTATTCAAGGCTTTGAAACCCTCAAAAAAGAATTTGTGTCTGCCCTCATTCTTCGTCACCCTGACATCTCTCTTCCATTCATTGTGGAGGTTGATGCCTCAGAAGTTCTTTCTCAAAGGCATCCCACAACCAACAAGGTTCATCCTTGTGCTTTTTTCTATAAAAAATTTTGACCTGCTTAGGCCAAATATGACATTGGGAATAGGGAATTGGTGGCTGTTAAATGGGCTTTAGAGGAATGGTGTCATCTCTTGGAGGGGGCTTAGCATGTGATAACGGTCTTTACTGACCATTAAAATTTATTATATATTGATTCTGCTAGATATTTGAATCCTAGACAGGCCAGATGGGAATTGTTTTTCACCCGATTCGATTTTTCTATTACTTTTAGGCCTGGTTCCAAAAACACAAAGGCACTCTCTGGAAGTTTAGAGTCTAATCCATCAGAATCTAATGAGTGCATTCCCATTATTCCTGGTGAATTAATTGTGGCAGCTCTGGGATCAGATCTTGCCACACTATTATCCTCTGTTCAATTCTCTGCTCCTAAAGAGACCCCTCAAGAGGTTATTTGTTCCTGAAGATTTGAGGGAACAAATATTAGGCGAAGCCCACAATTCCAAAATGGCAGGGCATCCAGCATCTCTAAAACTGTGTCCCTTTTGTCTAGCAATGTGTGGTGGCCTTCCTTCAAGCAAGATGTCAAAAGATTTGTTGATTATTGCCCTGTTTGTCAGAGGTCAAAATCCTCTAGGAATTTGTCACAGGGATTGTTAAGGCCACTACCGACAAACCATGGTCCCATCGTTCGATGGATTTTATTGTTGATCTTCCCCCTTCTCAGGGGAAGACTGTGATTTGGGTGGTGGTTGATAGGTTTAGCAAAATGAGCCACTTCATTTCCCTCCTACACCTCCCTTCTGCCAAAACCTTGGCTGAATTATTAATTTTTAATATTTTTAGATTGCATGGTTTTCCTGTCAATATTGTTTCTGATAGAGTTTGTTTCAAAATTTCTGCTCTTTGGTTGGTATCGAATTGTCATTTTCTTCAACATATCACGCCCAAACCAATGGTCAAACTGAAAGGGTTAACCAGTCCCTTGAACAATTTTTAAGGTGTTTTGTGCCTGACAACCAATCCTCATGGGCTGAACTATTACACTGGGCAGAATTTTATTTTTCTGGTTCATTGTCCCCTGTTCCCTCTGTCAATTCTTCTGTCAAACAATTTGCAAAGATTTGGTCTGGAGTGCAAGACTCTCTTTCTGCAGCTACAGCCGCTCAGAAAAAAGCAGCTCATAGGTCTCGTAGAAAGGCACCTAAGTATCAGGTAGGAGACTCAGTATGCTTGTAACTAAAAACATAAAGGCCCGAATTCACTAAAGCGCAAAGCGTCTAACGCTAGCACTAATTCGCCAGCGTGACGTCATTTTGCAACTTCGCAAATTCATTAACTAATTCATTAAATTAATTCATTCTGTAACATATACTGCTATTATACTCTTAAGTTCCCGCCGTATGCAAATTAGGCATCGCTAGCATAACTCCGCTTTGCCTAGTGAAGTATCCTTAGCGCAACTACGCTACCATTCGATGACCTGAGCGTTACTTTACACTTTAGTGAATTTGCGTAGCGCTGGCAAAAATTCACCTGGCGAAGTGCGACAAACGCTTGCGCTAGTGAATTTTCGGATCTTAGTGAATTTGCCCCTAAGCACCTCCCAAGGTGAAAGGTGGCTGTTAGAGACAGAAGCAAGAGCCTAGACCAGGGTGCTTGGCATCGGTTCTAGAATTAGGGTGTCAACCGTTACAGTTTGGTACTAGACATTCCATCTGTTAAAATGTTCTCAAAAATATCTTTGGCTGAATTTGAGAAAATCAGTTTAAAAAAGAAGAGAATTTAAGAATGTTATGGGAAAATGTATTTAGTATATTTTGTCATAATTTCTTGATCCATGATTTTTTCATAATTTATCAAGTGGAAAATCTATAAAATCCACAAAATACAAAAGTTTTCGAGGCCATGTAGAAATCAATGGAAGCTGTCCTTCTTTTCTTGCAAATATCCCTCTTTTGTTTCTAATTATAGAAGTTTTTCCAAGATCAGAACTTTTGTTAATTCATTCATGAAAATGAAGGTTTTTTTTCGGATCCCTTTCGTTTGCTTTTTATAATCTGATCTTAATAAATTTCATGACACTGTAGATCACCCTCTCCTCCTCCAGTCCCTCCATTCGCTCAGCCTTCGTGACACAGCCCTGTCCGGGTTATCTTCCTACCTCACCAATCATTCCTTCAGTGTCTCCTACAACGGAGTAGCATCTTCCCCCCTACCTCTCTCTGTCGCGGTTCCTCAAGGCTCTGTCCTGGGACCCTTATTATTTTCTCTATATACTTCCTCCCTAGGCAAATTAATCAGCTCGTATGGTTTCCACTACCACCTCTACGCTGACGATACTCAGATCTATCTCTCCTCTCCTGATCTCAACCCAGAACTCCTAACTCATGTCTCCTCCTGCCTGTCTGCTATCTCTACTTGGATGTCACAATGCTACCTTAAATTAAACCTCTCCAAAATGGAAATGGTTCTTTTTCCTCCAACTAACACCAGTTATATCCCGGAAGTATCCATCATCGTTAACAATTACACCCCGTCTCCCCAGGCCTGGTGCTTTGGGGTTATCCTAGATTCTGCCCTGACATTCACTCCTCACATCCAGTCACTTGTTAAGTCTTGTCACTTCCACCAAAGGAACATATCCAAAATACAATCATTTATCACCCAAGATACTGACAAAATTCTTATTCACTCTTTTGTCGCGTCTAGACTATTGTAACACTCTTTTAATTGGCCTTCCCCTCCAGAAACTGTCACCTCTCCAGTCCATAATGAACACTGCTGCTTGGCTTATACACCTCATCTCTGAACTAATCTCCACATACTCAACCAACCGCTTACTATGCTCCTCTACTGACCTGCTACTCAACTCTTCTCTCATTACCTCCTCACATGCTCGCATTCAAGACTTTGCAAGGGCTGCACCACTCCTCTGGAATTCTCTCCCACAGTCTGTCTGACTTTCTCCCAATCTTTCAGCGTTCAATAAATCTCTTAAAACCCACTTTTTTAGAGAAGCCTACCCTCACTGTTAACTACTCAATGCAATACCACTTACAGTACTACATATCTCACCCACTCTGATCTTGCCCATTCTCACACCTTGTGTATCATTCCCTTCCCTTTAGATTGTTACATTTTTCTGTATAGGGCTTTCCTCACCTCCTGTACCCTTATTTATTGTGATGTATGTAACCACATATTTATTGTGATGTATGTAACTCCTTATGTTCTATGTATGTAATTCATGTGATTTAGTTGTGTAATCACATTAACTTTACAGCGCTACGAAATAAGTTGGCGCTATAGAAATACATGTTAATAATAATGTCATTTGTGGTTTTAGAGAAAATTAGTCTAATCAAGGGTTTGAAAAGCCCAATGACACTAAAATTCAACCTTAAATAAATGGGCCTCCCTATTTAAAGAATAAAAGGTAAGGGTAAAATAATGTTAATTATTGCTAATAGTTTATCCCATTATCATTATATCTTTATACAGTAGTAAACATTATTTGAGAATAAATACTAATAAACCTTAATATTTAAAATACATTTTAGAATTATTTTAGTGCTCAAATGTGAAAGTAAGTTGTCCTTTGAAAACTGAAACACAGCTTTTATGTTTACTAGTGACCTACAGATACAATAAAGCAAACACAATTGTGAGAAAGCTTTCTGACACATTACCCCTAGATACAGACAGAAAATGTATAGAAGCTTTCAGAAGTTAAATGGTATCTGATGAGGATGTGAGCAGGGTGTACTCCACTGATATTACAGTAGATTGAGTAGTAAATCATTTGAAATGAAATATATATTTATAACAAGTTGTGTTTGACTTGGACATAGTTGTACACACTTGAAGTCAAGGTCTATAGATTACAGACATTTCTTAAAATATAGAAATAAATATGAAAATGTTACTTGATAAAAACATGGATATGGTATATTAGTACCCAATATTGATGAGCAAATCTGTCCTGTTTCGATTTGCCGAAATATTTGTGAAATGGTAAAAAATTTTGCATTGAACGCATTGTGAAAATGGTGAAAAATTTGCATTGAACGCATTGAAGTAAACATTTTTTTACGTGCAACAATTTTTCCTGCTCAAAATGCAAAAAAGTCAATGGGCGTTTTTTCTTGTGGCAACTTTTTTGTCTCTGCAACTTTTTTGTCCTAATGCATTAAAGTCAATGGGCGTTTTTCTTATGGTAACTTTGTTGTCAATCGGTGCTTTTTCTTACGAAGACTATTTTTGTCATAGTTAATTTTCTGCTGCAAATGTTTATCACAGTTTCGAAAAAAGATTTGTAGATGGTGAAATCCATCGTCTAAAATTCATGTTTCCTTGAATCCAGGTTTCATGGCAAAAACACAAGTAACCATAGTATTGAAAAGGGATGAAGCAACTTCTAGATTGAGTTCCAATTAAAGTAGTATTTATTGGTATTCATCACTGACAGAATCAGTCAATGCATCCATGATAGCGATGAGATATTTTGCCAGGTTTCATGTGAAAAATGCCAATAGAGCCCAATGCATTTTTTCAGTGAAGCAAAATGGAACAGATTCATCCATCACTAATGCACAACAAGAAACTATAGTATTCCCTCACAAAGAAAGTTTGCTCAGTGAGGTGATTAGCATATATTTCTATTCTGTTTATTAGATGACTTCAAGAAAGCATCAGACAATAAGTTAGTGCCCATCCAAGGCTTTTTCCATAATTCTTGAATAATTAGATTTTAGAGCATATTATTTATTTAAATATTATTTGAGACTACACTGTGCCATCTAAGTCACTGCAATGCTTAACACAGTGGACCCTTTAGTGCAGCTCCCTATCAACACCGCTAGCTCAATGCCACATGTCTGATTTTACTGACTGCTGATTCTGCCCATTTCCATTCCCTTCTTTCCTTCTTTTAGATTGTAAGTTCTATTGACGAGGCCTCTCTTTAATGCCTGTATTGGTTAAATGTATGTTATCTGTACTGTATATTCAATGTGAACACTCATCTATTCTACAGCATTCCAAAATAATTGGCTTTATAATATGTGAGAATAAAAACAATAATATTGGTGCAATGTTGATCTATTCTTATCCAGGGCTGTATTATGTAAGGATTTCTACTGTGTCATATTGATAATAAGTAGTTAATTAGACCCTGTCTTTTCCAATGTTCTTAGAGTTATAGGATCCTTTTCATTTTAATTTTAAGACATCATCAGACATCAGAGTCGAATTTTGCATAATATTTGCAAGCTGAAAATCAGGAACATGATGAAAACCACAATAGTGCTTTAAAATTAATTTGCCTAAATGTCATTGTGATTTATTTTTTATTTCCCAAATATTAGAAGATTAAGCCTTAAAACTGCATAAAGCTGATAATATGTATTTAGCCTGTCACAATGAATTAAAATCTAGATACGTAGTACTTGTACATAGAAAAATTCCTTTGTCTGTCTGGACACTTTCTCAATTCCTGTCACTCTCTACTTCTCACCCTTACATTGATTGGCTTGTCTCTCTGTCTAAATCAGTGGTGCATCACACTGACTAAGCTGAAAATTGTATATATTTAAAATTAAATAATACCAGATGTATGTAAAAATCATTCCATGGGTGCTGACTCACTTACTGTATACTCACTGCCTGGTGCGCATTGTTTTAGGATTTGTCAAAACCATCTTCTAACAAATAAGCACTGGCAAACTTTTCACATTAAAAACAAATTTTAAAAAAATCTAATTTTACATTATTATTTTTTATACAACTCTGCCAAATAAAAGTTGTGAAAATGATTGGCACATATGTCATGGTTTTTACTGATTGATGGACCATTTTGGGAATATCAAAAGGCTTTGGATGTGCGTTGTTCTGGATGCATTGACTGATTCTGTCAGAAGTGATGCACTCTACTGGGTAAAAGATTAATCACACAATGTTCTTGCATACCTCTGTGAATTATATGTCCCTTATAAGCTGTAATCAACTTCCACAAAGAATGACAAGCATGGATGTGACTTTACATTTATAGACATTTTCTGTTTTTGTGTATTGTACAAATCCATTATTACTATTGATGGGCTAATCTCCCGAGATTCGATTCGCCGAAAAATTTGCGAATTTCCAGAGAAATGCGCGAATCGGCGAAAAATTCGTGGGACGCTTTTGTATTTGTGTAATCGACCATTCGATGTGCGAATTACTTGGCCTTAAAATTTTTATTCGATTGCCTAATTCACCAGATTAAACCTACCGAATTGCTGTATATCCCTATGGAAAGCTCCCATAGGGTTTTTCCAGCTTTTTTAGATCGAATAAAAAAATTTGATCGAATGGTTAAAATCATATTCGTATCGAATTTTTTTATTTTATCGTTCGATTTATCGAATATCGTTAAAACCATTTGAATTCGAATATCGAATTTGAAGGATTAAAATTCGATAAAAATTTGATGGTCAAATTCGAGGGTTTATTAACCCTCGAATTCGACCCTTAGTAAATCTGCCCCCAAATGATACCTACATATAGGTCATGTTGATAATTCTTTGCTGAGAGGTTTGTGTTTGTATATAATTGTTAGCTGAAGTTCCTAAGCCTGACTCTCTGACATTCTGGGGCAAATTTACTAAGATCCGAAAATTCGCCAGCGTTGGCTTCACCAGTGCTACGCTCAGGTCAGTGAACGGTAGCGTAGTTGCACTAGTGTTACTTCACTAGGCAGAGTTAAGTTAAAGGAAAACTATACCCCCTGAACAATGTAGGTCTCTATAAACAGATATTGCCTAAAACAACTCATATGTAAAACCCTACTTCATGTAAATAAATCATTTTCATAATAATACACTTTTTTAGTAGCATGTGCCATTGGGTAATCATAAATAGAAAATTGCCATTTTAAAAAATAAGGACAGCCTCCTGGGATCCTAGGATCCAATGGTGCACACAAACATACCAAACAAACTATAAAGTTAGGTCACATGAGCCAATTAACAGACAGAGTTATGTCTTTTGCTTCCACACTTCTTCCTGTTACAGTTAGAGTTTAAATATTTCTGGTCAGGTGATCTCTGAGGCAGCACACAGACCATCATGAAATGGTGGTTCAAGGCAAGAGATGTAAAAGGGCAATATTTACTAAAATATATATACTAGGTTGGTAAGGTTCTTTAATATGTTACTTGATTTGATATAAACTATCTGTTGCTCAAAAATTAATTTTCGGGGTATAGTTTTCCTTTAAGCTAGCGAAGCCTAATTTGCATACGGCGGGGACTTTAATGTATAATAGAAATATATGTTACAGCCACTACATTCCATTACACAAGCCCAGGAAACCTTTAATAAATTAAATAAAGTTGTCATATTGCCCTACATGTGCCCCCTATATAGTTGTGTTGCCATATGTTAGGAAATGTAGGGGGGAAGGAGGGTAACCCCCCCAAAAAAATCAATCTTTTTCAGACTATCACCCTCCAATGGTAAAACACGCCAGCGTTTTTTTTTTCAACCTCCTATCTACAGTATTGTATTGAACTACGCCTGGTCTGACCAGGCGAAGTAAAGTCTAACTTAAGTGGTAACATTCATGAAAATGATGATCTTAGTGAATTTGAGTAATTATGATCCTTCGTCAGTGCGAAACTTTGTCTGGCGTAAGGGTGCGAAGTTGTACAAGTCTATCTACTTCGCTAGTGAATTTACTTTGTTAGTGGATTTCCGAAGTTACAAAACGACGTCAAGTTGGCGAGTTAGCGCTAGCGTTATATGCTTCGCGCTTTTAGTTGGTTACAGTTTCTAATGCTAACGGACTCCTGCTGCACAAATATGGCAGCCCCCTCATACAGGAACATGGGGGATCAGACAGGTAATGTAAAAGCATCATGCAAATACTTTATGACAAAGTTAGAATTAGCTTTCAAAGCCAATATTATAATAGATGTAAAAAAAGTGTTTAATTTCAGGTGTCAGTATCTCTTTAATTGAACTTTTCAGTTGTAAGTGTTCGGATAGTCAGGCTCATACTGAAATATATCATAAATAATTACATTGTGATCAAGGTATTTCGACTCTACAACAGCAGATAAAAACTCCATTACACTTTATTACAACTGTTCCTCAGAACAACTGGCTACCATGTTGCCAATTTCTTCCTAACTCAGGGCTCTGAAATCTCTTTACATAGGCAGGGGGAGGGCTTTGAATCAATATGCTTGTCATGAAAGGAAACGGGTACATAAAGTTGTCTGAAAATAACAACATTGTTCATTCTGCTGGGGAGGATTTTGGCACAAAAAACTTTTTTTTTCTGGTGAAACACAACACATGCCAAAATTTCTGTTCATACTTTTTTAATTCTGATATTTTAATACATTTCATGGTATTTGTTGTTTTAGAGAAAACAAGTTTAATTGTGGTTTCAAAAAGCTCTAATACCACTACAATTTGAACTTTAATAAATGGGTCTCTAAATTTTGTCAAGAAACTGTACCAGGGAAAAAGTTTACTCATCTCATAGATAACAAGGGTTGTGCAAAAACAATCATTACGATAATGTAAAATACCAACACTCAGTGGCAGATTTACAAAAATTTTAATTTGAGGGTTAATAAACCCTCAAATTCGAATTTCTAATTTAAAGGGGAAGTTGTCGAATTGCAAAAACATTCAAATTCAAATTCGAATGTTTTTTAACGCAATTCGACCAATTTGAACAATCGAACGATCGAATATAAAAAATTGGGTTGATCGATTAAATCGTTTTTAACCCTTCAATCGAATTTTTATATGCGATCACAAAAAACTTTAAAACACCTATAGGAGCTTCCCATAGGGTTTTAAAGCTATTCTGTAAGTCCTATCGAATTTTCTTTTAAAGGGGAAGTACTTGGACCATCGAGTATTCAAATATTTGAATACAATTAAATTTGAATTATTCGAATCTTTCAAATCGGTCAAATTTTGAAAATTCAATGGTCGAAGTGACCTCATTTGCATATTCGAAATTCAAATTTGTTTTAAAATTCGATCGAATTTCGAATCCTTCATGTGAATTTAGTAAATGGGACCCTCAGCCTTTTATCTTGACTTACAGGGTAAAAAAAAATATATATATATATAGTATATATATATAGTATACAGTATACAGTATATATATATATATATATTTTTTTTTTTATATTTATTTATTTTTTTAACTTGCATATTTAATAGACAATAATCCTGCAACTGTTTGATTTAGATACCATTCCTTTATCTTCGTAAAGATGTGTTATACTACATATTATAAACACACAGTGCACAATGAAGCTAAGTTTACAACCACAATGGTTTGCATCAGGGATCAGTGCACAATGTCACTGCTGCACAGACAGAGTAAGATGAAATATTTAGCACTGGGACTGTTGTACAGATGGTAAAGCAATGTTTATTAATCAATACAATGTCTGAAAGTCATTCTTTCATATTTTCTCCTAAAGCAGTTTTCCATGTGGACTCTAGGTGGAGCTGGTATGCAAGAACAAATGAC
The DNA here is from genome assembly GCA_024363595.1 of Xenopus borealis. NCBI lineage: Eukaryota > Metazoa > Chordata > Amphibia > Anura > Pipidae > Xenopus > Xenopus borealis. Next base: position 32,586,841 of record CM044431.1, read on the forward strand.
TGTTGAGGAAAATAAGAGAAATGCAAGTTTCAAGATTGCTGATTTTTTTAGATTCCACCAAACAAGTAAAGGTTCTTTCAAGTCTTACATTTTTGGAACATGTGCCAAAGATGAACTGAAAAAAATGAAAACACTTATGTTTTACTGCTTTTATTTCAGACAAGACGAATTGTTATAATAATTTAGCAATGTCATTCTGCACACATCTTTTTATTTATATTACAGTATCACTGTGTAAAGATAAGGCTGATGTAATCAGTTTGTTTTATATGCATGGAGAATTCAATCTTTCATCAATGCTGCCAATGCAAACAAAAAAAAACAAATTCTTGAAATAAAAAGAAGGAATTAGTAAATAGTGATGAGCACATTTTTTGGCAGGCATGGATTCACAGGAAAATTCTGCAATTTGCCATGGCTGCCCATTGACTGCACTTTATTTTGAACAAAAAAGTCCCCACAAAAACCACCCATTAAGTAATTAATGTATTTAGCACTGAAAAAGTTGCAGTGAAAAAATGGTTCATTATCTAAAAAACATTCACAAACACTCTTGTGCCCTTTAGGGACCATGTTTGTTCCATTTTTGATTGATTTAGACCTCAATGACTTTGTTGCAAAGTTTGCAGCCAAACTGCTTTTGCGAATGTTTGCATTGTATGTAAAACAATTTCACAAACTCCAGAGCAGGTGTTTAATTTTTCACAATGCGCAATTAAGGTTCACTCGCAATGCAATAAAAGCCCAATGAAGAATATTAGATTTCGACAGGTGAATTTTTATTCACACAGTTTTGCTTTTTGATAATGCTATTACATTCCCCCATTTTTTTGCGTGAAAAAAGTCACATAAAAATGCCAGTTGACATACTGTAATTGCATTTTGTTCAACATTACTTGGACAAGTAATTATAGCTAAAAACTATAGAATTTTGAGAAAATATATAATGAAGGTATTGTTATTTTTTGTTCATTTGATTTAAAAAAAATATGTATGCAAATCATAAAGTAATAAAAGAGTTAGGAAGACAAGACTTAGGAATAGCTTATTGAAACTAGTGAGAGGAATGGACAGGATACCAGGAACTTTAACCAGCATCATTAATTAGTGTTAAACATTGATATCCTAGTATTCTTAACCCCAAAACCTCTCATGACAAGCCCAGTGTTGAACCTGCAACATGACTCATCCCTCCCCGCACCCTGCCAAACAACTGGACTGTGGACATCAGATACCACAATTGAGTAGAGAAAATGTTTATTAATCATGAAACCAATAATAAACATATTAAAATAAAACTATAACTTCTTGCAGACAGAAGTGGTCATTCTACAAATAAACAGTAGAAAATCAGTTATAAATATTCTCTTCAAAGGACCGCCCTGAGATTAGGTCTGGAGCCCAAGTCCTGCCTTCTATTTAAGTCCCCATTTAAGTCTGTCCGACTCCCCTCGAACTCCAGGTCATTTAAATCTCCTGTAGGGAGTAGTGCAACCCTACCTACTGTGACAACAGTCACTTCCAACAACTGTAGGAAGGGATGACTGGAAGCTGCTCCACTGGTCATCTTATTGGGAAAGGTATGCAAAGTCAGCTTCTGTTCCAGACCCTGAATTTTTTGAACCTGAGATACTCCTGGCTAATCACATTTGTCATGCCTTGCTTCCCTCTGTTACACTCCCCTCACTACATTTCCCTATTTCTGGGATTAACTTGAGAACATAAGCAGTGACATATAATTTCAGGAGATAGGTGGATGGTTTGTGACAGAAGGACATTCCATTTCCTTTAAACATATACTTTTATATTTCAAAACTGACACAGCATGTGCATGGGAAACACATACTTTATATTCATTAATATATCTAATGTGCATGGTGGGTACATCAAAACCACTGTGGTTATTTCTAGATCATTGCACTTCTGTTTGACTTCATCACTGGATGACTTGCCATTTATGATGATGAAGCCAATATTGTTAATATGAAAACAATACGACACTTGCACAACTACTATATTCATGTGGTGTAACAAAATCTCACCCTGGTGGTCTAGTGGTGGTGCGGCGGGTACCCCGCCTCACCGATCCTCTTCCTAAGTGCCGGCTTCCTATAGTATGCGCGCGGAGCGCACTTTCACTATTTAAAGGCGCATGCGCGCTGGCGTCATTACGTCAGCGCGCAATGGCGCCAAATTCAAATAGTTAAAGGGACAATTGTGTAATTTTCATTGCCCGTGATAGGATTTTCTCCCGGTGCCTTTAACCTGTGCTGTAAAGCTTCTGATCTGATTTACTACCTGTGTTTGACCCTGCCTGGCTTTTGACTACCCTGTTCTCTGTATCCTGACCCGTGCCTGTTATTCGACTACCGATTCTGCCTCATCCTATCTGATTGATCACCCGGTTTGACCCTTTGCCTGCCTGACGACTCCTAGTTATCTGCCTGCCATGACCCGGCCTGTCTGACCTCGAACCTGCTTATTCCATCTGTACCGTAACCTTCGGCCTTTAAAGACTTTTACTACAGTCGTGCCCCATTGCTGGCCAGAACTCCTGCTCTGCACCTCTCGTTTAAGTCCAGGTGGCATCTGAGTAGCTGAGGGCTCCTCCCGAGGCCAAAGGCGGTCACACTACTGGTGAAGCACGAGCCGAGACCAGGGTGCTTGGCACTTGTTCTGGTATTGGGTGCCGACCGTGACATGTGGATTCTGGAACATTCATTTGTTCATGGCATTGCCTCTGGTGTGTGTGTGTATGTATGCATATTTATATGACTATGTAAGGGCAATTTAATTGTCGCTGCTTCTACTGCATCCTGCCTTGAACTTTTGTGGAGTCACTAATGATTATGAAAAATAATAAAGCAGGAAATATTTTTTTTTTAGTAGAATACCTTATATTACATTTAACATTGACAAACATTATGATAGAAAGCAGGACCAGAGGCAGAGGCTGAAAGCTGGCACTATAGAAATACATGTTAATAATAAAAGCTTAGCAGATTCAAGGCTTTGTTGATTGAGAAGTTGTATGAAATGTTATGGTTGCTGCTTTTGTCCATTCTTTAGACTTCCCACACTTTGTTCTACAGGACCCTCTGTTAGGCAATGGCCACCCCTTGGTTGGTGCATTTCCTAATTATTAAGTTATCCGACAGTCTGTCTATTCTGGCTTCATTCTCATGACTAGTGATGGGCGAATCTACTCAGTTTCGCTTCGCCAAAAAATTTGTGAAACGAGTCGCGACACGTTTTTGACACGTTGCGTCATTTCAACGCGCGTCGCATCATTTTCAATGCGTGTCGCGTCGTTTTTGTCGCGTTAAAAACGACGCGCGACTCATTTTTTTTTCGCCCATCAATACTCATGACCCTTATATTTCCTGGTTTAACACTTTGGGGCAGATTTACTAAGGGTCCAATTTTATAAGTAAAAAAACTTTGAAATGTTGTCCCTCGAAGTGCTTTTTCGATCGAAAATTTACCTATTTCGATCAAATAGATCCAGTATCAATCAAATAAAAAATCCTTTTCATCAAACAGTTATCCACAAAATCCTTTGAATTCTTGGAACTTAGAAGTTTTTTTAGGACAGGTTCTATTGAAAATATTCAAATTTTCAAATTTTTTTCAATTCGAATTGAATTTTGGGCTATTCGATAGTCAAAATAGTCTAAAATTACTTTGAAATTCGAATTTTAATCATTTGAATTTTATTCGAATTTTCACTTCAACCTTTAGTAAATGTGCCCCTAACTGACATGTACAATGGCAGGAACCATTTTTGTTCATGTCAATATCAATCTTGTCCTCCAATCCTCCTTTTTTTGTTTCAGAATCTGGCTTACCATCCCAATGCAAAAACATTTTAGAGGTGTTTGCTAAAAAGCAAGCTGAGACTATTTTTGCAGAGAGACAATCTTAAGTCTTGAAACAGGAAGCAGATAGAAGAGAAGGTGTAATGGCATACTATCATGAACATCCTATTTTCAGTCAGTAAGCAGGTTACAGTTAGACAAGTCCAAACAAGGACAATCAAAGCCAACTGGTAAATGATGCAAAGTATCATACCTAGATGCAACAGAGCGTTGCAACCCATTTCATTTTGGGACAGGGTCTGTTTCGTTCTCTACATTTAATTACCCACTAGTTGAAGTGTGAAGCTATTGTGAAGATATTCAGATGGCACAAAGAGATTTTGTTCTTTATTTCTTAAATGACCTACACACAGGCAGCAGAGAGAGCAAGTTCTCTTCTGAGAAATGTTAACCTTATATACACCATTTTCCTGCTGATTATACTTCCCACTGTTTGTGACCTCTTCACTATGTACAGTATGTGCCCTTGGCACAGATGAACCACAAAAATAAAATAAACCAGATATCGGGTTGAAATTCCCATGCCCAATCGGACCCCATAGAAAGAAATCGGCAGAATTTTGTCTAACCCACAATTTGGAGTTGACCAATTGGACCCCAAGCATGGGTGGATGATTCTCTAGGCCTACATGGAGGCTCGAGCCTGGTCTTTCTTATTTGGTCCCATGCATTTCTGGCCAAATGTGGCAAATATCTCATTGCTTGCTAACCTCAATAGTAGAGCCAACTTTACTTTGGTTGCTAGTGGCTAGATGAAAGCCTTACTCTGCAAATCCCCAGTCTGTATTTTGCCATACTTTGCAGTATTATTTAAGGAATGGGAGGATTGGAGGTTTCCGTTTGGTTTTAGATTTCATGATGACAGCCTCAACATCTGAAGATGTCTCTGCCAGTTACATTTCATTGTTTCAAGATCTTGATTGTGTATTCAGAGATATTTTTGGCACTTTCAGTTGCTTTCACACTTTGTTGCAAGTTGAGGCTGTCTTCATAGACGGTCATCATAAAATGTAAAACCAATTAAACCTCCAGTCCACCCATTCTGTAAATAATACTGCAAAGTACTGTATGGCAAATGCAGATTGGGGATTTGCAGAATGACATGAACAAAAATGGTTCCCTATTATAGTACTTGTCAGTTAGTGTTACAAAAGGAGATCATGAGCATGAAGCCAGAATATACAGATTTGCAGATAACTTAATAATCAGGAAATACACCAACCAAGGCATTGCCATTTTGCTCCACAAAAGTTCAAGGCAGGATGCAGTAGAAGCAGTGACAATTAAATTGCCCTTACATGTATAATGCATGGGATCTTTTTTTCAGAGACCCAATATCTTCATAGAATCTTCATCTTCCATAGAAATAGAAACTCAAAGATTCAAATTACACAATGACATTACAAATACATAAGCCTTGTGTAGTCCTAGAAATATAAAATTTTTAACAACTGTCTTGATCACCAGTATTTTCCAGAGAATAGAGTCCTGCATTGGGTCAGGCACCCATGGAATACCCACAAGGTGGTCAGGTTTTGGGCAGAAATTACCTGCAAATGGTCCACAGGTAACCCATCTGGGTACCCAGCTACAGTATGTTGCAGGATTGGTCCTTACTACCCTCCTACCCTTTCCTGAGTTTGTGGTAGTGGAATAGGGTCCTGTGTGGTGTAACTTCCGGGTAAAAGTGATGTCACTTCCAGGTAAAAATTATGTCACTTCCAGTTTTCATGGGCACTGGGTCGATGGGTAAGCAAGATGTTTGGGAGCTGGGTCAGGTAAAGGGTCTGGGTGGAGGGTACAGTCAGTGGCGGGTGCAGGTCAGCTTGCAGATCTGCAGGTCCGGGTCGGGCACAGGTCTGCCTGACTGGACCTGTGCAGGAACAGGCAGTAATACACAGAAGGGAATTTGAATGAGTTTTGCGAGAAGCAGAAGTTTTATTACATTAAAACCACAGAATATAACATAAAAGACAATGAAGAATATTTAAGTGAATATCTCCATTATGTTTTTTTCTTTCATGGGGCTAAGGTGTTCCAGATTTTAATTCACAAACAATTGTAGCATTTAGAAACATTATTGAAAATACTCTGTTTTCACTTTTTTATTTTTACTTTACAATCTTTACCATCTGTAGCCCAGTGCTACATTCTACCTTTATTTAATGACTTTCTTGTGTGCAATTTGTAAGTGTGTAATAAGACAGAATGAAGATAAAATAAAAGTAAACAAACATAAAGGTCAAGCTGTGGGACTTCCATTAAAAGTAGGAGTTTTGATTGAATCCATTTATTCCAACTATGCTACTGGGCATTCTTTGTGTGCTCCTTTCAATTTATTTGGCATTTATCTGGCATTATCTGTCAAAAAGTAGATAGTCCATTGCTAGGAGGAAAAATGTATTTCATAATGTCCTATGAATTATATTTTGTATTAAACCTAAGAATGCAGTGAAAACCTGTCTAAGATTATGTATGTATGTTTTAAACTGTCTCTCCCATTAACAATGTTATTTTTGCAAACTAGCAAATACCTGTCAGAAATCTTTTAAATTGATTTAAGAGCCCAGGTTTAAAGTGCGTGTTTGTCCTGTATTCATATTTTTACTCATAGGTATGCATCTGATACAGGGAATATAGATATACTTGATTTTATTTCTAGTTTGTATAGTTTTCATCCATTTGATTAATTATTTACTTGAATGATTCTTTTTTCCAATCTGTATTTCAATTTACAGATAATTTGATAGGAAGGGGGCTAAAGAATGGAATGTATTTAGAAATTAAGTAGGAGGGATGAGTATGAGTGTACTTAATGCCTCAACTCTCTACACTTGATCATCGATTTTCTTTCTTCATTGAATCATTCTATATTTTAATGAGAAAAAAAAATCTACAGTTACAATACATAGTAACATAGTAACATAGTAAGTTAGGCTGAAAAAAAGACTTGCGTCCATCAAGTTCAACCTTTTTTTTTTTTCTTATTTTTAATTTTTAGCTGCCTAACTGCTAGTTGATCCAGAGGAAGGCAAAAAACCCCATCATAAGCCTCTCCAATTTGCCTCAGAGGGGGAAAAAAATTCCTTCCTGACTCCAAAAAGGCAATCGGACTAGTCCCTGGATCAACTTGCATAATGAACTATCTTCCATAACCCTGTATTCCCTCACTTGCTAAAAATCCATCCAGCCCCTTCTTAAAGCTATCTAATGTATCAGCCAGTACAACAGTTTCAGGGAGAGAATTCCACATCTTCACAGCTCTCACTGTAAAAAACCCCTTCCGAATATTTAGGCGGAACCTCTTTTCCTCTAAACGGAATGGGTGACCTCGTGTCATCTGGAAAGACCTACTGGTGAATAAAACATTAGAGAGATTAATATATGATCCCCTTATATATTTATACATAGTTATCATATCACCCCTTAAGCGCCTCTTCTCCAGCGTAAACATCCCCAATTTGGCCAGTCTTTCCTCATAGCTAAGATTTTCCATACCTTTTACCAGCTTAGTTGCCCTTCTCTGTACCCTCTCTAATACAATAATGTCCTTTTTGAGTGAGGGAGACCAAAACTGTACGGCATATTCTAGATGTGGCCTTACAAGTGCTCTATAAAGTGGAAGAATGACCCCCTCCTCCCGTGACTCTATGCCCCTTTTAATACAGCTCAGGACCTTATTGGCCCTTGATGCTGCTGACTGGCATTGCTTGCTACAGCCAAGTTTATCATCTACAAGGACTCCAAGGTCCTTTTCCATAATGGATTTGCCTAGTGCAGTCCCATTAAGGGTATAATGCAATATGTCTAGTAAAACTTTTCAGAATTTTATAGTTAAACATTTTGGAATTTTTTTCTGTTATTTAGTGTAATCTTCAAAGTGAAGGTTTCATAAGATGACTACTTGCTGGGCTAAAAATCTGAAAGCAGAATTATGAGTAACCTAGTAAAAGAGAAAATTTGAGTGATTTACTTTGACCTTAAATGCAATTGCAAAATCACTAACGGGCCCAAATGTACCACTTAGTGCTTATTTAAAAAAAGTTTGACTATACTCCTATACTCCTATACCCCTAGCGCTTGATTGGAAATCCAGCACTAGGTGCAAAGCACTACACAGGTGGGCATAAGTCAGCCCTGTCCCACTGCCATAGGGGGTGCATTAAGTATGTCTGAGTTATGAGTAAGTTAGGGGTTGGGTGGGGGGTAGTGCCTAAATTCCTCCAACCCCTTATGAATACAGAACTTCTAAACACCGGCAGTGCTCTGTTCAAAGAGTGAATGTGGCCATTGCATTCCATTTTTTGTCCTTTTCCTCATGCTTTGCACTTAGTATATGACCCACAATATATATTATTCAGACTAAGGGGGTTATTTAGAAAAAGTAAGAGCAAAAGAAAGTGTAAGATAGATGGAAGGGTAACCACCAGTAGACTTATTGGTCTTCTTTTGCACCAACTACTCACCAACTCACCTACTACCTTGGCAATTTTCAACTACTGCTATGTAATCAGAGAAAAACTTTAAGAGGTAAAAAAAAACATAAGCAAGATCATGGCATGGCTAAATGAGATAGCAAGATACATTAAACAATATTCTGTGGTATTGTATATTTTACTGCAGTGCAGCTTTGAAAATAACCACTAAACTGCATCTACTTTTTGAGAACAACAAGAAACCATTTTAGCTGACGAATATTTAGCAGTCTACTCAAGGAGATAGACCAGCCTTCCAGAGAAGCCAGAGAGAAGTACAGAATGAGACTAATAATCCAATACTTGCAAGGACTAAGTTGCAGTAGTGAAGGTATAAAATAATAAGAGACTAGTGATGAGAAAACCAGGTTTTGCCGTGAAAAAAAATAATACCCATAGACTCCAATGAGTGAAATAAATTGTCATGCTTTTGATGGAATTGATCCACCTGTCTCGAATAATGACTGGTTTGGGATTTTGAATCCAATAGAGGGCTACTAAAAGTGATCAAGTTATAAAAATGCTGTTAGTTATTAAATATCTGTATTGTTTGATATTTATTGCAGCACCTAATAATAAATGCGATCAGAACTCCCCAAATTGTTATGAATTAATCACATTTAGTCGATTAGTAATGCTTTTTAGTAAATAAACGCCTTCATATTTTCTGGAAAATATTTGAAACAAAAATATTCTTAAGATATATTTGAAATATTTATGTAAATAAATCTCTAGTTGACACATGGACCTTAACTTGACTTATAAATAATTCTCTTAAAGTTGTTTCTTTTGTACATTTTAGTAAGCATCCACAATCACAACGGGGGATTAATAAAACTTTAATTCTAAAGATATACAACACATATACAGATGCAGTCACTTGGATTTGTAAATTAAATGCGTCGTGACTTAACTCATCCATCTCATTTATCCCACAGAATATTGTGTCACAGCATCCCATCCAATTAAAGAGTTCACCATTGAAAACAATGGTGCTTTGGTATGCTAATGAAAAGGTTAAATGCATTAAATGAGTTAAGATAACTTTAGATAACACAGTTTCTTCAATTATCCCTGAGTCACGACGCATTTAACTTACAAATCCAAGTCACTGCATCTGTACATACACAAAATGAAAAAAGTTCTAGATTAAAAATGTCATATGGACCACATAAAAATTTCATTTTAGTAAATGCTGTTTATTACACAGCAAAATGAACAATAGATAAGAGGTAAACAAAACCAGTAGCTACAGTACATCCGTGACTGTATCTGATGTATCTGGTGATAAGCAACATTTTTCACTAGGTATAGATTTGAAGCAAATTTTGACATTGCCAAATATTTGTGTGATACTGCTGAAAAATCTTGTGGTGAACAAATGAAGTGTCAAATGTACATACACTCCAATGTATTGAGCACTAAAGAAAGTTGTCATGAAAACATTTCCATAGACTTAAATTTTGGAAGAAGTCACCACAGAAAAAAGTTTGCAATGAAAAAGTTGCAGTGAAAAAATGGCAATTGACTTCAATGAGATTCAGTATTATGAATATA
>CM044431.1:32613094-32643535 GCA_024363595.1 Xenopus borealis
ATTTTGCACAGCCTATCTATTTACCCAGTTTTTATTTTTACCCTGAACTTTTCCTTTAAAATAATCTCCTGGAATGTGGGTGGACTCCAATAAAAATACGGAAAATAATAGACTGCTTACAGAGAGAGAATGCCCATATTATACTATTGCAGGAAACTCACTGGAATTCCAAAGACAATCAAACCCTAAATAGATCCAAACAGTCCTAACCGCTTCCTATAAATCTAAGACTAGGTGTGTAGCAATACTTATAAACAAATCCATACAAGGTACAGTCCTAAAAACATATCAAGATAAGCAAGGGTGATATCTCATAGCAGATATTGAAATACAAGATACAAAATATACAGTGGTTAATATCTATGCTCCTAATACTGACAACAAATGTTTTTTCACAGATGTCTTGCAAAGGCTTGATTCCTGGGGGGCAACACACATCATATTTGGTGGAGATGCCACTGTGGTATGGAACAGCTACATGGATAAATCAGGTAAACCCACCCCACATTCACATACCAGAGCTAAACCCTTACATACATTATGTGAAATGCTACATATACAAGATACAGTACCTACAGATTTCTACACCCAACCACCAAAGATTATACATTTTATTCAGCAGTACATAGAACACACTCTAGAATTGATTATACATTTGTTTTGCAAGCACTGCTTCCAGATCTGACCACAGCTAAAATTAATCCCATAGATATCAATACAGCTAGAACTATCTAAACCTCAGTCACGCTCAACCAATTACAGGTTTCTGGCATACTTAGCTACCAATGAGGACTTCTCCTTATTCTTAAAATCAAATTGGGCCAACTACATAGATGACAATATTAAGCATTGGGACGACCCCCATCTGCTTTGGGCGGCTTCAAAACTTGTCTTGAGAGGACATATTATATCCCATCTAATTAGGAAAAAGAAAATTTTCCTTGGGAAGTATACACTATTACAAAGGGTATTAACCCAACATTATACAGCTTTTAAAACTACTAATTCACAGGAAGATGGAAATAAATATAAGGAAACAAAACCGATTCTAGACACTTTATTAACAGATAAGGCATACAATTAATTAAATTGCATGGCAAACAAATTTTATAGATGGGGAAACAAATCAGGGAAACTTTTGGCTAAATTAGCCGCAAAATAAGCAGCCAACCCCTATATACAAAATTACAAACTTCACAGGGGTGGACTAAGGATCCTAATCAGATAAAGACATTTTAACCTCCCATTTCCAAACACTATACAGTACCCCTACTGATGATCCGGCTGAATGCCTAAAATTTCTGCAGGAAGCTGGGCTTCAAAAATTATCGATCCAAGATAGGGAAATTCTTGAAGGCCCTGTAACAAATGAAGAAACATTAAAAACACTTAAATGATTACAAAATAACAAGACACCAGGACCAGATGGTCTATCTGCAGAATACTATAAATTACAAGCACCTGAACTCTCAATTATTTTAACTGATCTATACAATAAAATCCTACAAGGTTCGCCATTATGGCAGGAAGTCAACGTAGCAATACGAAAACCTCAAACAGAACTCCCATTTATACTATCGATCATACATAGATTTGGACAAATAGCCGGATTTCAAATGTGGGGAAATCTGAAACACTGCAGCTTCATGACACTGTATTACAAAACTGGTCTCCAGATATCCCCTTCAAGAAAGCTAAACATTACATAACATATTTAGGCATAAAAATACCAAAACATCATAAAGATATCTATAAATTTAATATTAGATCAATTATAGATAAGATACAACAAGATACACAACAATGGAAACACATCAATCTAACTTTTATGGGGAGAATTAATTTTATTAAAATGATTCTATTCCCCAAATTAATGTATCCAATACAAATGTTACCATATCGTATCAAATCAACTGACTTAAAACGCATACATCAAATATTCCGAACTTTCATTTGGCAGAAGAAACAACCTAGAATCAGCATGTACAAACTACAAGGGGGAGTCTGCCGAATATAAAGGAATATAACGAAGCAGCATTATCGAGATAAGCAGGAGATTGTCTAGTAAACAGAAACGGGTTCACTAATACAGATTTGGATCAATCTCAATTGGGAGGCCTTACGCTAAACTACCTCTTACATTCACCACCCTCAATCATTGCCCAACTGTTAAAGGACAATGCACTATTTTCAGATACCTAGTGTACAAAACCAGGCAATCTCTAAGACTAAAAAATCAACTGCCTCAATACCATTCCCCATACTTAACATAGATAGGGAATAAGGAATTCCCTATGGGAATATCAAACCCAATCCTACACACATGGCAAAATGAAGGTCTATATAATGTGAGAAACCTTATTAAAAGAAATTGGGACTTGTCTCCAATGGAATTAAAAGACAAATTTCCATTCACTAACTCACATTTATTTCTCAGCATGCAAATACTACATTTTGCAAGAAACACTATTCACAAAATAAAAAAAACATTGAAAATAATGCAATAGATAATTTGTGGGTAAATAAAAACATGATACGCTCAACAGCTCAAATATACCATATACTAAGAACTGACATAAACATAGATACAAAAGAATCTTCCCCATTTAAATGGGAAACACTTACACCACAAATACCAATCACAGAAATTCTAAAATCCCATACACACATAACCCAACTATTACCAACTAAAAAACCCCTTCCAAATATTTAGGCGGAACCTCTTTTCTTCTAAACGGAATGGGTGACCTCGTGTCATCTGGAAAGACCTACTGGTGAATAAAGCATTAGAGAGATTATTATATGACCCCCTTATATATTTATACATAGTTATCATATCACCCCTTAAGCGCCTCTTCTCCAGCGTGAACATCCCCAATTTGGCCAGTCTTTCCTCATAGCTAAGGTTTTCCATCCCTTTTACCAGCTTAGTTGCCCTTCTCTGTACCCTCTCTAATACAAGGGGACTGTACAAGGGGAAAGAAAACTAAAGCTATCACTTTCTGAAGAGGACACATATACTCACATATGGTACTCATGTAAAAGCTTAGAAAGTTATTGAAGAAATGTTAAAGGTTAATACACAAGAAAAAAAATATATATTCTGAGTTCTTAGCCAAGCCAATTCTTCACTACAATAGCAAGACAAACAGATTAATTGAGAACAAACTATTAAGTCATATGCTTCAGGCTACAAAGGCACTGCAACCCAAAAGATGGAAAAACACAGAACATCCTACATAACAGCAATCCTCCATAACAACAGAAGAAATACTAGAAAATGTGGACCACATGGATAAAACATTTTCAGGGGAATGTAATATAAGTAGTAAAAACTATTCGCAATGTGAAAAGTTATGCCTCTGTGCAAACAATTTTTGCTTTGCGCGAATTTAATATAGCTTTTGCGAAACCAGAAACTGTTTTACCGATCACTTCCGACAGTGGAAGAGAGTTTGCGAATTTTACAGCTTGCGCCAATGCGCAGTCAATGTAATAAAACTTCTTACTGAAAAAGTCGTTATGTTTGCTCCTAAAGATTACGACACCTTCAAGCACTTCTTAAGAGTGCGCAATTAAAATTCGCAATGCAATAACAGTTTAAGGAACAATATTACATTGCGAGATGTGGATTTTTAACCTTATTGATGCACATTCTTTTGCTCTTTGCAAATTTAATTACATTCCCCCCTTTGAGTTAACCAACTAATGAGTATCCCTACATAATACACCAGAGCCATCAATATACTGTAAATCATATCCTTATAAATGGTGCTTAATTATGTCATATATTATAATGATGTTGCTCCAGGTAAACATTTAGGAACATACTGTGCTATGGAATATATAAATAAATAATATGCCCTTTGCATTATATGTATTGGGCATACTATAGAGATTTTCATGGGGCCCTCAAGACTTCAGCCCATTGGTGGTAATTTAACTGTTCAAAATCACATTATCAGGCAGCTCAACTGCCAATGGGTACCTTTTCCAGTTTAAAGTCAAATAGTAGGGTGCATAGCTTGGATTTTTTACATTTACAGCCTGAATATATTCAACTACCTTGGAAGAGACAACTCCAGTGTTTTTCAATGGAATTTAGTTAATGTGGGACATTTAATATGTGAGCCTTTGTGAATTTGGAGGCCCATGGCCATGCTTCAGGTTATAAAAGAGCACTATCCCCCTTTTAAGCCCCTTTTTATGATCAGTAATCCTGGACTGGCCTACATTAAGGGAGGGGAAGCTGTAGACTTTGAAAAAAATGCATTTATCCATATTGGAGTTGAACGGTGCAGGGTTGATTTTAGGGGTGCACTTTTGCCCAGACCATACCACAGAGTTGCTAAACAGAATAGGTGAAATGTCTATAAAGTTGTAGCAATACCCATTTAGCATTCAGTTTTTAAGAAGGCAGAAAGACATCCAACTTTCTAGCATTTCCTGCTTCCTCTTTTAAGAGAGAATTCAATTCTTTTTTCACCCCTAAAATGAAAATTAGTGTATGTGCTATTAATGTATGTGCAAGTAAATTTAAAACATGATGCATAAGTATGGAAGGGGTGATAATTCTTAGAAAATGCAAAGGGACCCTTCTAAATTACTTAACAGTAAAGATCTGATGACTGAAGCAAATATCAAAATAATTGAAAAGGAGCACTTCTTATAAAGGCTTTCAATTCTACTGTAGGTTAAGAATCTACATTAATTTGAGGGCAAATGGTAAAAAATGCAATGGTATGATATGTAGTCAAAGGGCACCCTATTGGGTAAAAAGTTAAATCTATAATTCTGTCTGTTTCCTTTGGTATTGTTCTTCTAAAAGCTCTTGAATCAATAATCACTTACTATATGAAGACAGCTCATTGAATGGTGAAATAGACAACACTCTTAAATTTGTATCAGAGGCCCCAAGGGGAATATCCGAAAGTCAACCAGATGTCTGTAGCGCACCCGTAGGTGTAGCTTTAGCTGTGGATTTGTGGAATATGTGTGACCCGGCTAACTGCTTAGCTTGTGCCCAGGACCCCCAGTGTACCCCCAGTGTACCCGCAACTCCCGGTACCTGGTGTTGTTCAGTGCAGCAGGAGATTCAGGCAGACACAGTTCTTTGCAGCAAACTTGAACTTATTTATTGAACATACAGCGCAATAGGATACTTTGGTAATCCCTCCAGTGGGATGATAAAGACAATGTGCAGGATAGATAACAGGCAGCAATGATTCACATTTCAACAGGATAATTACCCTCTCACTAGGTAATGTCTCCTCTCAGGTGGGTAGCACTAGGCCCTGGATGTCACAGCCTGGGGTCTTGTTTCTTGGCACCCTATGGGGTTATCGCCTCACCCACGGTATTCAGCCTGGGGTCTTGGCACCCTATCTGGTCCTCAACTCACCCACTGTAATCCCTGATCTAGTGGTGTACATACCACAGGGTCCTAACCCCACTACTTCTCCTCGTTGGAGCCACAGCTGCTCGCTATCTACCCTGAGCTGCCTTTCACTCCTAGAGTGACTATCACGGAAGCTACTATCACTGGCTAAACCTAATCTGTTTCCGGAACCAGACCTTGATCCTGTAGAACCTCTCTGGGAGGCAGGGCCCCAGGGTTAAGCCCTGAGCACATGGTGCTATCCCCTTTTATATCTTAACTACTGCCCTCTGGTGGCCAGATCCCATGAACTGAAATGGACCCAGGAAAAGGGACATAGCTGCCTGAGTTACTTAAGGACCCTTAGGTGTCCAAATATGGAGGGGAAACTGCCTGAGTAAACTACACCCAAATCTCAGGGTCGCTACATTCTCCCCCCACTTAGAAACGTCAACGTCCTCGTTGACAACTAAACAGTCACTTTCCAATATACCGTTAATCACAATTTCAATATCATTTACCCTTTGTACATCACGCTTCAACAGCCTCTCCAGAGGACTGTCCATGGTACAAGGGATCCTGAAACAGAAATATTGCAAACATACATTTTCCTGAAACTTTAGCAATATTTTAGTGCAAAATACTCTTACCGGGTCCACCTCCGTGACCCTTTTACCTCGGGATTAACCCTACACATTACCAACACTGTACTTAAATTCTTTATTCAGCACATTAACTCAGAATTGCATATTATAACCTCTTCAGAGTGGCCCTCCTGAGCCCACTCAGGCACAATGGCTTTCCTGTAAATAAAGCAGCAGCATGCATTGTCACAGTAATTAACTATTTCAACTAAAGAACTTTGCATCATCACATTTTCTGTTATAACCACTTCTCGGGAGGTGTCAGCCATCACGCACCCTTGACATTGGCATAGCTGAAAAGAAAGGGGTTAACCACATATCGCCATAGTAGTAACCATATTCCAGTTCACAAAGTTCCTTTTTAATACGCACTTAGGAGGGAAAGGGGAATTGGGATTTTGGGACAAGTGTCCCTTAACTATACACAGTCCCTTAGGGTGTTGGCCCCCAGAGAAAACCACTGCAGAGTCCAGCATGTATTGCAGACCATGCCGCAGGCAAAAAACCTATCTCTCTTTTTCTCCAAAAGTCCCTACTCCAGCGCGGGTGTGCAGCACCCCAGAGTGGCTTTGCCCCCCTAAGGGTAACAGTAAAGGGCTCCAATCACTGAAGTCTCTTGAAAGCAGTTCAAACACTCAGTCAACTTAGAAACAAAACAAAGACCATTCCGGTCAACTTTACTGAGGGAGTGGTTACTTCACCCTCCTCCTAGCAACAGAAAATCACCCTCTTGGGTGTCAGAAAGCTGGGCACAGTCCCTGGCCACCACCTTGGGTTTACACCAGGTAAGTAAAGCGCCTCTGGACATCCTCATATGATGTGTAATATTTAGGATGGGGCTTTTCCAACTTTTGGCCGTGCTCGCCCGCCACCTCCACGCTAAACAGCCTAGGGACAGTGTTGTTCTTCCCACTGCTATGGACTGCATGCTTCATGCTCCAAAATGGCCCCCGTGACATCAGCAGTCAGGCCACTCCCCCTTTTCTGGCGCCAACTTTCCAGCATCCGGATTGGTCGGCACCACCCCTCCTGGGGTCCAAGGGTTGGGCTAAATAGGGTGGTACTGCTGACAATTACAGTCACGTCACTCAGTCCATTTCGCGCCCTTTATTCTGGCGCCAATTTACACGGTCCTGATTGGCTCTCTTCACAACCTGGGAAGGTGCAGTCGCAACTTTCTCTTCCAGGCAGCAGTAACTTTAGTGCGGTCAGAACTCAGGCTGCAAGCTGTGCTAGGCCTAAGTGCCTTTTTCCTTTCTGGTCCGGCACTGCAGCGCCTGTCACACTTTCTCTCACAGCATTACAGTTCAATTAAAGTATCCTGGACGAGCCCCCAAGTGTAGCGCACCCGTAGGTGTAGCTTTAGCTGTGGATTTGTGGAATATGTGTGACCCGGCTAACTGCTTAGCTTGTGCCCAGGACCCCCAGTGTACCCGCAACTCCCGGTACCTGGTGTTGTTCAGTGCAGCAGGAGATTCAGGCAGACACAGTTCTTTGCAGCAAACTTGAACTTATTTATTGAACATACAGCGCAATAGGATACTTTGGTAATCCCTCCAGTGGGATGATAAAGACAATGTGCAGGATAGATAACAGGCAGCAATGATTCACATTTCAACAGGATAATTACCCTCTCACTAGGTAATGTCTCCTCTCAGGTGGGTAGCACTAGGCCCTGGATGTCACAGCCTGGGGTCTTGTTTCTTGGCACCCTATGGGGTTATCGCCTCACCCACGGTATTCAGCCTGGGGTCTTGGCACCCTATCTGGTCCTCAACTCACCCACTGTAATCCCTGATCTAGTGGTGTACATACCACAGGGTCCTAACCCCACTACTTCTCCTCGTTGGAGCCACAGCTGCTCGCTATCTACCCTGAGCTGCCTTTCACTCCTAGAGTGACTATCACGGAAGCTACTATCACTGGCTAAACCTAATCTGTTTCCGGAACCAGACCTTGATCCTGTAGAACCTCTCTGGGAGGCAGGGCCCCAGGGTTAAGCCCTGAGCACATGGTGCTATCCCCTTTTATATCTTAACTACTGCCCTCTGGTGGCCAGATCCCATGAACTGAAATGGACCCAGGAAAAGGGACATAGCTGCCTGAGTTACTTAAGGACCCTTAGGTGTCCAAATATGGAGGGGAAACTGCCTGAGTAAACTACACCCAAATCTCAGGGTCGCTACATGTCGATCAGACAGGACTAAAAATCCCCTTGGATCTCGGCCACATCTGTTCTTGGATGCGGTGCCGCAATCTGACTGCCATTTGCCTATTGTTATGATCTGATAGTTGGGCCCTAGGGCCCAACAATCTGATCAGCCTGATATCGCCCACCTCAAGGTGGGAATATCAAGGAGAGATCTGCTCGTTTGGCGATGTCTCTGTGTATGGCCACCTTTACACTGTAAAGTGCTTGGAAGGGGGGGGGCAGCTTCCTTTTTGCTGCTGGATGCTGATCCAGCTGGGTGTGCCCAGGGGAGCCTGGGTGCATCAAAGCCCAGAAAACATGTGTCAAAGTCTGGGACCAGGCAGGTGTGGCAGGTGAGCACCCAGTACTAGTACACTCTAGGAGTGTAAATCAGTCAGGATGAGCTAAAAAGAGCAATTCTGAGCTCCAACGCAGGAGTGATAGTTTGGAGGCATCTCTCCCAGGCCATATTGCCTGTAGTATAGGGATCCCAGTGGAGAGGGAATCAGTCAGAGACCACTACTGGAATATGTCACTGAGGTGTGCCTGTATAGTCTACATCTACCCTAAAAGTTCTGTGTGAGCGGGTTTTGACTATATGCCTGCCAAATCTGCCCTAAGGGAGTGTCAGCATGTGAAAAACTGCATGTGATGTGACTGCACACTTTTCCCCTGATGTGAGTAAACATGCAGTCATTATCTTCAGATTAATAAACAATTTCTTGTTTGCATCATAAGAACCTCCTGGCGCCCATTCATTTTTGTATGTTTTGTATGCACAGTAGCCTGAGGGTGGTAGTTGCACTACATCTTAAAGGGAACACTTCCACTTAGAGAAGGCCTGGACCCTGAAAAGAGAGTCCAATGCAACCTATGCTTCTACCTTAGCTGGACATTTAACTATCTGTGGTCTGGATAGCCCAGATTAGTGTTACATAAGGTACATAATTAGAAAGGCTTATATTTGACTATCATTATGGCTTTTTAATTGAAACCCGGCAGAGTATGTAATGTTACTTAGTTTGCCAGATTATATGCATTCCACTGGCACAAGGGAAAAATATTTCCGATGTGCACTAAAATTTGCTTCTTGGGAATAGTTACAGAATCTGTAGCAGTGGTATTTGGGATCCCCAGTGGGAAAACTTCAAGAGCAATGCTTTATTTGGCATTGAGCTATAAAAAATAAAGCTTAGGCAGCAGCAGTCTTTACTGGAATATTTAGCCTTTGTAATCAGGGTGATGCCAATGGGGATACTGTTCCCTATATACCTGGCAGCAGTTACAGCTGGTTAAAAATCTTTTCAACGTGTATTGCTTATAGTTTTTATAACTTGAAAGAAGGGAATGCACACAGAATTGCTGAACTGTAGAGTGTTGTTTCATTACAACCCTGTTTGGGTATCTGGAGCTGTTGTTGCTGAACTATAACGTAAGGTACTGTACCAATTAAGATAAAAGAGGAAAAGAGTGTATTGGTTATTTAATAATGAGGCAAAAATTCTAGCAAGACTTACACATCTTGTGCTTCCCAAATAAGGCAGGTAGAGATAACATACTGTATAGTCTGTAAGTTAATGTCTCACCAACATGATGAGCACCAACATGTTTTGGAAATTCCTGCTTTGAATCATCTTATGGATAAGTAAAGGTGGCCATACACATTTATATCCACTCGTTTGGCGATGTCGACAAATGAGTGGATCTCTCCCGATATGCCCACATTGAGGTGGGCAATATCGTTTGGGCTTCCCTGATCTTTGGCCCTAGGACCCAGTTATCAGATCATAATGCAGGCGAATGGGCAGTCGTATCGCGGGACTGCATCAACTAACAGATGCGATCTGCAATCGGACAGGTTTTTTAATACTGCCCTATTGACATCTGCCCGACTTTCAGCCAGATACCGATCAGGGAAGCCCGTTGGAGGGTCCCACACACGGGCCAATAAGCTGACAATTAGGTCTGTGGGCAGCTTTTATCACCCATGTATGGCCAGCTTGAAGAACAACTAAAGTCTGAAGTAGAATAATGTTAAAATACTGTATTTTGTATAATAAATATAAACATGAACTTACTGCACCAGAAGCCTATTGAGACAAATGATTTATGCTTTCAAAGCTGGCACAGGGGGCTGTCATCTTGTAACTATGTTAGACATCTCTGCAATACCAAGACTACACACATGCTCAGTGTGGTCTGGGCTTCAGTTGGGAGGTTAAGCTTAGGGATCGTCAATAATAATAAAAATAATAATAATACATGATCAAAACAGCACAAGTAAAATAATATCTGCCAATACAGCAAGGGTACAGACTGAATATACAGACTGCACTGGGTCTGTGGATACAAATCTCTAGACAGTCACTGGCTGTTTTACAGGGAAACATTTGCAAACATGACTGTTTCCCTGCAGAGCAGTTAGGGAATGTCTGACAATTCCTATCCACAGCAATAAATGAAGGGGGAATTTCACTGCATACAGTCAGATTTACATAGTTACATAGTTGCATAGTTAAATTGGGTTAGAAAAAGGCAAAGTCCATCAAGTTCAACCCCTCCAAATTAAAACCCAGCATATACACACACACATCTCCACTCTTTCACGCAAACCATATATGCCCATAGCTATACTAACCATAGAGTTTAGTATCAAAATAGCCTTTGATATTATGTCTGTCCAAAAAATCATCCAGGCCCCTCTTAAAAGCATCAACAGAATCAGCCATCACAACATCACCCGGCAGTGTATTCCACAACCTCACTGACCGGACTGTGAAGAACCACCTACGCTGCTTCAAATAAAAGTCCTTTTCTTCTAGTCTAAAGGGGTGGCCCTATTATAAAAACTGTACACATTTTTTAATTGAAGTATATTGGAGATAGATTTCTTTTTCATTAAAGAAAGTAAAAAATGTGATTTAATTTTTTTGCCTATACATCTACAGATGTGGTCCCTACACTAAGGTGTTTGTCATCTGGGCAATGCACACTCCACACTTATTCTACTTAGTAGAGCACACTCATTAGCCCTGATCATCTTATGTGCCTGGGATGTACTTAGACAGGAGCTAGTATGTCAGTTACTAAGCCTTCATTCACAGGGTTCCTGTGCTCTGGTTGCACTAAGGTGATGGCTACCTTAGAACCTTAAAGTGGACTCATCACCCAGACACAAAAATCTGTATACTAAAAGTCCTTTTCAAATTAAACATGAAATCCAATTTCAAATTTTTATTAAACCATTCATAGCTGTTTTAAGCTCATTTAAAAATCTCAGCTGTCAATCAAATATTGTCTGCCACTCCTCTATGCCTTAGGCATAGAGGCGTTGCAGATAATTACTTTCACTTTCCATTCAGCACTTCCTAGATGTCAGTGCTCCCCACACATTCCCCCAGTTCTCTTAACCATTTAATTGTGTAGCCAGGACATGGGGCTAGACATCGGGTCCCCCATTCTGGTGCACAAACAAGATTCTGAGATGATGCAAGGCTTGTCTTAATAACAGTGTCCACAAAATGGCTCCTGCCTGCTTGCTAGAATTATGAATTCCCAGACTGAAGGAAACAAGATTAAAATAA
Organism: Xenopus borealis; assembly: GCA_024363595.1. NCBI lineage: Eukaryota > Metazoa > Chordata > Amphibia > Anura > Pipidae > Xenopus > Xenopus borealis. The sequence continues at coordinate 32,624,891 of CM044431.1, forward strand.
TGTATATAGTGTAATTAATGTTCATTTTATCTGCTATCTGCTGTGTAACCAGAGCCTTTTCTCCTTTGAATGACTGCCCCCATTTTTACACAGCAACTTATTTATATAAACAATAGAAGTGTTTCTGAAGCAAACACAGCAGTTTTACCAGTGCAAGGCAACACTGCATTATCTTTTATTATTGAACCTCCTTTTCCAGTTTGCTACCCAGTTTCCGAACTTAGACAAATCACTCTGCAAAGTGGCAGCATCCTCCGTGGAACCTATAGTTCTGAACAATTTAGTATCATCTGAAAAAATAGAAACGTATTTTCAATGCCCACATCCAGGTCATTAATAAACAAGTTGAAAAACAAGGGACCCAGTACAGAGCCCTGTGGTACACCACTAACAACACTGGTCCAATTAGAAAATGTTCCATTTACCACCACTCTTTGTAGTCTATCCTTTAGCCAGTTCTTTATCCAGTTACAAATACTATGTTCCAGGCCAACATTTAACCAGTAACCTTCTGTGTGGCATTGTATCAAATGCTTTAGCGAAGTCTAAGTAAATCACATCGACAGCCATCCCAGAATCGAGGTCCCTGCTTACCTTCTGAAAATTAAGTTAGTCTGGCAAGATCTATTACGCATAAAACCATTCTGGCACAAACTCATAGTATTGTTATTTGCTATGAAATCCAGTATCCTATCCTTTATTAATCCTTCGAAAAGCTTTCCTACCACCAATGTCAGACTAACTGGCCTATAATTTTGAGGTAGAGAATGGGATCCCTTTTTAAATAGTGACACCACATTAGCAATTCACCAGGCTACAGAGATAATTGGAAAGCCTGTATATCTTTAATATGCTCCCAAAGCATACATTGATTTTATTTTTAACATTCTCTCATGAAATGTGAATGACTGTTGCCTGCTAGTTATGCTTTGATCTTTGTTTTATATTTTAGAACTAGAACAAGAAATAGGCTAAATTTGTTGCTTTTTTTCTACCCATCAAGCCTTTGTTTTTAAGTATTCCCAGAGAGCACATATAAATGTATATTGTCGGTAGAAGCAACTTGTGCATCAACAGACAATGTTCAAGTAACAAAAGTCTTGTACAAACAAGGATAAGGCAAGTGGGGACAAGCAAAAGATCACAATAAGTGGTTCGGATCATGATTGGTTACCAGGCAGGAGTCTGCAAGCAAATATCACACATTAAAAAGGCTTAGGCAGGATCTGAGTAAATAGAAGGCAGCTTTGGCAAGGGTACAATGCAAAACTTGCTATTCAAATTAAAACGGGCACCAACCAATTGAGTGGACACCATGAAAAGACAATGCAGCATCAAAACATGCTGTGTTTATATATGGGCCATTAGAAGATAATAGATAGACAGAAGTATTACTAGTAATAGTTTTATCAATTTTTTTAGTAAACCATGACTTTCTTTTATTTAGTGTGGCTCATCAGAAATCAACCAATACATTTTCAGTTCTGCCAACTTCTTACTGCAATGTAATGAGAAGAAAGTTTAATAACACTGAGCTGCCAGGTACTGTAGCTATGGCAACTACATTTTCCTTATTGCATGTGATTTTTATTAGTATGTGTTGCTCAGGCTCATTGTAGAATTTTTCTTAAACTGACCTCCTCAAAATTTTAACTGCCTCCATTATCCACTCTCATGCCCACATAGATAGATAGGCAGATATGGTCACTAAGAATAATGATGAGTTCCTACCTACTGAGCTCAATCTCCTGTACTTCTATACTAAATATAATTATATGTGTACCTCAACATTTTAACTGCCTCCATTATCCATTCTCAGATACTTGAATAATGCTAAATTGTTTATCAGTCAACACCATGGCTCACAGTTGTGCCCACACAGATAGATAGACAGATATGGTCACTAACAATAAGGATGAGTTCCTACCTACCGAGCTCAATCTCCTGTACCTCTATACTAAATATAATTATATGGGGCAGATTTACAAAGTTCGATCAAATTTGCATAAAATTCGAATTTAAATCTTTGAATATGCAAATTAGGCAAATTCGACGAATAATTCAAATATTCTAATAAAATTTTATTTGAATATTCGACTATTCGATGGTCGAAGTACTTCCCCTATTCGACTACTTAGTTTGCCAGATCCAAGCTGCCGAATTGGGGACCGTTAGATTTGATCGAATAGAAAAAATTTGATCAATCGATTCATCATTTGTATCGATTGATTCAAAGGATTAATAGATCACATTTTTTCTATTCTATTGTTCGATCGATCGAATTGCGGTAAAATCCTGCAAATTCGATATTCGAAGGATTTTACTTCACATGGTCGAATTTCTAATTTTTTTTATTCGAAATTCAACCAATAGTAAATCTGCACCTTAGTGTAGCTCAAAAACCTTAATAATGAATGAGTACATAGTGATATATCATAGCAAAATAGAATTCTGTTGAGCAACCATATGCGGTAATGTTGGTGGTCAAGGGTAATGCATATATCAGATCATATAGTAGACTGCATGGAGAACAATCGTCAGGTTAAATGCAATTGTGTTTTCATGATTCCCTTTAACATGATTAAGGTATTTTACCTATCCATGGTTCACATAAATCAAGAAAGCCACACACACACACAATGAACATGGTAATTACCTTTTCCTTACATCAGGAGAGTTATAGGTTTATTTGCTTCTATTCTCTATCATATAACAATACATAGTTAGAGAAAGATGATCTGCTGTCTGCTTCATTGTAAGAGAAAACAATATAGCTCTATAGCAAATGACATACAGATATTTGCATGTATTATTAGAAAATAGTTGCAAAGCAAAGTGTCTTTCTGTGCCCATTAAATATTTTCACTGACTTAATGTATCATAAATTCTTTGTAGAACCTCCATAACCACTTGAAACACTAAAGAGACAAAGTCTTAAGTAATGCACCATTGCACTCTTTTATCATCCATTTAATGTTTTTTTTTCCTGAAGAAAGGATAAATCAATCTTAACCTGAAAGTATTTTGCTGCACTTTGCACTATGCTGATATCTCCTGCTCTCCTAACTGATTGTTTTGTCAGATTCGGAAACAATGTGGTTTTGATTCTCTTTTTCTATCATTTAATTTCACAAAGAATCAAACTGCTCAACAACGAGATGGAATCATACCTGCTTTTTGGATATATAGAAAACAATGAAATGAAAATATGAATTTTGAAATAAAAGAAAGAAAGAAGACATTGTCTTATTTTTCATGTTTCTTAAATAAACCAAAGTACATTTTGATGACACGTTAACTGTGTGTCATGTCTTATAGTTCTTCTGTACTCTTAAATTTTCAAGCTGATTTAGGCTTAGTACAGGGTTTTTATGTTTGGCAAAGCTATGTGTACCTGTGGTGCTGCATAAATAAATACAATACAGTAAGTAGACTGGCTTCTTATGTGTAGATGATGCTGAGACCCATAGAAAATAAAAAAATGATACAATCATTTGAATTTCCTTCACTGTGTACAATACAATCTATTATCCAAAGTTCTGCAAGGAAAGACAATTATCCTGCAGAAATCCATAATAACAAATATAATGGGTTATGCCAGGGTTTTTATTAAAGTTTTGCAGTAGAGTTTAGGCAGGATGTTAACAGAACATACATACACACACATATTGTCAGATAGTGCTTTATTACTATGCTAGCTGCTGCTAGCAGAACATACATACACACACATATCATTAAATGGTTTGCTAAAAACCACCCAAAGCTAAAAGCCAATGTACCACTAACTAGTCATTAAAACATGTGTAAATAATTGAACTAAATTTTATTTGCCTTGGAGCAGCAGTATGTTAAATACTACTGTTGATAGGATATACATAAGGAAAGTTAGGCACCCCCAAGTGAGCACATGTACTTACCTGAAACCCCAGTTCAGTGCACCTATTAGGAGAAAACTACACCAGGCAGGGATTCTTCCAGCGAGAACCACGCTGTCTTCTGGCTTCTTGAAATTGTTGTTTTCTTTGTTAACCTTCAGCTCTTCTTGCTACAGTTGTTCCCTAGAAGAATCCTAGGCCAGTGCAGTTTTCTCCTAATAGGTGCACTGGCCCAGGATTTCAGGTAAGTACATTCGATCTTTTGGGGGTGCCTAACTTTTGGCACCCCCAAGTAAAAAAGACCTTCCCTTCTCCTTTAAGTGCATATGAATCATGAATAAAATGTAAAAAATAAATGTAAAAATATATCCTAATATGCAGTGCTTTAGGAGATCTTCAGTTTAGTGAGATCATCTGCTTAGTGGTGTCACTTCAGTTTGTCACATGACAGGGGAGTTTTTTTATTTATCAAAATTTGAATAAAAAATTTTTGTGCAGTGTTTTTGAGATAAAACTCACAAATACCAATGTATTTCAAAAATTCTAATTTTTTAGGTGGGAATAACAATATTCCCTTTTGAGGGAGGCAATTTCCATAATGAAATCCATCCATTTTGGTAATATGCAGCAACTGTAGCAGTCCCTGAAGTAAAGACATGAACAATTTTGACAAATACTGTACGTTGACAAACTGGGCAAGAATCAATATAATTACCAACATCCCATCTTAATGTTGGCCACCAGAGAGTGCAGAACAGGATAGAATAGATGTTCCTGTGGCCTGGATTCCTGGCTACCTTAGAATTGAGTCTCAACCAACATAGCCACTCAAAGGTTTTCCCAGGCAAAGGGGCAAATTCACGAAAGCGCGAAGCATCGAACGCTAGCGCTAATTCGCCAGCGTGACATCATTTCGTAACTTCGCAAATTCACTAAAACCGAGTCAAGTAGATAGACTAACGCAACTTCGCACCCTAACACCAGACGAAGTTGCACACTGACGAAGGATCGTAATTACACGAATTCACTAAGATGACCATTTTACTGAACGTTACCACTTACGCTAGATGTAACTTTGCCAGGTCAGTCCCAAAAAAACACTGGCGTGTTTTACCTTTTGTAGGGTGATAGTCTGAAAAAGAGCAAAATTTTTTGGGGGCGTTACCCTCCTTCCCCCCTACATTTTCTAACATATGGCAACTCAACTATACAGGGGACACATGTTTAAGGCAATAGGACAACTTTATTTTATTTATTAAAGGTTTTTTGCCGTATGCAAATTAGGCTTCACTAGCGAAAATGCGCTTTGCCTGGCGAAGTAACACTAGCGCAACTATGCTACCGTTCGCCGACATGAGCGTAACTTCGCACTTTAGTGAATTTGCGTAGCGCTGGCAAAAATTCGCCTGGTGAAGTGCGGCAAACGTTAGCGAAGGCAACGCTAGCGCATTTTCACCGCTTAGTGAATTTGCCCCAAAGAGTTTGACCAGAGGAACATAAGGAGGTAAATTAATCTGGAAGACACCAGGGTGTCGCTGTGACAAAACTGCTCCCGCATAAATCTCAGGCATTTGCTTCTTCTACAAAAGGAAGAATAGAATCTGCTCACCGGAGCAGAAGTGAATGCTTCCTTCAATAGTTCAAAGGCTTTTACAGTCACATTACTCCATATACTTGAATCTGCCCCTTTCCAGGCAAGGACACCAACGGAGCCCCCAAAGTAGAAATGTTTTTAATAAATTGCCTGTAATAGTTGGCAATCCCTAAGAATCTTTGTATGGCTTGCAAAGAAAGGGGTGGGCCCTAAAATGACCTGAACATTGGCTGGCTCCATCTCTAACCCTTTTGTGAAATAATACTGCCTCCTATCAATTTTTATAGCTAGGTGCATTGAAGTATCAAGGACGGAGCAGGAAAACTAAGTAGGCTATTGTCACGGTCGGCACCCAACACCAGAACAAACACCAAGGTCTCGGCTCATGCTTCATCAGTAGTGTGACTGCCTTTGGGCCTCAGGAGGAGCCCTTGGCTTACTTGGATGCCACCTGGACTTAAACGAGAGGTGCAAGATAAGGGTTCTGGATAGGCAGAGGGGCACAATTGTAGATAGAGTTTATAAGGCCAAAGATCATGGTACAAGCAGGAGTAGGCTGATTGGTAGTCAGACAGGCTGTATCGAGGCAGGCAGATAGCCAGGATCGTCAGGAAGGCAAAGGGTCAAACCGGGTGATCAATCAGATGGGGTGAGGCAGAATCAGAGTCGAATAACAGGCAGGAATCAAACCAAGAAGTCAATCAGGAGGGTTAAGCAGAATCAAATTCGGTTTCAGGCAAGGGTCAGGTTTCAGAGGTCAGAGTAGTCAAATAGCCAGGCAGGGTCAAACACAGGATACAGGACAGACTAGAAGCTTAATAGCACAAGGTACAAGGCACCATGAATAAACCTATCATGGGCAATTCTACAGTAAAAAGTGTCCCTTTAAATACTTTTTGAATTTCACACCATTGCACGCTGACGTCATTACGTCAGCGAGCACGTCCCCGCGGCACCATTAGACCACCAGGGTGAGATCTCTTTTCAGCTATCTTTGATAGCATCAGCAAGCCCCACCCTGAACTGACTATGTAAAGCAGTATCATTCCAGCCGTCTCTACCATCCAGGCGGAATTCAGTACAGTACTCCTCGACCACCATTTACCATGCCTAAACAAGTGAAGCAGAATGATAAAGGTTCTCATAGATAATAGCCACAGCCTTAAAAAAGGAGTTGAGAGAGAGAGACGGGTTGGATCAATTGGGGATTCCCTAACAAAATTGACTCTGGACTCCTCAGTAGGAAATGTCTCCTGAAAGGCGAAAAATCTACTTTTCGTTAGATTCCACTGCGGAGAAACCTGGGGCTGTTGGTAGCGATCTGCTTCCCGGGACAGGAGCTGAGATGGGAGTGACAGGTTGTTGCTTGATAATGTCCAGCCTTCATACATCTATGAAGGCATCCTACTTAGTCACATTAAATATCCCAAAACTGAAAAGAAATGCCAAGGTCCCTATTCCAGCTCACACTTTTGTTTGTAACATGTCAAATGCTGCCAGGTCTGAAAGTGAGAGGAACAAGGTGAAGATTCTGGGCATTAAAGGGAAACAGTAGGAACAGGATAAAAGTAAGCATAGTCATGGAATGGGCCATCGTCAATAACCTGTACAGAATCGGAATCCAGAAGAGTAGTTAGAAATGGGCAAAGATTGGATCAGGCAGCGATAAAGGGGTGGAGAAGGACAGATTTGAAGCACACTCAGGAAACCAGAATAAACTGTGGACAAGGGAAAATGGACAAGGCATCTTTAAATATTAGAATTTTGCTCCAAAACCAATAACGTCAGAAGTGGGGCACCAAACAAAACCAACAAGACACATGCACCAACTCTTTGGGAAGAGGCAGTGGGCCCCCCATAAGGAGAGCAGAGAGCAGTCACTCCTCCCCACTTGAATACCAGGTATTGTTACAGAGTGGTTGTAAGTAGTTTTTTTTTCTGTATGCAGTGTGCCAACTTGATTTATTGAGTCATCTGCTCTTTGTTGATCTAGATGTGGGCCCTGTATGTGTTATTTTATGACACAACATTACATAGATCCATGTCCATAAATGTAATGTTATAGGATTTAAAAATGTTATTGGGCAACCCTTTTGAAATAAAAAATAACAAAATGGTATAAAGGTGATACCTTTATTGGCTAACTAATATAATCATAGCAAGCTTTCAGAACATTTTAGTTCCTTTTTCAAGCTTTTTCAAAAAAAAAAAAAAAAAAAAAAGGAACTAAAATGTTCTGAAAGCTTGCTTTTTTTTTTTACTGGCTAACACGGTACAGCAACTTTACCAGGATTTAAAAATATACAGCCTGCATATACCTTAAACTAGACTAGCATTGGTAAATCAATGATGGAGAATGAACTTGAGTCCATTGAGTTTAGACACAAGGAAGTTTTATTTTATGGTGAAACATGATGCATACTTTTTTTCAACCTGAACTATTTAACAGTTTTACTGCAAAATACACTTACATTCTTCAAACCAGTCTAAAGATGATTTAACTCCTACCTACCTCACATATACTGTATAAATCCAGAGGAGAAGAAAAAAACTCACAAAACAGCCTCATGTAGAAATTAAAGAATTTATTAGACAGCTTCCTTCACTTAAAGATCCCAATAGTTACTATACAAAAAGGTATATAGTATAACTGGGGTTACTGCAGTTACCATTCTGTAAAGAAATGTAACAAAGAATAAATCTTGCCCTTAGTATCATGCTTGCACAAGTACTTCATTTCTATTCTTCCTTTAAGCAACCCTGAACTGTGGCAATATTAAATAAACACCAGAGGACAGAGGATATATATTTTGGTTGGAATCTTGAAAGACAATAGAATGTGTTGATTGCAACCATAGTATGTATTGTTTCCATTATATCAATGTTGTAAGTCTTTCACAATGATACTTAGATTGTTCAGGCATTCCCATTTGCTTTCCAAGCTGAACTAGCAATCTGACGCCTGAGGCAAAATGAGATGAAAAGACTTAAATTCACAAGGAACGTATGCAGAAACTCACCAAGGCTTCTCAGTTTCACAGGTCAATGTTTTGATCAAGTGAAGTATTCTCTACATAAAAGACTTATGTACATATGAGTTAACTCTGACACTTTTTTTTTGCTGCAGCAGGAACTAGAAGGCACATCCCCATAAATATTTTAAGTTTTTTATGAAATAAATCAGATGCAAATGTTTCTATAAAACATACATACGCCTACACATCTTTCACACATGATATAGCTCTATAAACAGAGGGGGGGTGTTCAAAATAGATTATGGTTACAAAATAAACATAAAGTATGTGTCTTTTTGTAAATTTCTTCTCTAATTGCTCAATTCAGGCGATGCAGTGTCCTTTCTTTATAGACATATGCCTTTTTTCAGCTTTAAGCAACCTTTTTGCCTATTTTTTTATTCTCTATGCTGTATATTATTGTTGAATTTTGCAGACTACTTTCCTATTTTTGAAAAAAAATCTGTTTTCCTGACAAGATTTACCGACTAATACGATTTTGTATCTTTTTCTTCCTGATTTTCCTTCTTTTATATTTTTAATTATATCATGTTGGGTAGAGAATATGTGTGCTATAACTTCTTGTAACATGTTCTGAATATAATGAATGACTAGCAAATCTTGCCAAGATCCTATTAACATTCATTTTCAGTGAAGAAACAGGCACATTGTTACACATATGAGCACTGTGAAAAATAACAAGGTGTATAAAGACTGACTGAAACTCATTAGTTGTGTGACATTGTAAACATGTCAAGGGTCAGGGCAGGCAACAGACAGATGGTTAGTTCAGGGACCAGGTCAGATTATGTAACAAAAGCAATTATAAGGGTAGGAATAATAGAATACTTAGCCTAGGAGACAGGACTTAAAGATACAGCTAAATGTTTATTCACTCAACTTTGTTCCATTATGATATTGGCTGCATTGATATTGGCTGCATCGAAGTCTCAGGCGTATTATGCATTATTCTTATGGTAACATGGAAAAAATTATTTGCCTTCTTGACCAATTCTATTAATAACACATTGTTAACATATTTATGAAAAAGAGTTCATCTTCATTGCAAATTGTTTCAGAAAACAATCTTGAAGTTCTTTCAAGCCATGCCGTGATTCCTGAGTTTTCACAGAAATAAATACAAAAATATATATGCCAAAATTTGACATTGCCTGGTGTGCCCTTTGCCTTATAAACTGCATATTTATTAAAATTGATACCTGTATCATGTCAACAAAATGTGTTTGACTGCTGTGAGCAGTTAGATTCTATTCAACAATGTATATAGCATGCAGGGAAAAAGGATCCAGACATTTATTTTCTATGCTAGAGCAATTTGTTTTAGCGAGAAAAATAAATGATTGACTATCGACTTTACCAAAACCTGAAAAATGACCCCCCATTTTTTTTCATATTAGTAAAATGCAGTTTTTGCACCACTCTTTCTTCATTCTATTTTGAAAAGATGCCCAGACTGTACCATGCTCTGGATTTATGGAATCTGCTGAAGGCTCTGGCCTAAAGTAGAAAGATTTTAGGAGTGGCATTCCACCCACTTGATAACTTCTGCATTGGGGAATGGGAAATTCAAACAGTTGTCAAAGTCTTCTGTCCACCCACACCCTAGAGCAAACATGTCTGCATAATATAAACCCATACTACATCCATCCAGTCACAAACACTTCTGCCAATAGAATCATATGAACAAGAAATCATACCAGCTATCTCTTTGTATCATTTAAATGCACAGTTGATAAAAATTAAACTCCCACTGAGAATTTTCTGGCCAAAAAATAAGTTAACGCCACTATATAGATGGCGGTAAAATGTTACGAATATTCTGGCGTTAATTTTGTCTTTCACACATTTCGCTGTTTAGTAAACCAAGTGTTAATGTGTATGTAACGTTATTTTCAGCGAATGCGATAACTGGCGAAAAAGTATTCTTGCGCAAGAATATTCGCAAATTTATACTTACCGTGTGTTAATAAACTCGCAAAAACATATTCTGCGTTAAATTTGTCTATATTTTGTGCGAAAAATTTTACCGCACTTTAGTAAACGGACCCCTATGATTTCTATATAGCATAAAACATTTTAGTACAAAAATACATTTTGAGCTGCAGAACTTTGAAATAAATGTATTTAATTGTTGTGTAGGATTAGTTAGTCAGTAAAATGGGCAGTCTGCAAAAAATCTCATGAATAGCACATGATGCTTTCTAAAATCAAATTTATATGACAAATGTTGCCTCAATATCAGACCTTAGTCAATTTTCCCTAATCTGCAAATAATCTCCAAACTACAGAAGAATACATTTCAGAAGAATAAATAATAAAAATAAATAGCTAAAACAATAACAAAAGACATTGACTTTAATGTTTGATAATTTCATAACTATTTGCATAATTGAATCTAAATTTATATATATCAGTCGATGGAATTTTAGGACATGAAATCAAATGTTTTATAGTGTTTAAAATTAGAAAAAGTAAAAGTGATTAAAATGAAATGCGTTGAGGTTAGCTTTTGTTTAATATTCTTATTAATAATACAAATAGGCAGCACGAAAAATTAAACATAAGCACCAACAGATCAACATACAGTTTAAAAAATTGTCTTTGTTTCTCATTCATTGTTTCTCATTCCATTCCAATCAAGGTGATGAACTGTCATATCAATGTCAAACAATCAAAATGCTAGAAAAACAGTGCTGATCAGCATTATCAAATAATGTCAAGAAGAGGTTGCATTTTTTAAAATGGCAAAGTCAGACTGCGTTTTATGGTGAAGGACAAGATAATTATCAAGTAAACAACATCATCAAGGGAAGATGAAAAAAAGGTACTCTAAATATATCTTGAAGAATCAAGTGCTGAATGCAGGCTTCTAAGTTAACTGGTTATTTAAATGACTATTGAGTTAGCATATCAAGTTTGATGTGCAAATAAATTGATCTTTTTTGTTACAAATGAGCATCAATGCATGCTGCTTAAACAAATGCTAATGTTTGCAAACAACTACATAGTTTCACATGTGCATAACCTTCACTTTATAACAATTAGCTAAAATTCCTTTTAGCTACTTAAAGGGGAACTATCACATAAATGAAAATGTAATATTAGCTTCAGTATACTGAAATAAGAAGCTTTCTAAGTACAATCAAATAAAAATGATGTACCATTTCTGAAATAATCAAGTTTATCTTCACTATGCCTCTCTCAGCATCTGTTTTTCCTCATTGGGGCAGATTCACTAAAGCGCAAAGCATCTAATGCTAGAGCTAATTCGCCAGCGTGACATCATTTCGCAACTTTGCAAATTCACTAACATGGACTCTGGCGAATTTTTGCTAGCGAAGTAGATAGACTTGCGCAACTTCGAACCCTTACGCCAGGCAAAGTTGCGCACTGACGAAGGATCGTAACTTTGCAAATTCACTAAGGTGAACATTTTCCTCAACGTTAGCACTTACGCTAGACGTTACTTCGCCTGGTCAGACCAGGCGAAGTTCAATACAATAGATAGGAGGTTGAAAAAAAAAATGTCAAATTTTTTCTAAGTGCCAAAAAAACGCTGGCGTATTTTAGCATAGGAGGGTGATAGTCTGAAAAAGATCGATCATTTTTTGGGGGGGTTACCCTTCTTCCCCCCTACATATTGCAACTCAACTATACAGGGGGCACATGTAGGGCAATAGGACAACTTTATATAATTTATTAAAGGTTTCCTGGGCTTGTGTAGTTGAATGTAGTGGTTGTAACATATACTTCTATTCTAAGTTAAAGTTCCCGCCGTATACAAATTAGGCTTCGCTAGCGTAACAGCGCTCTACCTAGCAAAGTAACATTAGTGCAACTACGCTACCGTTTGCCGACCTGAGCATAAATTTGCACTTTAGTGGATTTGCGTAGCACCTGGAGAGGTGTGGCGAATGCTAGCGAAGCCTACACTTGCGAATTTTCGGATCTATGTGAATCTGCCCCATTATATCTTCATTCAGAAGTTGGGTGTCAGATCAATGATCCAATATATAGTGTAGGGTGCTCCCTTTGCCTTGAAGATGTATTAGAGCTCACTCTGTTAAAAGCACCAGAAATCATGTCTCTCTAAATGCAGAATTTGTGCAAAAGGCAGTTATTTTGTTAGATTTTGTTTGTACTGTAATCTGTTATTTGAGTGAGCTCTAATACATCTGCTAGGAAATGGAGTCCTCCTGTAAGGTATATTGGAAAATTCATCTGACACCCAACTGCTGCATGAAGACAGAATGAAGAGAAACAGATGCTGAGAGAGGAATGTGAATATAAACTTTCTGAAATAAACAATGCAGACTTTTTAATTGATTGTATTTAGAAAGTTTCTAACTTCAGTATGGGGAAGCTTATATTAAATGTTCATTTTGTTCCTTCACACCAGTCACCCCAACATTTTTTTCTCTGGCAATGCTCCTACCCAGCAGGGAATGGATCTGCCATTCACAGCACAGATCTTAGCAGATCAACTGGAACACCTAAAGACAGCCCTGACAGACACTGCTGCAGTAAAAGTGGCCGTAAAAGAGATACAGAAAGAGGTCACAGAGCTTGGGGTCAGAGCTGACAAATAAGAAACTTATACAGACGATATGGCCCAGCGCCTGATAAATGTAGAAGAAGATAATGTGATGCTTAAAGGGAAGTCTAGAAAATAGATCACACAGACAGAATTTAAGATTTCGGGGAGTCCCGGAGGAAATAACACTAATAGATATCCTAAGCTATCTTAAAGAGTTGTATGCTCATGTGCGTCCGGATAACTCCAGTGATATGTGGCGTTTTGACAGGGCCCATCGTTCCCTAGGCACCAAACCACTCTCACCTAAGCCACCACGCGACATAGTCGCATGTTTCCATTACTACCAGAGTAAAGAGTTTATACTAGCGAAAACAAGATCCTCCAGCACAGTGAAATTCCGCGATCATAAAGTCCATGGGACAGATTCACTAAAGCGCGAAGCGTCTAACGCTATCGCTAATTCACCAGCATGACGTCATTTCGCAACTTCAACTTCACGGACTCTGGCAAATTTTCGCCCTTAGGCGGAGTTGCACACTGACGAATGATCGTAACTTCGCAAATTCACTAAGATGAACATTTTCCTCAACGTTAGCACTTACGCTAGATGTTACTTCGCCTGGTCAGACTAGACGAAGTTCAATACAATAGATAGGAGGTTGAAAAAAAATGTGAAAATTTTTCTAAGTGCCAAAAAAACGCTGGCGTATTTTAGCATAGGAGGGTGATCGATAATTTTTATGGGGGGTTACCCTTCTTTCCCCCTACATTTCCTAACATGGCAACTCAACTATACAGGGGGCACATGTAGGGCAATAGGACAACTTTATTTAATTTATTAAAGGTTTCCTGAGCTTGTGTAGTAGAATGTAGTGGCTGTAACATATACGTCTATTCTAAGTTAAAGTTCCTGCCGTATGCAAATTAGGCTTCGCTAGCGTAACATCGCTCTACTTAGCAAAGTAACACTAGCGCTACTACGCTACCATTTGCCGACCTGAGTGTAAATTCACACTTTAGTGAATTTGTGTAGCGCTGGCGAAAATTCGACCTGGAGAAGTGCGGCGACTGCTAGCTAAGCCTATGCTGGCAAATTTTTGCATCTTAGTGAATTTGCCCCCAAGGGGCAAATTCACTAAAGAGCGAAGTGCCTAACACTAGAGCTAATTCGCCAGTGTGACGTCAATTTGCAACTTTGACAATTCACTAACAGTGTCCCTGGCGAAAATTCGCTAGCGAAGGACATTGACTTGCGCAACTTTGCACCCTTACACCAGGCGAAATTGCGCACTGACGAAGGGACGTAACTATGCTAATTCAGATGAACATTTTTGGTAATGTTACCTCTTATGCTAGACATTACTTTGCTAGGTCAGACCTGGTGAAGTTCAATACAATAGATAGGAGTTTGAACTCCCAAGTCCCAAAAAATGCTGGCGTCTTTTACCTTTTGTTGGGTGATAGTTTGAGAAAGAGCGAAAACATTTTTAGGGTTACCCTCCTTACCCCCTACATTTTTTAACATATGACAACTCAACTATACAGTGGGCACATGTTTAGGGCAATAGGACAACTTTATTTTATTTATTAAAGGTTTCCTGGGCTTTTGTGGTGTAATGTAGTGGCTGTAACATACACCTCTATTATACGCTTAAGTTTGCGCCGTATGCAAATTAGGCATCACTAGTGTTAATGTGCTTTGCCTGACGAAGTAACGGTAGTGCTACTTATCTACTGTTGGCCGCCCTGAGCGCAAATTTGCATGGCGAAGTGCGACGAACTTTGGTGAAGGCAATGCTTGCGCATTTTCGTGCTTTAGTGAATTTGCCCCCAAATCTTTACGGATCTAGCTCCCATTACTCTGACCAAATGCAGAGAACTGAGACCTATCACTCAGAAGCTCTGAGAAAATGGTTTGCCCTACAGATGGAGGGTTCCCATTTAAACTGGTGGTCAACCGGGCAGGCCACCGCTATACCCTGCAAAACCTACAACATGGCATCCGGTTTTCTGAAAGCTCTGGGCCTGACACTTAAAGCAACAATGCCACTGAAATGCACATCACCTCATGAGGGAACATCGGTGAACTTTGAACGTTGTAGCTTACAACCCAACGGCATAAGGCATTATTGAAGTTGGCTCTGAGCCCATCACCGGTCCAGGATACTTAATGGTACAATACCTTATCAACACCAGGTTCTCTAGCCTTTTAGGATACAACATAGGCTCAACATACTACTTAGAGGTCTCCATCGACATCGCAGATTGACTACTCCTACTGTGTGGCAAATATCTGGATGTGGCTTTTGGCGACACAGTAAACTATTCCCCCCATTCGAGGCACCTGATTGCTCCTCCTAGGCTGTGGACTGTGGACACACCAACACCACGGCCATTGTAATATTTGAACATCTTTACAGCTTTCACAGTTCAGCCTGACAGAGTTCAGGAAAGTTGGGAATGTTCACTTAATGTTGATTTTTTTGTTTCTTCTTTGTTTTATATTGGCAACCAACACATTCTCATTATGTTGGAGACGAGCAATTTTATCTCAATTCCATGATTGGCTACTGTCTGCTATTGTATGGTCTATTATATATCATATGCTCTCTTAGAACATGTAGTTTGATGTGTGAGGTGTTTTGGGACTTTGGTCGACTGAAGTTACTATGTCTCGCTATACATGGGTCACATATAGCTTTATTAGCCTTCCATATATATACCCATGGCTAAGTTTATTTCCATCAATGCTAAGGGCCTTAATGGCATACAAAAAAAGGTACTTAACTTTAAAAAAGCTTAAAGACTCCATGGCTGATATTGCCTTTATTCAAGAAACTCACTTTTCAAAAGACAGCTCCTGTAAACTTTGCTCTAAATTTTATCCTAAGGTCTTCTGCTCCTCAGGCCCCCACAAAAAGTCTGGAGTAGCAATCCTCCTTCACAAGGACTGCCCATTTTCAGTTGAACAGGCCCTCACTGACCCAAATGGTCATTACTTACTGCTGACAGGTACATATGCAAATGTCTCAGTGATACTCCTCAATGTCTATGCACCGAACAAAATGCAGGTTCATTTCCTGAAAAAGGTGATTTCTAAAGCCCAGCAACAAACCCCTCTCTACATCATAATGGGCGGAGACTTTAACTTAACATTCTCTCAGATGTCAGATAGATCCAAACCTGCTTTAGACCAGACAGCCCACCAGGCAAATTCTGAGACAAGCTCAGCTATGCGATGCCTGCTGCATCAAACACCCTATGGAGAGACAATATACCTTTTACCCTCCTGTACACAAGGTCCACACCCGCATCAACTACTTTTTTATCTCACATCCTAGTTTCCGTTTGCAATTCTCAGCAGAAATACTACCCATTTCATGGTCTGACCATGCCCCATAACTTTAACTCTGCACATAATTAATGTTCCCCTTCGGGAAGCCCACTGGCACCTGAATGAAACTCTCCTACATGACTGGCCTTTTGCCAAATAGAAGGAAATTTGAAGGAATACTTTCAGATTAATGAAGGCTTAGTTGCTTCTCTAATTACACTCTGAGAGGCCCACAAAGCCTCGATCAGGAGCCATTTTATTGCACTAACAGCACACAGAAAAAAAGCTCAGGGACATGAAAACGCAATATAATTTGACTGGACAGGTATCTAAACTGAACCAGGTCAATAGCTTGAAAAAGGAATTGGCTATCTTAAAAAACAGACAAGCAGAAAAAGCCATTATTTGGACTAGACAATTGTTCTACGAAAAAGCTGACAAACAGCACACCCTGTTAGCTAGAAAATTAAGGGATCAACAAGCCAATATGAGAATAACCCCCATCAAACTCCCATCAGGCCAATTGACTGATGACCCAGAACAAATAGGCTCCCTGTTTCATGACTTTTACTGTAAGCTTTACAACCTACCTCAACCATTCTCACGCCCTAACCAAAGATCTGATCACTGGTTTTTTGACTGGCCTTAACCTCTCAAAGTTCCTAGATGAAGACCTGGCCGCACTTAATGCATATATCACTGCAGAGGAACTGTCCCACACCCTTAAACATATGCCCAATGGGAAAACCCCTGGCCCAGATGGCCTCCCTTATAAATACTATAAGCTATATCAACACATTTTAACACCCTACCTGCTAAAACTCTTTAATCAATACCTCAAGATCTCAAGTAATCCTTAGCCTTGATGCCAAAAAGGCATTTGACAGGTTAAATTGGACCTACCTGTTCTCCGTATTAGGCCATCTTAACTTCTCAGGCCCCTACCTTACAGTATGGTCCTTACCAACCTATATAGCACTCCACTCACCCTATCTCCCTAAGATATCTGGTCAAACCCGAAGGCCTATCCCTATTTTCAATGGAACAAGGCAGGGCTGTCCCCTCTCCCCCCTCCTATATGCCCTTAGCATTGAACCACTGGCGGCAGTTGTACAAAACCAGCCGGATATCACTGGGGTTAAAGTGGGCTCATCCCAATTTAAAATAGCTTTATTTGCAAACAATGTCCTACTCCCATTATCCAATCCAATTATCTCTCTCCCAAACCTTCACCAACTGATAGACAAATACAGTATGCTATCGGGGTACAAATTAAGTAAGACTGAAACCCTACATTTGAGTATTCCACTGGAAATAGAGTCTAGAGTCTTTAAAATCTGCTTTGAATTATAAATTAAAACTAAAATCTTTAATCTTGGGTATCCAGATATCTGCCACATATGGACAATTATATGAGCTCAATTTCAAACCTCTTATATCACAAGTGAAGACACTACTTTTGAAAATGGTCCCAATATACATTTCTTGGTTGGGCAGGGTGGTCGCCATAAAGATGAACATATTGCCAAAATTTCTTTATCTGTTTGAGACCCTCCCAGTCTCTGTCCCTCCCTCAGTGTTTAAGGAAGTGCAGTCCTCACTCCATAACTTTATCTGGGCTCACCAGAGTCATAGAGTGGCCCCCCAGCTAAGAGGTCTAGGAGCCCCCAACATTCAAAAATATTATGAAATAGCCCACTTAGGACAACTGCTGGCATGGTCAAACTGGAATCCCACTACAACATAGGGCCACATTGGAAATTAGCTGGCACAGGACTGCCATCTGAATGTCCTCATATAGTGTACCACAACCACACCGAGATGCCCATCCATGGTACTCTCATGTAACATGCACTCAATATGGCTCAAGACCAGACAACGATGCAACCTGATCTTGACCAAAACGCTGCTGATAACATTTCTTAGCAACCCAGCATTCCAATGGAACTAACAAGCTTCACAAAATGGGCAAAACCCCACTGTTTCACTGTACGTGATATGCTCCATCCACAGACCCACACTATACACCCACTGCAAACTATTCAGGACAGGGATCCCCAGATGAAAAGCAGACACTTCTTGGAACTAGTGATGGGCGAATTTATTCGCCAGGGGCGAATTCCCGCGATTCGCCGCTAGTGAATAAATTCGAGAAACGGTAGCAAAAATTTGCCAGCAAAAATTCGTCAAAAAAATTCGTCAAAAAAAAACGAGTTTTTTTTGTCGCAGCCACTGAAGCACAGAGGCCCGAACAACCAGTATGAAATGAA
>CM044431.1:32654801-32681506 GCA_024363595.1 Xenopus borealis
AGCCCCAACTAACGCGAACCCAAAATGGCGAACGTCGCGCGACGTTCGCGAACTTCCGGCAAGTGCGAACAGCCGATGTTCACGCGAACAAGTTCGCCGGCGAACAGTTCGCGCCATCCCTTATAATTATGTATTCATCCCTTGAGTTCATGCCCTTTTTTTATGCAAGACAGAACTTTATTTGCTTTAGTAGCTACAGAATGACACTGACCAAAATTAGACTTGTTATATATAAAAAAAAAACCAAGATCCTTCTCAATTAAGGAAACTCCCAAAGTGTATAACCTTGCATTTCTGAATATTGAACCTCATTTTCCATGCCTGTATTTATGTGTGTGTAATGTTTTTGACAGGATAAAAATCATGTTATAGGCTTAGACATTAATAGTGAAAAAAAACATGTTATTACTCATTTTATTTTCATCCTTATAATAATGCCTTATTTTTTCAGTCATGAAATATCACTCATCATTTTAGAGAGAATGTTTATACTTCACCTCAGTACTGGCCCCAGTGATGCTTATACCTCAGTTGCCTACAATGTGGTCAGGCACCCGCACACACAAACACTAAGGTTGACTATATCGGCCACAAATTAACCTGACTGTGCTTTTTGAGGGTGGGAGGAAAGAAGAACAGCCAGAGACAACCATCCCTCAGAGAGGCGCACCTTAACCCTGCAATAGTTACAGCTGTATGTAATTGCATTGAAGCACAAACCTGTAAAGTTAATTTGCTTTTATATTACAAAGAAAATAGTAGGGAATATCATGGATGTCATCTGGCATTTTTGCATGTCTTTCTTTCTCTACTTTCTTTCTCTGTCCACTCCCACACCTTGTGTCTCATTCCATTCCCCTTTAGATTGTAAGTTATTTTTCACAGGGCCTTCCTCACCTTTTGTACTGGTACTGGTTGTTATGTGTCTAACTCTGTATTTTCTATGTATGTAATTGATGTGGTTTCTTTGTATAAATACATTTATTGTACAGCACTATTATGTTGGTGCTCTAAAAATACATGTTAATAATAACAATAATAAAAAAAATAGTTACATAGTTAAATTGGGTTGAAAAAAGACAAAGTCCATAAAGTTCAACCCCTCCAAATGAAAACATACATACATACATACAAACCCCTCCATACCTGCACATAAATTATATATGGTAATTTTCTCACTATAGAGTTTAGTATCACAATAGCCTTTGATATGATGTCTGTCCAAGAAATCATCCAAGCCCCTCTTAAAAACATTAACAGAATCAGCCATCACAACATCAGCCGGCAGTGCATTCCACAACCTCACCATCCTGACTGTGAAGAACCACTTACGCTGCTTCAAATGAAAGTCCTTTCAGTCTAATCTGAAGGTGTGGCCTCTGGTGTGTTGATCCTCTTCCGATTACAAAAAAAGAGGTTCCACCTAGATATTCGTTAGGGTTTTTTTTACAGTGAGAGCAGTGAAGATGTGGAATTCTCTCCCTAAATCAGTTGTACATTAGATAGCTTTAAGAAGGGGTTGGATGGCTTTTTAGCTAGTGAGGGAATACAGGGTTATGGAAGATAGCTCATAGTACAAGTTGATCCAGGGACTAGTCCGATTGCCATTTTGTTGTCAGGAAGGAATTTTTCCCCCTCTGAGGCAAATTGGAGAGGCTTCAGATGGGGTTTTTTGCCTTCCTCTGGATCAACTAGCAGTTAGGCATGTTTATGGGTAAAAAGGTCCACTCATATTTGTCTATAATGTCCTCTAATGTACTTGTAAAGTGTAATCATGTACCCTCACAAGTGCCTTTTCTTCCAGAGAAAACAACCCCAACCTGGGCAGTCTACCCTCATAATTTAAGTCTTCCATCCCTCTAACCAGTTTATTTGCATGTCTCTGCACTCTCTCCAGCTCATTTATATACCTCTTCAGGACTGGAGTCCAAAATTGCACTGCATACTCCAGATCAGGTCTTACTAGAGATCTATAAAGAGGTATAATTATGTTTTCATCCCTTGAGTTTAAGCCCTTTTTTATGCACGACAGAACTTTATTTGCTGTAGTAGCTAGAGAATGACACTGCCTAGAATTAGATAATGTGTTATCTATAAAAACACCAAGATCCTTCTCATTTAAGGAAACTCCCAACACAATGCCATAATGCATAACCCTGCATTTATCAACATTGAACCTCATCTTCCAGTTTGCTGCCCAGTTTCCCAACTTAGACAAATCACTCTGCAAAGTGGCAGTATCCTGCATGGAACCTAAAGTTCTGCACAATAAAGTATCATCTGCAAAAATAGAAACAGTACTTTCTTTTTGTAACTTTTTTATTTTATTGATTTTCACAATAAAGCCTGTTACAGATGTTTTCATTCAAACCAGTAATTTACATTTGCTTACATTTTTACTGCATTGACATCTGCATATTACATGTGTAACATAGCCATATGATTAAGTATAGAAATATCAAATGTTAATGTAGTTAACAAAGTTGGGGGAAGGGTTAAGGGGGGGGAGAGAGAAAAAAAAAAAAGACCCTATAGTATGGCTTACCCTGTTAGAGGAGTTGAAACAAGTGGTTATTTTCATATAAATCTATGTGTTCATATATCACTTCACTTCAGTTTCCTTTGTTGTCAAAAAATAGTCCCAGTTGCCCCATATTTTATTATGTAGTTGCAGTGTATTGCTTATTCGAGCAGTCATCTCCTCGAATCTTTTATTGTTTTCTAGTCTATCCGTTATCTCTTTAATTGTAGGGATTACTGAGGATTTCCATTTGGAAGTGATTGCCAGTCGGGCAGCTGTGGCAACCTGGTTGACCCACTTTTGGGCTGCATTATTGATTCCCGAAATGGAAAGGGCTAGTATAAGATGGGGCATTTCTATGTTTATGGTTGTTTTAAGGACTTTATTTATTAAGTTGCCCGTTTCTAACCAGTTTTGGGCATGTCCATAGTATATGGTGTATTGTACCCCTCTCCTGGCATCCTCTCCAGCACAATGGACTACTTTGCATGAACATTTTGGATAGTCTTTCTGGGGTAAAGTACCACCTCATCATGGTCTTATATATGCTTTCTTTTTGTTGGACACAAACTGTCATTTTTCGTGCATTGTCTCATATTTTCGCCAATTGGGTTTGGGTCAGTTCTTTTCCCATTACCTTTTCCCAATATTGCATATAAGAATGTTTAGGAAATGGCTCTTCCGGTAGGGTGTTCAATAGGTTGTACAGTTGTGAAATAAGGCCTTTGTATGGAAATCTACCTCCTAATATTTTTTCAAATGGGGATAGCTGTATTTGATGTTGCTGACCATATAGAGTTATGATATAGTGTTTAATCTGTAGGTATTCTATCTTTTTCCCAGTACTCCATTTACATTTATTTAAAAGTTCTTCATATGTATATAGCCATTTCCTTAATGGATCGATGAAGTCATTAATCCTGTTAAGTGCATGTACTGCCCAATTTATTTGGTACAGTTTTCATTGTCCTGGCTGAAATTCTGGATTTGCAGGCAGCAGTGTCAAAGCTGATGGATATTTGCTAATTTGATATTTTTTTGGCATTGCTTCCAGATAGATAGAGTAAATTTTATTGATTTCGGGGCTAACGCTGAGAGTAGGGCTTTCGAGTTTTTTGACAGTATTAAATTACTAATGTGGTAGGGCAGTGTGAATGCCGCTTCCAACTGGGCCCATTTAGTGGGTGGTCGTGGCTGTAACCAAGCTAAGGTTTGACCTAGATGTGAAGCTTCATAATATTTCCCTATGTCTGGGACTACTAGGCCCCCCTGATTCCTCTTTGCTAGGAGCACTGATCTTGGTATTCTAGATTTTGTTGTGCCCCATATATAGTTCATTATCAGTTTTTGTATATGGCATAACTTATAAGTGGGGATTTGTATTGGGATGGCCTCAAATAAATATAGCAATTTGAGAAGTATGGTCATTTTAACTGCCGCTATGCACCCAAACCAGGAAATACTTTTGGGTCCCCACTCCTTAATGTCTTTTGTTATTTGTGTTACCAAGGGTACAAAGTTTGTTTGATAAAGTTGATGGTAGTGTCGTGTCAATTTAATTCCTAGGTAGCTTATGTGTGCGGTCTGCCACTTGTAGCGGAAGTCTTCCTGAAGCGCATTTTTTTCAGGTTCTTTTATGTGGAACATAAGGGCCTCCGATTTGGTCCAATTAATTTTGTACCCTGCTAGTAAGCTATATGATTTTAGAATGTAGTGGAGATTGGGTAGTGAGACAAAGGGATTACTAAGAGTCAATAGGACATAATCCACAAAAAGTGAGACTTTGTACGTTTGAGTGCCTACTGTTATTCCTTTAATATCCGGGTGTTCCCTTATTTTGGCTGCTAATGGCTCTATGCTGAGGGCATAAAGCAGGGGTGAGAGGGGGCATCCCTGCCGTGTACCATTCCTAATTTGTATTGGAATGCCCATGTCTCCATTTAGTTTCAAATAAGCTGATGGCGTAGTATATAGTGACTGGACTGCTTGGAGAAAGGGGCCATGAAATCCCATAGTCTGCAGCAACTGGGTCATATAGGTCCAGTCTAGCCTATCAAAGGCTTTCTCTGCGTCTAGGCTCAGGACTACTGCTGTGGTACCTCTAGAGTGGATGATGTCTATAAGGTCTATAGCCCTGCGGGTATTATCTCCTGCTTGCCTTCCAATTACAAAACCTACTTGGTCGGGGTTGATCAGTCTGGGTAGGAGTGGGGCTAGTCGTTGGGCTAGAAGTTTAGTGAAGATTTTTAGGTCACAATTTAGGAGTGCTATAGGTCTGTAGTTTCCACACTGTGATAGGTCTTTGCCCTCCTTAGGGAGAACTGTTATGTACAGTAGGATGAGAGCATAGAGTTTGGTATTTGTTCTTTTCCCTGTAGGAATATGTTAAATAATTCCGCTAGTATTGGGGCTAGGATTGCTTGAAATGTTTTATAATATGTGTTTGTGAACCCATCAGGTCCTGGTGACTTATGAAGGGGTAAAGACTTCAAAACTTCAAGCACTTCTTCCTCTGTAACTTCCCTGTTTATCTCTTCTAATTCTTCTTTAGTTAATGTGGGTAGTTGACACCCTTCTAGAAATTGGGCCAATCGTTGTGATTTATTGGTAATTGTGTGGGTGGTGGTTGGGAATAAATTGTACAGCGTGGAATAATAGGAGTGGAAAGCTTGTGATGTTTGAGTTGGGTTATGTAGGGTTTCTCCACTGTTAGATTGGATCGTCAATATTTGGGTTTGCCTAGTTCGCTGTCTTAGTTGATTTGCTAGTATTGTGTGGGCTTTGTTCCCCCTTTGATAGTATCTCCTTTTTGTCCAAATCATTGTTTTCTCTGCTTCATGTGTTGCTATTTTTTTTAATGTGGAGCGTAAATTTAGTATTTCTTGGGCTTTTTTAGGGTCTGGATGTTGGTTTCTAGTTTCTAATTTATATAGTTTAGATTCTAAATTGTATGTTTCCTGTTTTCTATTGTGTTTCCTTTTGGTAGTAATTGAGATAATGTGGCCCCTGATAATGGCTTTATGAGCTTCCAATGTTAAGGCTGTGGATTCTATTGATCCCTTATTTATTCCTTTAGGTTATTCCCTATTTCTTCCTTAATATTATGGTCATTAAGGATGGTTTCATTTAGCCTCCAGTGTGTCTGTTTTGTTATCTTCGGAGGGATTGAGATTATTAGGGTGATAGGAGCATGGTCTGACCATGAGATGGCTTGGATAGATGTGGTGAAGGGGTACCTCATGCAGTCCTGAGATATGAAGAAGTAATCTAATCTCATGGAGTTCTGATGGGGTGAGGAGTAAAATGTGTACCTACGGTCCCTTGGGTTGTTAATACGCCATGAGTCAAACAAGGCGTGAGATCTGATAATTGCTCGAAATTGTTTGGCTTTTTTTGGGACTTGAGAGCTGTTTGAGGGGATGGTCTCCCTATCTAGCTTCTCTGAGAATACCAAGTTAAAGTCACCCCCTATTATCAATATCGTTGATAAGTGTCTGTCTGCCAAAGATAAAATTCTACCTACTGTGCGGAGTTGTTTGTTATTAGGCACATATACATTAATCAAAGTTATCGGTGTACCAACGTATGAGCCATGTAATAGCAGGTAGTGACCCATAGGGTCTGCAATTTGTTTTGTTATTGTCAGGGGGCAATCTTTATGTATCAGAGTCATAACCCCTGCTTTTTTGCCAGGGCCTGACGCCTGATAAGTCCTAGTGTAATGAAGAGAATGGAGTCTATTATTGTAAGATGCTTTAAAGTGCGTTTCTTGGAGGAACGCAACATCTGCTTTAAATCTCCGGATCTCTTTTAAAGCCAATGTTCTTTTCCTGGGACTATTTAGCCCCTTTACATTTAAAGAGAATAGTCGGACCATTTTAAGATTTTAAAAGAGGGAGCTATTCTGGGGGGCTCGTCCGTTGGTAGGTTTATATTTTGCATAGTTATAACAGGATATAATTCACCATCAGTTATATTCCGCAACTTTTTGAAATCAATGACAAATTTTCGTATGCCTATGTAAGGGGTATTCTGCCCCATTGAATGTCTTTTGATGTTCTCTGAGAATATGGCCCTTTCCCGGTTACTAAAAATTTCTCCAAACATATTGAGATATATAAAGGTTGCAAAGTGATGTTTAGATTTTTTCATTTTCCTCACGATGGGTGGACATAGAGAGCATCTCGGATGAATTAGCCAACCTGGGCGGCAGGGGAAAAGTAGTGAAACAAAGAGTTCAAAGTATAACAGTCCAAAAAAAACAGTCAACAAAATTAACTTCAAAATTTGTACAATCATTGGTGTTACCTGACCCTGGTAACCTGTGACACTATCGGTATGTTGCTTCCAAGTACCAGTGTCTAGGGGAGCGTCTTAGGCAAAAGGATTCCAGTAGGGGATTTTGTCCCTCCGCAGTCGGGGTCTATCATTTTCATTAGTATCAGGTTTGATCCTAGGTTCCCTCTTGCCAACTGTAGTTGGTTTTCTTACAGGGATTCTTTCAGGTGGGTGAGTCTGTTCTTTGCGGTGGTGTTGATGCTGGACGGCCCTTAGGTGGGCTTCTTGTTTCCCATTCCGGAGCCATTCTAGATGGTCGCTCGGTATGAGCTGTCTTGGATGTCGGCAGACTTGGCAGACCTAGGTTGCTGAGGAACTTATTGCTTTGCTGGAGATCTGAGAGGATGTGTTGTTTATTGTAACAATTAGTTTAAATGGGAACCCCCATCTATATGGGGTGTTATGAGCTCGTAGGAGTTGGGTGACTGGTCTGAAGTCCCTTCTCTTGTGTGATTGGGGATAAGTCGTTGTAGATTTGAATCTTTGCCCCTTGAAATTCAATATGGGTTGAGTTTTGTGTTTCCTGAAGGACTTTTTCTTTGCTTTCGTAGTAGTGGCCGGGTTTTTTAGGGCCCAGTGCTCTATGAGCTCTGTCGAATCGCCATGCCTCTACTTGTAAGTCTGGGCAGAGATTGGAGAAGAGTGCTCTGAGGTGTTGCCTGATGTCCTTTGGTAGGATGCTTTCAGGTACTCCTCTTATCTGAAGGTTTTGCCTGCGGCCTCTGTTTTCGAGGTCTTCGCAGTATGCTTTAAGATTGGCCAATTCTTCCTGCAGTGTGAGCTGATCATCTTCTAGTGTATTATGCCTTACAATGAGGTTGTCCGAAATAGTCTCTAGCAGCACTCGCTGGCCTAGAGTGCTGCTCATTCTTGAATTCCTGTACTGCGTCTTTTACTGCTCCTGCTATAGCTGTAGTAAGCGAATTCCGTAGGACTGAGAGCTGTTGTGCCAATATGTCGGCTGTGACCGGCATGGGATTTTTAGATTTTTCTGCCTTCTTGTATGTTGCTTCTGTCCAGCTTTCTGGAGTTTGTGGGCGGGAGAGAGGGTAGGAACCTGCATCATGTTCTGGGTTTATGTCGCCCTCTTTGGCCTTGTGCAGCTTGTCTGCAGTTATTTGCCCCCCTTGTGCTGGTCTTTGTGTTTGGGTCTCAGTTGGGGGGCTAGGTGCCAAGGTTTGTTTTATGCCCTGGTTTTCTCCCTCCTTCCTAATCCCACGCACCTTATTTGCCTCCAGACATGTGTGCTGTGTCTGTTCCCATTCCAGGTAGCTTGCAGGTGAGCTAGAGGCTGAGCTGTGCCCCTCGTCCAAGTCCTCTCCTCCCTCCTTCCTCTCTCTCAGCTTGTCAGCAGTTACTAATTTGCGCGAGGACTGTATCTGCGCATTATCAGGCACCCTGTCTGGGGAGGTGCGCTCCGTGTCTGAGGCCGCGTCGCCATCTTGGATCCTCCGGAGTCTGTTTGCTGCCGCTGATTTGTGGAGGTACGGGGTGAGGGTGCCCATCGGTTCATGTCTGCTTGTTTTAGCTGCGGGATTCCCCGATCTCTTATTTGCTCTATGTAGCTAATAATCGGGGATTTATGGCCCCAGGCTGCGGAGCTGCGTTTTCTGCCTCCTTACTCCTTCATGTTGCGCCGAAACAGTACTTTCAATGTCCACCTCCAGGTCATTAATAAAGAATTTGAAAAGCAAGGGACCCATTACAGAGCCCTGCGGTACCCCACAAACAACACTGGTCCAATTACAAAATGTTCCATTTACCACCACTCTTTGTAGCCTATCTTTTAGCCAGTTCTCTACCCAAGTACAAATACTATGTTCCAGGCCAACATTTTTAATTTAACCAGTAACCTTCTGTGTGGCACTGTATCAAATTCTTTAGCAAAGTCTAAGTAAATCACATCCACTGCCGTCCCAGAATCGAAGTCCCTTCTTACCTTCTCATAAAAAGAAAATAATTTAGTCTGGCAAGATCTATTACACACAAAACCATGCTGGCACAAACTCATAGTATTGTTACTTGGTATGAAGTCTAGTATCTTCTCCTTTATTAACCCTTCAATAAGCTTTCCTACCACCAATGTTATACTAACTGGCCTACAGTTTTGAGGCTGAGAACGGGATCCCTTTTCGAATAGCGGCCCCACATTAGCAATTCGACAGTCTCTCGGCACCATGTCAGACCTCAATGAATCCTGAAAATTAAGTAAGGAGTTTTGTCAATCACAGAGCTAAGCTCGCTAAGTACCCTGGGATGAATACCATATGGCCCCGGACCTTTGTTTATCTTAACATGTTCTAGTCTCTTATGAATTTTATCATGTTTGAATCATTAGATGTATTACTAGAATTGGGAATATTAATAAAGAAACCTTCATTAGCTGGTTCCTCATTTGAATAGACAGATGAAAAATATGCGTACAGAATCTGAGCTTTTTTCTTGTTCTCATCTGTTCTTAAATCTAAGAAGCTTAATTGAATACATGTAAAATAAACCTCAAATGCATACCATTTTATCAATGGGTCTACAAAATAAAAAGAAATAAAAAGAAATAAAAAGCCTGAATTAAGGAAAATCACTTACATTTTGCCTTGGTCAACTGCCACTGACTTCTACATGAAGCTTTTAGATGCTGAAGTTTTTCATTCAAATGTTTAGAATGCATTTGCAATTAATGAACAATGATCATTTTTATTTTGGAAACATTCATTCAAATTTCTCAGTTTTACCACAATAATAAAAATGGCTGATCAATCAACCGCTTAGTTTCAAGAGCAAAGGACATTAGCAAAATCTTCTTTTGTATCTGAAAAGCAAATAGACATCACCTAGGCCATTGCAATAGCTCTTGCCAAGCAAGACAGCAACCAAGATGAAAGGTAGATCAGACAGATGTGGTGTATGGCACTAGCCAAAAGTAAAATGAGCAGGATCCTGAAAAAACAGAAATAAGTTCATAAGAGAAAACAAATCTGATTAGTAGGAATATGCTATCAAGTACAGCAAGGTCTAACCCAACCAAGTTGGTAAGTAGGCCAGAGGAAAATAGCATGGGGCCAACTTATTTAAAAGAACTGGGCTAAAAGATCAAATAGCATGTTAAACATTGGCAAGTGGTTCATGAAACAGAATGCAGTAATCTGTCAAGTGGGGCACAAAGGCATCCAATTAAATTATTTAGGCTTATTTTGTAACAGAGTATACGAATGTGCAGGAGAACAAGGTCTGTAGAATTAAGTAAATGTCTGTAATTTGTACAGAACGACAGCAGACTAAGCATTAACAATGGTAAATTAAAAAGCTAACGTAATAAATGCAAAGTACCAAGGACGTTATTTAACAGACAGGGAAAACTCTTTTAAATAACTTTCTTGCTCAGCAATGAATTTGTTTGGAACTCTTAATCTTTTTTGTAAGTGCTGGCTTCAAATAACACTAAAAAGAATTCCCTACACAGTGTGGGATCATTTCATTTGAAATTGTCTTTGAGAAGTAAGCCAAAAACTTAAAGTAGATATGTCGCTTTCCCTGGGAAATATGAGTTGTGCATATGGCACCAGTCTTTTTACCATTTCTTAGTGCTATTTCTTGTCATTCGGCTATTGACTTTCTTTTGCCAGATAAAGTTAATTTATATCTCTAGAATCATATCCATTGATTTACACATTTTTAAAATATTTACTTTGTATTGCTTTCAGTATCCAACTGTGAAGCTATAGCACATGTATATTTAGTACTTGGACATTGGCCTTTATGACTGAGTCAGTTGCATTTTTGGTGTCAGACA
This sequence comes from Xenopus borealis, assembly GCA_024363595.1. Classification (NCBI taxonomy): domain Eukaryota; kingdom Metazoa; phylum Chordata; class Amphibia; order Anura; family Pipidae; genus Xenopus; species Xenopus borealis. The sequence goes on from CM044431.1 coordinate 32,665,451, forward strand.
AACACACTGGTATTCAATAATAATATATATGAACATTAGCATAGTGTGTATCATTTCTGCTCATTTCTCTATACAAATATTGTATAAACTTTTATAATGCTACCAAAATAGGGGACACAGCAAAACCAAGATCCATTTATTTAATGTATTTTATATTATGATGAATTTACTACTTATACATATTCAGTATTATGCTATAGATGCTGCCTGAAAGAAGAGTTTTTGATTATCACTGAGTACAAAGTTAGCATGTCCAAAAAGAAAGTGCTGTTTACCTTCCTCATATGTTGACCTACATATTTTGCAACTGAGTATTTACAAGAACCCCTAAGGCATCATTGTTTTGTAACTTCATGGTGACCAGATGTTCAATTACATCATATGATGGAATTTTGCTAAAATAAAATCTAAAGAAGCACTGCAATGAAAAGTTAGTTAGAGAGTAAGCATACCTTGTTCTGTCTATATTTCAGCTGCTATTGACCTTGGCTATGTTACTTTCTTTCCCTGTGCTTCAGGAAAAGAAATAAATAATGAAACGAATAAAAGACTGATGGGTTCCTCTTATGCCATTTTCTACTGGCAGCATCATAAAGAGTGAACCTGGCAGTTAAATCCATTAAGTTAATTGGATGAAATGTCAATACAATGACATTGGACTACAGTGTGAAAAGTGCACAAATACTATGATGTTCATACACATCTTTTTCAGATTAATTATTAAATAAAATGTATGATTATGTGCTCATTATAGGGAAGATAAAATAAAATGGAACACTGTGTCAGTAGATACAGAACCAGTTAACTGCTACCCTAATGAACAGAAGATAGAGTTATATATTTGATGATTTGCCATCTAATAAAAGTTTCTTTAAAAAAAAATGTGGTATGTGATGTAAAGTAATTTTATTATTCTACTAATGCTGTACTATGTCAATGCCAGTACCCTGGAAAATTCCTTTAAGTTTAGGGTGTGCTCCACCATATCCCATGAACAAAGTAGGCACTCTTTTTTTATGTAGTCTTGTTTGCTGGGTGCAGGCCAGCTGATTGTAGATTTATTTCAAAGATGATCTGCACTCTCATGACTTATTGGCGGGAAAAGTGCATCCAGGCTGAATCAATTTGCATAATTCATTTGCGCTAACACCTCACAGATATGGGGCTGTTGGCCCTACCCATTATTGCAATATCCTCTTAGTACTTCAAAACCAGAAATTTCAATAACAGAAAATTTGAGCAATACACTAATTAAAATACTAAAATAATATCTAAATCTTATGTACAAGCCATTATGTTAAGTTCACAGCTTCCTCAATCATGTTTTGAATTTAACTCATACTCAGTCAAGACTGATTTGTATATTTATATAGTTAAATACTAAGACATGATGCTAAAGCTATTATGAAAAGGTGCAACTATAACTCCCTGTGACAATTGATGTGTTTTGATCTATTCCAAGTGCCCAATTAATAATCGCCTGCAGTAACTGATTAGGGTATCCTCTCTCAGATATCCTTTCCCAGATACATCAGATCAATGTTGGTGTGGCCATTGTCCAGGAATCATTCTGCATATATTCTGGGAATGCACATATATTTACAAGAAGCCTTTAACTCAATATGCCCTCAATGCAGCTAAGATCATAATACCATTAAATTTGAAATCTATAGCATTACCCAAACTTTCTGACAGAATGGCAGAAATGGAAGATGTCCGCTATGAGGAAATACATGCAGAAACCTCCAAGACCATGCATAAACATTGGGTGACTTGACATCCATGGTGTTTATACATTTGGAAGTCTCACAATATGATTTGATTTATGCACTGTGTTAAAGTGGTCTTTTGGAGCAGGGCACAAAACAGGACGGTTATCTGTTGTGTTAAGAAGACCCCGAACGGCTAGGGGGTGCTGCCTGCCACTGCAAGGAGAAGAGGGAGATGTGACCACGTGCTTGAGCATCAAATGTGATTGAGGAAAGCCAGAAGGTGAGACAGGCCAGAGGTTGGTGAGCTAATATGCCAGGCAGGGAGAGTCAGCAGCCCAGAATATTCCAGAGTGTGGAAGACACCCTATATCTTGAGAACCCCAGAGTGGATAAAAGTCTTGAATGTGTGCTATTAAAATGCTAATGAACTCTCTTCTAGAGACTTTATGTTGGGGAATGTTTGCCTGAAGATGTGGTGTCCCTATCTTTATGTTCTCAATCCTACGCTTACCTGCCTACCATAGCTACTTTCCTCCAAAATTATGTGTACCTGCAACCAGCTTGTCACAAAGGTTAGAGACAATAAAACTTAAATGAGGGAATGTAATAAAATTCGGTAATGGAAAAACTATTTGCAATGCAAAAACAAATAGCTTTGTGCGAATTTAATATGGCTTTTGCGACCCAGAAAACTGTTTAGCGACTACTTCCGACAGTGGAAGACTGCTCCAATGTGCTGTAAATGTAATAAAACGTCTTACTTGTTATGTTTTCTCCAAAAGATTACAACACCTTCAAGCACTTCTTAAGAATGCACAATAAAAATTTGCAATGCGCATTTTTATTCTTATTGGTGCAAATAGTTTTTTCTCTTTGTGACTTTAATTACATTTCCCCAAAATATTTATTTGTATGCAAAATGTTGGGCTTTTTGAAATGCTGTCTGCCTAACTAACTTACGCTGACTTAGTAGATATATCCCCCTCCTGGAATCCCCGTTCACCCTCTTTTTTACTTTTTTATTCTTCCCTTTCTCCCTTTTTCTTCCTTTTCTTAAAAAAAATAAGTTCCAACAACAAACTCACCTGACAGCAGACTCCACAGTATATATTATATATAATTGTGGAAAAACCTTTGAGTTAAGCTTAACTGATGCTTTTATTTATTTTTTACATACGTATTGCCAATTGGTTTTCTAAAATGATCTGGTTAAGATATGTAACCTCATTCATATGATTGTTGGACTTTTTCCATTATGCCATGGCTGGCCTGTTAATCAGTTTGCATCCTTACTGGGTACCTTTGAAAGATTTCAAAATATTAGACAATAAAACATATTATGGCACACTAGTGTCACCAAAGTCACCAAGGTGCATTGAAACACTCATTGCTGCTTTTATGTTAAAATACTGATTTTTAATTTTCTTACTGTATAACAGTGCAGGATCATAAGAGGGTATTATGTTACTTATATCAAATATCAAAAAAGTATAAACACTTGAAAGTAATTGTAGCAATACTAATCATATTTATAACAAATGTCAATGTGAAATTGTGTATTTCGTAATTTTTTAAAAGAAAAGGAATTATTATTCACTGTCTCCCATGGGTCTTGTAAGACTTGTTCTTAAGCAGCCAACCTAGGTGGGTACTAATTATACTTAGATTCTACATTTTAGATATACTGTACTTGTCCAAGGTCACAGTGAATTCACAATGGGTTCTAAACTTAGACCTTAATATTGAAATCTCTCCTACAAAATACTATTTGGTCACAAAAAAACTAAATAAAATAATGTAAAAAAATAGAACTTTTAATCACCTAAAGAAACTGATTTAATAACTTAATCACACAAGTTACGAATAATACTGTACTTAGTTAACCATAAACATAAATTCAGTCCAATTAATAATTAGTGATGGGCGAATTTATTCGCGCCGAAAAATTCGCCGCCAAAAACGAGTCGCACGTCGTTTATGACGCGCCGAAAACGACGCGACGCGTGCCGAAAACGACGTGATGCGTCGGAAGCAACGCGCGTCAAAAACGACGCGCGACTGGTTTCGCAAATTTTTCGCCAATTCGCGAATTTCCAGAGAAACGCAGGAGTTTCGCCCATCACTATTAATAATGAAAAAGACTGTTAAGACTGTATCTATTGTTAATTATCAGGCTTGCAGTGCGTTAAGAGTTCAAAGGACACAAGGACATTGGAAATAAACTATAATGAAAATGGATAGTGAATTTGGTTTCAGTAATACAGGAAAAAATGGTTGTAAGCAAGAGTTCACAATGTTGTTGTAATTGGCAAGAGTATAGAACAATAGTAAAAGTAGCAGGACACAATATTGCCTCAAGAGAAGGCTCTTTAGTGAGGTTATTTGCAAAATATAGTGAAGTATTTCTTCCAATTCATTCTTCCAATTCACTGTTTGTGTACAGTATAGAATGTAACTACACAAGAACTCTTGCTCCAATGCAGTAGTGATAAACACATTTTTTTCATCTGTTATAGATTTGCAATGAAATACAATGTTTTGCCAAAACCAAGCACCACCCACTTTCTCCATCCCCCTGCATAGCATGAGCCCGAATTGCTCTGGGAACTGTTTTCTTAATCTGCTAAGACTTAAAGGCCAGGTGCAGGCAGAGCCGGTTTAAATCAACTCACCTCTTCATGCAGGAGCACCAGAGAATGTAATCTTCTGTGTGGGGCCAGACTAGGGGTAAGTAGACAGAAGAGGTATGTGCCCGGCACCCCCTAACCTTTGCACAGTAGGTAAATGCCTCTTCTGCCATCCCCTAGTTCCAGCCCTGGATGCAGGTACTAAACAAAGTGCTCATTCCTGACTACAGGAAGTACCCATTACTTTAAATGAAATTTGGCAAAGTGGTTTAGGGAGGCTAGCCTTCATTAAAATCCACCTAATAAATGCAATTTCAGTCATCACATTAGTAAAGGCAATTAAAGAAAATAATGTCTTAAAATAAAGTATATAAAACCAAAAGCATACCAAAAGCATAAATCAGCTATACTCTGAATTGAACCCTGGACCTTAGCATTAAAATAATGTTAGCTGCAAGCTCTAGCCCTACATCACAGAAGACGCTGTTAGACAATGGACTTATATCCCCCTATGTAAAACAGTTGTGGCATAGTGGAAATGAGCCTCTCTAATAAGGTAGAGCAATGTATATGCTATTGGAAAGATAAACATGCCTTAACAGCAGTCATTTAACCTTCCCATTGACTCCAAGACATGTTGGCCAAAACTCACCATTTTGCAAATTTTTATGATTTTTTTTTTGACAAAGTTAAATGGTGCAATTTTCATCATCACTGTCAGGGCTGTATTTCGATCCAGTGCCTTGAGTGGTATGTCCAACTACCGAATGTATGCTCTATTAATACATGCACATTACAAAAGTGGCAATGTGCATGCACAGAGCTTCAGTAATGCACTTAATCATTTTCTCATTATGGTCATGTTTGAGAAGGGACAGAAGCCTGAAACATTGCCTTGTCTATGACACTAATAAAACTGAATTTCAACATTTCGGAATGCTGCAGCATGAATTTTTCTACAATATTTGGTTCCCTTGGCAGTGGGAAAGCAGCTTGCAACTGAAGCTACAAAAAGTGCAGGTTTAATGGAAGCAATTTGACTTTGATTGCACTTAATCATTAGGTGATGAGCGAATCTATCCAGTGAAATTTGCGAATTGGCGAAAAATTAGCGAAACGATTCGCGTTGTTTTCGATGCACGTCATTTTCGTCATGTTGCGGCTTTTTTTGACGCGTCTCGGTTTTTTTTTACACCACCCTGTAGAGGGTGCCAATCCCTAATTTGAAGGATTTTGCGGAGTATCGTTCGAATCAAAGTTTTTTTACTTCTAAAATTTGGCCCTTAGTAAAGCTGCAGCCAAGTGTTCTAGGCTTAAGAACATTTAATTTTTTGCTTCCCCAGGTTTTCCTTCTTTATAAGCACTCTTTACATGGTGAATAAAGTACCCCCTCTTGTAAAATATAATTATATTCTAAGTTGACAGGAATTTCTATGTTATTATACAGGTTGTGGAACACCAAGGTGATTTCTAATATCCTTATATTGTGCAACAGGTGGTGCTTTATTTAATGTAATACACAAGTTTCAGTCGTGACAGAAATTAAACCGCAAAGCTCTGACTGTAACCGGTTACATCACTAAGTACTGTATATATGGATATAATTTATAGGATTATCATGGCTCTTGTGCATTTTAAATGCATATTGCTGGAAGAACATTAGGACAGCAACTCAGGACAGCAAATTAAAGTGCATCTTTGTTGAGCATTGAATTGCTAACTTAAGAAGTAACAAAAATAGCTTTACGTAAATTATGATGTCATTAATAACACCATTTTTATCCAGGTGCAAATAAGAGAAACTAAAAACCACACAAGTGTATCAAATAATTAGAATCACACTCTTTTTCCCTTACACTACCAGGTTGTAGTGATGGTGTTTATTAAAACTTCTTGTAAGAATAAGAGGCACAAGTGCTATTCAGAATTACATAAACCATATACAGATGAAGCTACTTTGGCACAGAATAACTTAACTCAGACATCCCACTTAATTCACTTATCACAGAATATTGTGTCACAGCATCCCATCCAATTAAAGAGTTCACCATTGAAAACAATGGTGCTTTGGTATGCTAATGAAAAGGTTAAATGCATTAAATGAATTAAGATGACTTTAGATAACACAGTTTCTTCAATTAGCCCTGAGTCATGACGCATTTAACACACAAATCCAAGTGTCTGCATCTGTAAGTGCTGGTTCTGTAGCATTTCATTTCAGGAATAAGTGCAGTTTTAATGTAGTAGTTATAAAATGATATGTACGTGAAGGGAGGAGACATTGATATTACAGTAATACAAGGTATTATTCCTGCTTTCTTAGGTTAAATGCAGGTTTCTAACACCTCAATTGGAAAGATTTGTGGACAACAGTGAGTAATAGAAATTGGTATCATTAAGAAAAAATTTAGTGTTTACATGCAGCATCCTGCCTTTGCATGTACGATGGCCCTGATTAGATTAACCTATGGAATAAAAAAATATATCATTAAAGGGATTCTGTAACAGGAAAACATTTTTTTCCAAAAAATAGCAAAAGAGCATACAGACTTTTTATATTTAATTTTGAGATCTGACATGTCAGTCTCCCAGGTGCCCGCAGTCATGTGACTTATGCTCTGATAAATTTCAGCTACTCTTTACTACTGCACTGCAAACTGGAGTGATGTCACCCCATTCCTTTCCCCCTATCAGCTTATCAACAGAACAATGGGAAGGCAACAAGATAACAGCTTCCCTGGCACAAGATAACAGCTCCTGGTACATCTGAGAATAGCACGCAATAGTTAATAAAAAAGGTATTTTTATTAACTATTATTTTGGATAAAGGTTTATATTTTAAACAGTTCTGTTTTACTTTTCAGTCTTGGGAGCTAATTAGCACATTTTGGTGTGCTATTGTTTTTAAAACAAATTTGTCAGATGCTGCTTCATTACTCCTGTTTGTTGATCTGTAACTGGCATAATGAGCACTAGCAAGACTGAAGGTTTGACCCAGTGCACAGTCTGCTGTATGCTTGCAGATTTCGCTTTGTTTTCAACGTGCGTCGCGTCATTTTCAGCGCATTTCATTTTTTTTCTACGCCAGCAAATTTTCAGCAGGCGAATTTTCGCTGGAGTTTATTTATTTATTTGCTGGCGGCGAACTGCGGGAATTTGCCGTGAATTCGTGATTGTTGAATAAATTCACCCATGACTACACCAGGTGACTAAATCTCCCAAATCTGCCCATCTGCCCCAACCCTTAGAGGCTCTTGTTTACTTAGGAGATAGTTTGGGGGGAGGAGAACAGCATCAGGTTGATGAGGTAGTCAACAGGTTACAGTAAGAAGTCTAGTGTGGGCAAAAGGAAAAGAGAGGGTGCTCCAGGGTTTATGCATCCCAACAGATTCTCTAGATAATGTGAAGACGATGGAAACAAAAACTTTGCATTGGCAGTTCTAGATGGAACAGCCAGGAGACCAGTTTCTCTATTAGTGGTGGGGAGAAGAGCAGAGTCAGGCCTAAACATATTGTGCTCGTAGGGGATTCAATTATTAGGAAAGTGAATTTGGCAATCTGTCATCTGGATTGTTACAACTGAACAGTTTTCTGTCTTCCTGGTGGAATGAAACATGTGACTGGACTGTGAATTTAAATAGTTACACCCTTTTTAGAAGGGACAGAGTGATTAAAAAGGATGTATGTAAAGCCTAAATTAATGCTCTAAAGAAATAACATGGATCATACTGGGGAGGGCATGAAATCCCTCTAGTTAGAGATTTGGGCAAAAGGTTACTAAGAAAATTATCATTGGTATAAGCTACAAACCACCTCGTAGACATGTGACGAGAATGAAGCCCAGCTATTTTTACAAATAGAAATTATTATGGGTAATTTCAATTATCCAGATATTGACTGGGGTAAAGGAGTTGCCAAGTCAGAAAAAGCTAGCAGGTTTGAAAATAAGCTGAATGACAACTTTTTTTTTTAAACCTATTAGGAATGACTCTCTTTTGGACCTTGTAATAACTAATAATACCAAACTCATCTCTAGCATTTGCGTGGGGTGAACATTTAGGGAAAAGTGATCACAACATTTTCTCCTTTGAGATTATGTTGCAGAAGCAACTTTATAAGGGAATAAATAAAACATATAATTTAGATGTGCACACTTTGCCAGTATAAGGGCATCTCTGCAACATATTATTTCACAAAATTGAACACAGAACAAAAATGGGATGTCTTTAAAATGTTGCTTGATAAATATACATGTCAGTATAGTCCCCTTGTAATCAGGGAACATCATCACAAAACAAAACCATTGTGGTTTTTTATAGAAGTGTTGAGGTGGGTAAGAAAAGACGTGCTTTTATGGAATTCAAGTTAGCTGGGATGGCCAAAGTGTTTATCAGGTACAAGGAGGCCAATAAATCATGCAAAATAGCTATAAGACACACTAAAATTTAAAAGGGTAATGTAGCAAGGAGTAAAAATAATGCAAAACTAATTTTTTTAAAAATTAAGCAGGAAGGTTTGGGACCCTAAATATCATGGGGTCAGTTGGTTGATTAGAACAGTGAAAAAACAGAGATTCTGAACTGCTGTTTTCCATATGTGTATACAAATGAGGTACCGACTAATGAAGGTTTCCTTCTTAATAGTGCCAATTCTAGTAATACAACTAATGATGTAAGGCTTGTGCAAGAAGAAATTCAAAAAAGACTAGAACATGTAATCATAAACAAAGGTTCATTACAGGATGGAATTCATCCTAGAGTACTAAATGAGCAGAGAGACAATTGAATGTAGTACTGCTATTAAAAAAGGTATCCAACTTTCAACCTCAAAACTATAGGCTGTTTAGTTTGACATTAGTGATAGGAAAGCTTTTTGAATAGGAATTAAGGGATAAGATAAGACTTGACTTCCTCATAATACTATGAGGTTGTGTCAGCATGGTTTTATGCATGATAGATCTTGCAAGACTAATTTAATCTCTTTTTATGAGAAAGTGAGCAGAGATCTTGACTCTGGGATGGCAGTGGAGATTTGCTAAATCATTTGAAACGGTACCACAAAGAAGGTTACTGGCTAAATTATGGAATGTTGACCTGGAACAGAATAGTTGTACTTGGATAGAGAACTGGTAAAAAGATAGATTACAGAGAGTGGTGGTAAATGGAATATTTTCTAATTGGACTGGTGTTGTAAATGGAGTATCACAGAGGTCTGTACTTGGTCCTTTGCTTAACAACTTGTTTATTAATGACCTGGATGTGGGCATTGAAAGTACTGTTTCTATTTTTGCTGATGATACTAAATTGTGAAGTGCTATAAGTTCCATGATACAGCGCTACACAACAAGTTGGCGCTATAGAAATACATGTTAATAAATAATAAATAATAATGATGCACAGGTGCTCACAATAAAAGGGGTAAGCTCCCCACCTGCAACAAATATGCTGTCTGTGTGACTCTCTTAAAAAAAAATCTAAAAAAAAAAAAACTCTATTACACCATGCAAAATGCTGTCATTTTGCAGAGTGATTTGACTAAACAGCAAAATTGGGCAGCAAACTGGACAATTACAGTATGTTTAATTTTGACAATTCAAGATATGCAATTTGTCAGAAGTAATATAAAAGCAAGTTATACATTAAATGGCAGTGTGTTGGGGGATTCTTAATTCAGAAGGATTCAGGGATTTCTGTAGAAAACCAATATTCAAGGCAGTGTCATTCTGTGGTTAGTAAAGCAAAGAAATTGCTGTCTTGCATAAAAAAGGACATTAACTCAAGGAATGAAAACATAATTTTGCCTCTTTACAGGTCCCTGGTAAGGCCTCACCTGGAGTATTGGGCTCCATTCCTTAAGAGGGATATAAATGAGCTGGAGAGAGTGCAGAGACGTGCAACTAAACTAGTCAGAGTGATGGAAGACTTAAATCATGAGGTTAAGGTTTGGGATGTTTTCTCTGGAAAAAAAAGATGCGAGGGGACATGATTACACTTTACAAGTACATTAGAGGACATGATAGACAAATAACAGTAGACCCTTTCCCCATAAAGATGTTCACTGCACCAGAGGCCACGTCTTTAGACTAGGGATAAGAATTTTCATCTGTAGTAGTGAGGGCAGTGAGGTTGTGGAATGCATTGCTAGAAGATGTTGTGATGGCTGATTCTATTAATGCTTTTAAGAGGAGCTTGGATGTTTATTGCATTATTTTTTTCAGCACAAAGGCTTACCTGAATATTTTTAAACGTTCTCCTCCAGGTCTGGTAATCAGTTTGATTTCAACATCTTTTCAGAAGTAAAAGAGTGCAGAAAAAGTCCCAACCAGACATACTGTATACTGCCTTCAGTTACAGCTGCAAATGTATGTATGTATGTATGTATAACTTTATTTGTAAAGCGCTGATAAGGAGCCGCAGCACTGTATAGGGCATAAAAGTACAATATATATAAAAGTATACATGGGGAGACAAATCACATAATGTATATATAGAAATCATAGGACAAAGAGCTTAAGTGCTTTGTGGTAATAGACATAGTGGGAAGGAGGTCCGTGCCACCTAGCACTTAAAGTCTAAGTATACGGAGGTCAGTGTGAATTTGTGTATGCATGGATGCTGGGTTTCATTAAACGGGGTTGAACTTGATGGACTTGGGTCTTTTTTTTCAACCCAATTTAACTATGTAACAGAACAAAGCTTCAATTTTTTTTGCTTAATTTGTTTCAATTATCATATTTTCAAATAATCTGGACCATATGAATTATTCATGAAATATGTTTGGCACAATTGTTATATTTTCACATTAACAACTGTTAAAAATGTCTTCTGCATGGATGCATGCCGCTGAATGCTGAATGTCAAGAATAATGATGTGGTTGTGCTATAATCTTTATTGAGAACAGTTTAATATGCTGTAGATTTATCAGAATATTTGTGTTAGTTGGAGATTAAAAAAAATATAATTATGTTGTTTTGCTTAATTTCACACAAAATGGTTAGATAATAATGCTAAAACCCAGCATATATTTTATTGCATATTTTTATACAATTTATTGCACACTCTGCATTAGGAGGTCTGACAACAAACATAACCTACAATATAATAATCCTTATAATAATCCTTAATAAAGTTTTAGTATATATTACTTTATATTTAAAATGCTGTAAATTGCTATTTTACATATTTTATGATCATAGGCCATTTGTTTAGTTCAGAATTAGATGTAAACATCATACATTATAAGTTCAATTATAGTATTTATGATTATAATGCAATGATAAAGAGTATACACATCAATTAATCACAGTTTCATTGAAAACAAATCAGTTTCTGTGCAAAAATATTACTATAGTGAATTATATGGAATTTTAGTTTTTTGACACCAGTTAACCACCGGTAAAGTGTATTTTTGCTGTTCTATCTTGAATCATGGAACAATTAAGGCAAAGGGGATGTGTGAGTTAAGGCAGTGTATACAGCAGAAGTAGAATGGGTCATGATGGAGAAGTAGCTCATAGCGTAATTGTTAAGAGATCCCTACCGTTACAAAGAGATTTACAAAATAACTGCAAAACATATTTCATGAAAAATTCATGTTGTTCAAGAAAACATCCAAGCCCCCTTGTAAAAACATTAACAGAATTAGCCATCACAGCATCACCTCACTGTGAATAACCACCTATGCTGCTTTAAATTAAAGTTATTTTCCTCTAGTCTAAAGGGGTTGTCTCTGGTGTGGTGATCCTTTTTCTGGGAAAAATGTATTTGTAAAGAGTTATCATGTCCCCTCACAAGCATTTTTTTTCAGCAACCCAAACTTGACAGTCTACCCTCATCACTTAAATTTTCCCCCCTTTCATCCATCATAGACATATATTATTATTATTTATTATTATTAACATGTATTTCTATAGCGCCAACTTGTTGCGTAGCGCTGTAAAGTGAATGTGATTATACATCCAAATGACATGAATTACATATATAGAACATAAAGAGTTACATACATCACAATAAATATGGAGTTACTGTACATACATCACAATAAATACTGGTACAGGAGGTGAGGAAGGCCCTGTACAGAAAAAGCTAACGGGAAGGGAGTGATACACAAGGTGTGGGAGAGGGCAAGATCAGAGTAAAGTGGGTGAGAGATGTAGTAATGTAAGCGGTATTGCATTGAGTGGTTAACAGTGAGGGTAGGCTTCTCTAAAAAAGTGGGTTTTTAGAGATTTCTTGAAAGCTGAAAGATTGGGAGAAAGTCGGACAGACCGTGGGAGAGAATTCCAGGGGAGGGGTGCAGAAATATATAAATTTCCATCACTTTTCTCACCCAGAAATTCTACCATATTTTTTAAATATTTTCATTAAAAACAGTCTTTAGCAAAGTTTGTTTAATAGTATTACTTTCAATCCTCTTCACCTAACATAACCCCTAGTTAAAATACATTTGATGTAGTAACTACCCATACAACAAACCCAATGGTTACAGCTGGCAGGATGATGGGGGCCCTGGACTATTGGGTCTGCTACATCATAGTTCCCCCTCCCCAGTTCCTCTCATACCTTTTATATAGTGGCATGCAGTGAGGGTTGGGAGGTGCAGTGCGAGTGGGCCAGGAGGGGGGCATGGGGAGGTGGGACTGTTTGCGCAGTGTTACATTACTACATTTTTATCCCATTTAATCTCTTGATTGCTGCTTTGGCTTTGCTTGTACAAGTTATACTGTATGTTCACAGCATTTAGCATATTGTTTCATGCAAACACAAAAGAATAATGACATCTAGAATAGCATCCAAGATGTATGCACTGGAATAATATGCATGTATTCTCCAATAATGACAAATGACAATGACAAATTGCAAAATGAATTTACAAGCAAAATATTCACATATGTCATAGTGCATTTACCAAACTTTTACTTTTTAATACTGCTTTCAAGTCATTCCACAGTCAGTTGTTCATAGTTATTTAGAATAATCCATCTTGAATTAGAATTAAATTATGCCTCTTCATAGGTCACTGGTACGGCCACACCTGGAGTATGCAGTGAAGTTTTGGACACCAGTACTTAAAAGGGATACCCATAAAGTGGATCAACACACCAGAGGACACCACTTGAGACAAGAAGAAAAGAACTTTCATGTAAAGCAGCATACTGTAAGTGGGTCTTCACAGTGAGGGTGGGGAGGTTGTGAAATGCTCTGCCAGATGATGTTGTGATGGCTGATTCTGTTAATGCTTTTAAGAGTGGCTTGGATGATTTCTTGGACAGACAATATAAAAGGCTATTGTGTTACTAAACTCTATAGTTAGTATAGATATGGATAAATATAATTTGTGTGAAGCTATGGAAGGGTGTGTGTATATGGATGCTCATTTTCATTTAATGGGGTTGAATTTCATGGACTTTGTCTTTTTTCAACCTGATTTAACTTTAGAACTATGTAAAGCTTTAGAACGAAGTAGACTAGAAATGCTGCACATCATGTTTTGGGGTTTTGTACCATCACAACGTACCACAGCCCTTTAACAGTGAAGATCTGTGCCTTCAAATATATTTCAAGTAGCTTCTCTTTTCTGCTTATTCACTGCACATACTCTGTGCACATACCCTGAGCTTAGAAACGGACTCACAATTTACTGGATATATTCAACATAAATGTCATTTTTAAAAACTTAAAGGGATACGGTCATGGGAAAACATGTTTTTTTAAACGCATCAGTTAATAGTGCCGTTCCAGTGGACTTCTGCACTGAAATCCATTTCTCAAAAGAGCAAACAGATTTTTTTATATTCAGTTTTGAAATCAAAAATTTTGAATGTTTTGGGGCTAGACATTTTGTCAATTTCCCAGCTGCCCCCGTCATTTGACTTGTGCCAGCACTTTAGGTGGGAAATGCTTTCTGGCAGGCTGTTGTTTTTCCTTCTCAATGTAACAATAGAATGCAGAGGGACATGGGTTTTTGCTATTCAGTGCTGTTTTTAGATCTACCAGGCAGCTGTTATCATGTGTTAGGGAACTGTTATCTGGTTATCTTCCCATTGTTCTGTTGTTAGGTTGCTGGTGGGGAAAAGGGAGGGGTGATATTACTCCAATTTGCAGTACAGCAGTAACGATTGACTAAAGTTTATCAGATCACAAGTCACATGACTTGGGGCAGCTGGGAAATTGACAATATGTCTAGCCCCATGTCAGATTTCAAAATGAAATATAAAAAAATCTGTTTGCTCTTTTGAGAAATGGATTTCAATGCAGAATTCTGCTGGAGCAGCACTATTAACTGATACATGATTTAGATTTATTTAATCGAATTTTCTATTTCATTTATTCTATATACAATAGAATCTTGCTTACTGTAAAAACTGCTTTTGTACCAGCATGCCATCAGTTGCTATTGGCAACTAGAATGGAAGAAAATTTTCACATCAACAATGCTGGTAGTATAGTTTTTGGAAATAGAAATGGTATTGGGACTGGCATGCCCTTTTTATTCTTTTTTACACTAAAGGCTGGAGGTATAGGTAAACAGATACTTAATTCATAGGCTATAGAGTCCATTATAAACCCTGATCATAGGATGGATATTCTATTGCATGCCTACCAAAATACTTGTTTGTTTGGGATATAATTGAAACAGATAAAGCCCAGTACATGGGCCTACTATATACCTGTATTTACTTTTAAGATCAATTTAAGAGAGACCGTAAAATCCCGATATCCATTTAGTAAAAAAAACTGATGGAAGGTATGGTAGGATGCATAATGTTTGCATGGAGCTGGTTAGGGGAGCACTTGTAATACGTGTACCTACCCCACGACACTGTATTGCGTGTATGCAGCTAGACAGTCAGCTAAGCAATAGCTAGAATATTCAATCTTCTTCTTGTATTATTTACTGGTGGATTCTAACATTCTTATTTTGTGAAATACAATGCAGATAACAGCAAATCAATATACACATATTAAGAACAGATGTAAACATGCTTCTACATGTAAGCATCTCAGTGAAATAATAAATTTGATGTCCAAGAATTGAGGAAGAATCACCCAGACTCACAAGGAGAAATATTAAAAATGAAAGCAAGCCTAGAACTTCCTGTGATATAGGTCACTTCCTGTTAACATATTTAATACCTGCTTTTTTAGCTGCATCAATGAGAGTGACCCCCAAGATGGCATTAAAGCTATCAATAATGTAATCTGCCAGGATATCTATGACGGCAGCACAGTGCTTGAGTTGAGCAGCAAAAACATTTCTTGTTATTTTGATCATTCCAACTCCTCCTGCAGAAACTGGCAATTTCATTTACAGATTAAGTGGACCAAGGGTTCTATATTACCTATCATTCTGGCATTATCAGCAGCACCATCAGTTCTTTCTGTTTGTGTCCACAATCTGTCAAATGGATTGTACTTGTACTGAATTGTCCAATGTTACATGACTTCTAATAATTGGAAAGGTCAGATTACAGCTTTATTGGTATTCTAAATGACTGTTTATTGAAGTGCCTGTTATAGAGTATCTTTGTTTTCTCTGTGTATTAAAGGGAATGTAATGTAATGAAAACAAAATCTCCAATATACTTCAATTAAAAATGGCTGCCATTTTTAAAAGAAAGCTGATGGTATGCAGTGAAATTCCCTCCTCCTTTATATAAGCAGGATTTAAAAGCTTATATAAAGGAGGAGGTTATGTTAGAGAATGAAGGGGCAGA
>CM044431.1:32714788-32814796 GCA_024363595.1 Xenopus borealis
TACAAGCGGGTAGCTCTGCATACCCTATAGGTTGTGTTCTGTGACCGCTCTGCATGTCACAACTTAAGTCTGAGTTATTATCCAGCTCCACAAACAACCTAAGGAAAAAACGGGTAGCTCTGCATACCCTATAGGTTGTGTGCCTGTGACAGCTCTGCATGTCACCTATGGCCTGAGACAACGGAGAACAGTTGTGTTTTTGTCCCCCATGTCCTAGAGTGCTTAAAAGTAAAAATTTCCCATAACAAAAATAATGAAAAATAGCTGTCCTTCACCTCCTGAGGCAGGACAAAGAACTAAGGAAGGAAGGTGGAGCCAGACCTTATATGTAGGGGGAGGGGCCTAGAGTCAACAAGTTTCTGTCCTGCCTCCAGAAGTGAAGGATAACATAACCCACAACGTCTGCACTGACAGGAGGGCCGACTAGAGAAATTATAACTCTAGGAGGGCTAGTCACCTTCACAAAAACCTACTTATTTCTGTCATGAATGTTAAGAAAGACTAGACTCTAAATCCGTGAGAGCAGAATCTTACACATTTACATTATTCACTTAGATTCACGTTAATTTACATTAGTTTTAGACTATTTGCCAACAGAGCACGAATCAAAAATATTTATCAAAGTATCTAAATTAGTACATTCATGGTCATTTGGACCATTTCTGGATACTAATAACCTTTAAATAAAGGTGGATGATGGATGGATGATACAAAGTCTGAGGTCTCAAAAAGTTAAATAAAATGCAGATGCATGCTGAGCTAAGGAACAGTTGGCTTTATGAGACTGTTTATATTTTTCAGACAAACATCCTCTTCAGCATATGTTCAGAAAAGTTTGAAAAGAGATGTTATTATAACATTATATGATCTTTTATAGCTAGTTACAGTAAAAAGTTATTTCAAGAAGGCTTATGTAACTCACAATATAATATACTTTACTTATCTCATACAGTATGTGTGGAGGTGGAGGTGTCAGCATTGCGCCCAACTGTAGTTGTTGCAAAGGAAAAGCAAATACAATTACTTTAAATTTATGTAGCCTAAATTAAATCCTGCACATATGTCAATGTTTTATACATTCAACTAAAAATTGTTTCCCTTTCGAAAGAAGAAAGGCACTGAAGTGTGACATAATATTTATTTACAATCTTTTGAATAATTTTCCTTACAACTTAATTTCTAGTTGAAAACCCTGTTAGAAACCAAAGTGTAAAAATAATAGTAGAGTATATTAGGAGAGTTCCATTTCTAAAATGTTTTTTACGCTTTCAAGTGGAACTAGTTTGCTAGCTTAAAATAGATAATTATACACTCCATTAAACAAGTAATTAACGGATTACAAAATGGCTCCAAATATACAATTTTAATGCCAAATGTAAAGCATAAAGTTGCAATTATCAGAGTTTCTTGGAACTGAATTAACATGTTGTAAAATGAAAATGTTTTTTGCCCGTGCACATCATAACCATAGACAATGTTCTTTTGCTCTGATAGTTAAATATTTTGAATATTAGGTTTTGAATCTTAAAAGCTCAGATTAAACAATTCATAGATTGTAACTTTGTTTATTCCATAATAGAGGTCAGTGATTATTCATACAGTTATTTCATTACCTTCCTCTTTGTTAGCTATTACAAATAGTCACATGTAATCTACTGACAACATATTTCATATATAGATGTTTATGGGTCCAAATGTCCTTTAAAGGAAGAATATATATTTGTAATATTACTGTTTGCAGGCCAGTACCAGGGCATTTGTGGGTGTGAGTTCATTTGATGTAGGTAGGTGCAGTCCCAAAATAATAAAATATTTTATATGATGTGTGCGTGTATGTGTTTGTGTGTTGGGAGTTACTTAGCATTCCTGTCAGCAATCTGCAGGGAAAATATTTTTTTAGATCCACCATTCACCAGCCACTGATTTTTTTACCTAAAAGGCAACAATTGCACAGTTGTGATGTAATAAAAAAACAGAGAAACATTTTTCTTTCTTATACTGTATTTGTGCAAAAAGTAGATCAACAAAGACAATGTCATATTCCATATGCAATTGCATGTTATCTAAAATCAACTCTGTGTCTGTAAATTAAAAAGAAAAAAAAGAAAATACTCTGTAATCAGATGTCCCGCAGATAGCTGGTCTGATTTATATGGATTTTACTGTGTGCCAAATACGAGTTAACTACATCTCTTGTTCTGTCTCTTTCAGTCTGTCTACATCATTCTTCATGGTTGCCCAAAACACAATTCATCAACATCTGCATATTTAGTCCAACATACTTAGCTGTTTCTTTTTGACACCAAAAATCTGAAATAGTCGCAGTGAAAAAAATCATCTTTTTCTGGATTTATGTGACAAAACTGCAACAATTCTTAATATGAAAATACTCCAGCTAACACCTCAAAATCATATAAAAGTCAATGGCAGATGTCCTGTTTACAGATCTGTTTTTGATCTGCTGTTTTAGAGGTTTCCGGGTATTTTTTACACTGGCTTTTATGTAACAATGTGAAAAAGTCACAGTTTTCACAACTTTTCTGTGACTTTTCATGTTCTTCCTTATTCAGTTTGAATTTTGTTATAAATTTCATGAAATTCATGATTTTAGAGAAAGTTTAGAAGATTTTAGTCATAATTTCGAAAACCTCTAAAACCACTGAAATTCAACCAGTAGTCCTTCAAATTTTTTGCTCAATGTATCTTTTCTTTGATTAGAATATATTGTAAAAGGTATGTTCTACTAAAATGAATATTAGAGAATAACACCTATCATGTCTTTTTAATTGTCCATGATTGATTGATTTTTTTTCTGTCATAAACATTTCACAGTGTAAATTTGATTTTCTATTGTATTGCAAATTCTTCATATAATCTTTTGGAGCAAAGAAGGTTTTCAGGTTAACAAGAGCTATATTACATGCACACAAAGGATAATTTGTTCATACAAAGGCATAGATTATTTCATTACAATTTTTCTTTTTCTGAAAACCCCTATTTCTGTGGGATCCATGTGTAGGAAATGTATCTTATTGCACCCTATTGTTTTTTTATTTATAAACCAGTGACCATTAGTGATGGGCGAATTTATTCACCCAAAAAATGAGTTGCGCGTCGTTTTTGACGCGCGGCGCGTCGGAAACGACGCGCCGCACCGCGTTTGACACGCGACTCGTTTCCAGAGAAATTCGCGAATTTTTCGGCTAAGCAAAACGCATGAGATTCGCCCATCACTAGTGACCATGGGAAATTTTCGGAATTTCTTTACACTGGTCATGATAAGATTGCTCCTTCAGTAAAATTCCAATTTCCCCAATAACTATGTGCATTTATTTTCAGGATTCAAACTTCTTTGTAGTTGTGGAAATCTTTTATTAACAATGATTACAATACTGCATATTCTTCTATTTAGAACAATGTTTTTAACAGAATGTATGTCACGGTCTAGGCTCGTGCTTTACCAGTAGTGTGACCGCCTTTGGCTTCGGGAGGAACCCTCAGCTACTCAGATGCCACCTGGACTTAAACAAGGAGTGCAAGGAAAAGGTTCTGGATAGGCAGAATGGCACGACTGTTGTTAAAGTCAGTAAGGCCAAAGGTCATGGTACAGGCAGGAGTAGGCAGATTCATGGTCAGACAGACAGGCTGGCAGGCAGGCAGATAGCTAGGATTGTCAGGCAGGCAAGGGTCAAAACCGGGTAAGCAATCAGATGAGGATGAGGTGGAATCGGTAGTTAGATAACAGACACGGATCAGTATACAGAAAACAGAATAGTCAAAGCCAGGCAGGGTCAAACACAATAATCAGGGTCAGAAATAGCATGGCAGGATTCAAAGCAAGAGCACCAGGTACAAAACCTATCATGGGCAATGAGTTCTACTGAAAGCTCCCTAAAGTACTCTTGAATTTGGCGCCATTGCGCCCTGATGTAATCATGCAGGCATCAATACGCATTGAAGAAGAGCAGAGACGTGCTGCGTGCGCCTTAGTGACCAGGAAGCTGCCGCACATCAGTTTGTTGGGGGCGTCCCTGCTGACTCCCCACTAGACCACCAGGTATGGATTTTCTTACAATGTAAGTAAGAATATTGCTGCACAAATGGCATAGGCACTTTTGCAAACATCTTGCAAAACTTAAATTAGAAAAATAAGCTAATATTTAACTAGTCATTTATTCAGCTGTTTTGGTCTCATCTGGGATACAAAATAATGCTATTTAATTAATTAGAATAACACAAAATGAGGCGACACATTTCTTATGGCTGACTGGTTTAACATTCAAAACCCTCTTGATGATTACAACTTGCATGTTTAAAATATAAAAAGGATGTTAGACATCCCATCTGTTATGTACTGTTAGAAGGTTTTTTAAACTACACCGAAGTCTTGATAATTTCCCGTCATTATAACTAGATAAACAAAGGATGTTATCTACTGTGTAGCACAAATCTCTGGATTTTTTTAAATTTTCCTAGTTATATTTTATCTGTTTAATTTGAAAAGGTGGCTTACATATAATTTTATTTACATTTTATGATGCAGTTAAGTACTTTTTACTATTAAAAATACAAAAAGATCACAAGGTACACAAAATATCTTACGGAATCTTAGACACATCTGTTCCACTGTCTACAATTACAGTACATTCTGCAATGTCAATCTAGTTGAAATCCCTGCTCTGTATATATATATATATATATATATATATATATATATATATATATATATATATATATATATATATATATATATATATATATATATATAGTCTTGCAGAAATGGGTCGCACTCACAGGGCTTATAGAAGATTTAAATGTTCTTTATTGTAGGCAAAATCACTGACGTTTCGCCAGTGATTTTGCCTACAATAAAGAACATTTAAATCTTCTATAAGCCCTGTGAGTTCGACCCATTTCTGCAAGACTACGTTCCACTTCATAGGATTGCACCCAGGCATCTGAACTTTTGTTATCGTGAGTGCCGTGACCCCTACCATTGGTGTATATATATATATATATATATATTATGCCTTGCTTAAAAAGTTATGGCACCTAATATACAGAATACTGTATGCATATACTGTATATGAAACAGGTTTTAATTCACACAGAATATTGAGAATGAAGTTTAGAATAATGGGGAGAACTCACTTTACCCACATAAGGGACTACTCTTATTTGCAATCAGTTTCAACAATCAAACATAATCATTCTATGCCACATTTGTCAACTTAATGCCCATCTAGCCTGCCTTGGATTCAATTGTTTAGCTGATTCAATATAAACGAGATTTTTATGGTCAGTGTAGACCGTAACCAAATGTTTTGCACCCTCCAGAAGGTACCACCATTCCTCAAAGGCCCATTTGATAGCCAATAATTCTCTATTGCCAATGTCATAGTTGGCTTCAGCAGGCGAAAACTTCCTAGAGAAAACACAGGGGTGCATCTTGTTGGATATCGGATGCTTTATGCCTTGTGTGTAATTTTTAGCAATAAAAAAATTGGAGAAAAAAGTATAAATGGTGATAAATAGCCCACCTAGTGTGAGAGGGAGTATTTAAAATTGATTATTTTAGTAAAATAGTGTCAAAAACTTTAGATCACACAACAAAATGTTTTCTCATAAATTTTGCTCTTTACAAAATTAAATGTAATGGGACTGACTCATGTGTTTTTCTTCTCCTGTTTCCCTGTGTGTATTTTACACTGACTGCAAAACCTGGCAGAAATTACTCTGCATCCCATTTCCCCTGGCGCAATTTATGAATCGCAGAATCGGCGGAGGATGAGTGATCCGGGTCATCATAAAGAATTGCCATGGTGTTAAAAAAGGTATTCAGGGAATAATGGACAGGATCAGAGGTGGGCAGTCTGAGGGCCCAAATTTGGGGATCACCCAGTAACAATGTCATTACGAATCTTACTTTCTCCTCACCAGATGGGAATGAGTGAGGAAAGAAACTAAGGTACAATTTACATGCCTCTTTAAAGACAAGAAATTTAGTTCTGTCCCCACTGAATTTTTCCAGGAACACAATTTTGGGTTTGTGGGGTCTAGTAGTGTTACCCCACACGGCAGGAGAATCCACAGGAGAAGAGGCTACAGGACTGGACAGCTGATGCAGAGTCTCCAGCTTACGGGTCAGGTTGTGAAAACCCTGCAGGACATAGTTTTGTTTCTGCTCCTGTTCCTCTAAGCATTGAAGCAAGGTGGTGAACAGTGCTTCAGTATTGACAGAGGTAGATGGAGCAGCACACTAAGCAGCAAAGATGAGGCGCAGCAGGCGTCCCCTCCGCACCGCTAGATCTCCAGTATATTTTATTACAAAAACACCATGAAAAATTCTTATTAATCATTTGTAATAGGTTGACAAGCTCAAAAAGTATTATTTCAAAATTATAATTTTAGCAAGTAAAAAAATTGGAGAAAAATGTATAAATGGTGATATATAACCCACCTAGTGTGAGAGAGAGTATTTAATATTAATTATTTTAGTAAGACTGTGTCAAAAACTTTAGATCACACAAACCCATATAATCTTTATAATCTCAATATGGTTAAGAAAATTTGGTAAGGAACACCACTGACAGGTGAACAGTACGTTTTCTCATGAGAAATGTCATGGGACTGAGTCGTGTTTTTCTTCTCCCTTTTCCCTGTGTCTATTTTACAAGGACTGCAAAACCTGGCAGAAATCACTCCTATTTAATTATTGTAATTAATTATTTAATTATATTAACTTTAAATTGATGTTCCTAGCCAATGCTAATATAACTAGTACTACTTCTGTTGTTAGGTAATTGCACAATGATCTACAATTTATAAAGTTTTGAAAACTGCATCCAATCAATAAAATAAAAAATTTAATAGTTCATAATTAAAGTTTGATACTTTAACATTTATTCCACACAAAACATTACAATAATTATACTTTGTATGTGAAAAATTAAGAGAAAAGAACTGTTCAGTCTCATTTATTTCCTCTTATTTTCTTTTTATATGATTATTTCTAAGTCAATTGTAAACACAAGGGAGTTCAGCAGTGCGTTCGGCAGGGCATTGAAATATGTAGTTTTAGAGGGTGTAATTTGAATCCTAATAAATATCACAATTTACATGAACTTCATTTTCTATTTTCTGGTGCTCTTGCTACTGAACTCTTTGACATTTTACTTTTTTAAACAAAATACTTTGCAAAACATAATAACTTAAGAATAAAGTTCAGAGTGAGGAAGCAACCTTTCCTCCAATTTACCATAAATTATTTACACGGTAAGATACTGTACATGCATGTAGGCATGCAGCATAATAACTGTGGTTTCATACATTTCTATGCTATGTTATTAGATTTAAATGAATTTGTATAATCAGCTTATGTGTTTTTATTATCTATCTTTCATATATACATTACACATATAGCTTTACAGCAAGATATTTACGTTTGCAGGGAATAACCTTCATTTTTAATAAAGTAGTTTTTTAGATAAACTATTTAAAATGTATTTGAATGAATGTATCCAAATTAATGATATATTTTTAATCCTAAAATATTTTTGTGAGACACTAGGTATATATAAAATAGCAATCACTTTTTTTGACTATACCTTGAATTTATCTGGTTGGGATTTTTGGGGCAATTATTTTAGATCAATTTACCCTGATTTTTTAGATAATTTTACCCTGATACTGCAAAAAGGCCAAATCCGAAAATCCACCTTCTCAGACCTGCCAAGTGTCATGTATAAGTCAACAGGAGAGGTCCCTATCCCAACTGGAAGTTATCAGGGTTCACTCTGCATTTAGCCTGATAATCCCAAAAAATTTTTTGAGGAAAATGGTACATAGTACATTTGAAGAAATGTCACCATTTTGCTAATCTTTCTGTGGTTCTGTGAATATTTAGGGGCAGTTTAGTTTATCACAATCACTAGTCTCCATAATTTTATATATATCCATATATTATGTAATATATTTTGAGAACCCCCACCAACATTTTAATTTCTTTGAACCTTGCACATACAACCTAGAGATCAGGAATTCTGGAGTCTTCACATACAAAATCTTCAACTCATGTCCACACAATTTGGAGTGCAGAGAAAATGTGTTTGCTCACACATATTAATCATACTTTATTTATATAACACATAGTTAAAATCATGCCTTAAATGTCTATTAAGTGCGTTGTGACTTGTTCCAGTTAAATGCATATGATGCATACTATAAATCAGTACTTGCTTAGAGTGAACATATGCAGCACATAAACACACACAAATGTATAATGCTCAAAGTCCCTATGACATTTTTTTGCACTTTAATGATTGCAATCTCAGCATACAGTGTTCCCTTTTTCATATCTGTTGAGTATACAACAAGGAAATATGTCTTATAAGTAGCCAGAATACATTACATATTATTTGCCACAATTAACTTTGCCTTTGCTTCTTCTTCTCTTAAAGCTCAACTCACAGGGTAATTTTTCCACCATGGGTAACCAGATAAAAGAAGATGAAGCAATCAGGACATGCCTTCTTTTAGTGAACATCAGCATGGCATTGGTAACCAACTGGAATACTGTGTGTCAACCATCTGGCCACTTATGTCATGTCCAGGTCAACTCTCACTCTTAATATCGATAAATGTATATATGTGTGTTCAGAACATTTTTCTTCTTCTAATTATTATTATTATTATTATTATTATTAATAATAATATTTTATACCACTATCCCTGGAATGGGATTATGAGAGAACATGTCCACTGAGATTTACCTACAAGAGAATGACACTGCAATCTAGTTATGTGTTTTAGCAGGGTTTTTTTCATGCAGTACTAACAAAACATATTTCTATTCAGCAATATTTTCCACCTGCATGCTTTAGTTTTGACTGGTTGGTCTACTAATGACTATCAATAAATGAAAATTGCTGATGCCAGAATCTTCTTCCCTAATTGCCAAACCAAGGACATTGAGAAGGACATTTATACTTACCTACACCACCTACACTCTCTGTAAAATGTCCCCAATGTTGTTGTTCTGTCCTCACTACGTGTTTCCATGGGGTAGTGTGTGGTTTGACATGCAGCTAAACTCCTTGCTTCATTAATCCACTGACACGGGATATTGAGCTTCAGTTTTATTAACAAAGGGCAAGGTGTAAAACTATGAAAGATAGAAAATGACAGTGCTCAGTAAACAGTACAATAAATGATTATCATAAAAAATACATAAACACTTTATAAATGTATACCAAACTGAGGGGTGAGAGGTATCTGTATACAAAAAGACAGGGTCTAGATACCTGGGGAGGGACATATAGAGAGAGTATAGCAGAGCCATGAGGGTAGCTGTATATAAGCTGTTAAACTAGCATCAAAGTTACAAACATGCAAATAACAGTCTGCCTTTATGGATAGGCTTTGGGGGACAAGTAATACCTACCAACGATGCTATCACGGGCTGGATGGGGTAGGATTACTGCAGATTGATGTGCTACCTGTGCACAGGATGAAGATGGCAGCTATACTGATCATTTCCTGGTATGACACAGGATTACATGGTAGAGGTATGGAGGCCTAAGAAGGACATTACCATAAAAAGGCATAACTCACAGTAAATGAATGACAGGCAATATAAACAAACCATAAAGCAATGCTGGGGGCATAACAATTGTTTTCTTTGATCATCCAGTGATATATTTTCTCCTTCTTTCTTTTTTCCCCTGCTTACTTATTATTAATTTCCCTTGTGTGACAGGGTGTTTGGGAAACACAACTGTCTTAAAGGAAAATGCATCTAAAACGGTGCATTTAAACTGCAAGATATGGGTTGCCCAGCAGAGGTAGTATTAAAATGCCCTATCAACCAGGTAATTTAGGGGCAAAATTATAAAGGGTTGAATTTCGAAGTGAAAAAAACTTAGAAATTCTACTATCGAATTTTTAAAAAGTGATTTTCGATCAAATTAAAATTGATTGAATCATTCGACTGAAACTTTGATTCAAATGATTGGAACAATTTTCCCCAAACAATTAAATTTTCTAAAGTTTTCAAAAACACTCCTTACAGGTTCTAGGAAGTCTCCCATAGGCTATTTTTGAAAGAGACAGTATTTTGATTTTTGAATGGTCACATTTTTCAGTTCAAATTTAATTTTTTAATTTAAATGAGATTTTGGCCTATTTGATAGTCAAAGTACCCAAAAGTTACTTTGAAATGAAAAATTTTTTAATTCGAATTTTCACTTCCACCCTTGATAAATCTGCCCAAGTGTCAGCTAAGAGAGAAGCTATCTGCAAATGTAAAAAGGCTTTGGTCCCTTAGCTTGGAGCTCTCCAGATACCTGCTAGAGTGGAGGAAAGGGAGTTGCTATGAGAGACAGTGCTGGGCAGAAGGTGTTTTGCTACCAGCAAAAGAGGTTGGAGCCTAAATCCCTTGTGGAGAAAGAAAGAGAAAAGGATTGGCAGAGGTTACTGAGCCTGAGTCCCAGGAGGGGAAGCCAGCAGAGCTCAGTGTAAAGCCCAAACGCTCTGAAGTTTGAGAGGGTGAGAGTTTCCCTTGATAGTGATAGACCAGAGGGGGGGGGACCCCTGACTGTATTACAGTGAAGTTGTTGAACTGTACCATGCATGTTCTACATTGAAGTTGCAGAACTGTGTTTTGTTGCCTTTTGTTGGGAATGCCCAGTGCTTAATAAACCTGTGTTTTGTACAAAGCCATGGTGTTCCTGACTCTAAGCTGAAATCCTACGCTACCTGCCTACCAAACAATAATTCCCCCAAAAAGTGCACGTGCAGGCCAGTGGCATGTCACACTTGATATATGGACAATATCCCAGTTTTATTGAATTGTATTTGTTTATGCACTCCTTTATGTCAAATAAACACCCATTTTTCTAATCTTAGTTGTGTTGTTTTTTTAGTTAAGAGTTACAGTAAACATCTTGATAGTAAAGAAAGTACTACAAAATTAAGTTTTACAATAAAAAAGTCACACAAAATGATGCATACTTTAAATAAGTTTTTTCTTTCTATTTCTGTCAGGTTTTAGGGGGTTATTTACTAAACTCTGGTTGGGCTTTTTAGGACAAAACTCTTATTTTTAGAGATTTATGAAAGGCCGAGGTACAGTACCTATCCTACAGTACTTTGAAGTTTCTGTGGTCTGTGCTGGAATTAGCCAAAAAATCAGACCTCTCCATGGTTTTCATTCAAAAATACCCAAAGAAATGTGATTTGGGGAAAAATTGTGGATTTGGCTGGACTTTTTTATTTAAATAGTTAGAAAAATTTGAATTTTAGTAAATAACCCTCTTAAAGTGCTTAGAATCACTTAATTGCTTAAAATGTTGTTGGCCAATTAGATAATCTTCTAAAAGTAAAAGTTCTAGCTATACAGATAGAGTCACTTGGATTTGTAAGTTAAATGCGTCGTGACTCAGCATTAATTGAAGAAACTGTGTTATCTAAAGTTATCTTAACTCATTTAATGCATTTAACCTTTTCATTAGCATACCAAAGCTCCATTGTTTTCAATGGTGAACTCTTTAATTGGATGGGATGCTGTGACACAATATTCTGTGATAAGTGGGATAAATGAGATAAATGAGTTAAGTCGCGACGCATTAAACTCACCATCCAAAGTGACTGCATCTGTACATTTTCTACTTTTAAATGTTACCTTTAAATTAGAGTTTTTCTTTCATTCATTATAGGTGTTTGGATTTTATCTTTTTAAACATATAATATTTCCATACATAGACAAGAATATTTGACATTCTCTAATAATTCCTGATGCTGGCAAATGTTTATAAATATAATGATACAGTCACTATAATGGAGTGCTCACCTCACAAGAAATCCACTGTTGTAGTGTCAGGTGCTGAACTGAAAGGCCCGCTCCTGCCACCGGGCCATAAAGGTACATGCAAAAATTTCAAAAAATTCAGCAGCACACTGTTTCAGTTTGCCAAGGTGCAGAAAAGTGATTTATTCAGCCCATAAAAATACAAAGCAGCAACGTTTCGGGCCTACCAAGCCCTTTATCAAGCCATGTGTTACCCCTATCACCACCCTTTTTAAAGTGGAGAAAGGGGGTAGTGACCCTACAAGCTCCACCCCTTCCATCCTGACAAGTGTTATAATCAAATACTAGTAATTACATATAAAATTACATATAAAATTGAAGCAAAAAAAGCATTTGAGTCCATCTGAGTCCCAGTGCAATGTCCATTTGTCTCAGTGACAGAGGAAAAAATGTAACCTTAATATCGCAGTGATGCAAAAATATTTGAAAAAAGTGAAAAATGTAAAAGATTAAAAAAATTTTTTTTTTTAATTTTTATAATTTGTAATCTGAAAATGATCCAGCATACCTGAGACGTCAGTAAGACCCACTCACCATACCACACTCAGCACTCATCTGAGACCTCATATGATATGCTAGATGTGTCGTCTGCAGATTAAAAACAATTGTTCAACAAAAACATATGAATCCTGTATGAGTAACAACAATGTATCTATTAATAGGACTACCCTTTACCTAGAAAATAAAGCTCGCTGGAGTGTAGTCCCTATTCAGACCACGAGGCCAGATTGTATGAGTAACAACAATGTGCTGCTGAATTTTTTGCATATAAATATAATGATGGCATTTTTCAGATCCTGAAAAGTACTAACTCTATAAATGTTATATTTAGAACCAAAAAAGGATTTTGCTTACTGCATTTAGGAAGAATATTCTGTATGGACACACCACTGAAAGTATATCCACTGAAAGAACTCCTTTAAATGATGGTGAGTGAGAGCAGTTAGCAAAAGTTAACCTAAATTGCTCCATATTTTAAAATAGTTTTACATCCTGTTATATGGTTAAGCACTTAATCAAATCCTACATGCTGTGCTTAGCAGAAATATACACTACAGACTGATTTATTCACCTTTTTATGAATTGTCAGTTTAGTAGATGTCAGCTGCAAATAGAGTGGCCTTTCTATTTTCTTTATGTCACGTCAGGAGGCATAAATATACATTTATGTGCTTAAGCCATACACTTATCGAATAGAGCATAAATTAGAAAAATAACACAAGGTCATACAGAGAAGCAATATTTTTTTTAATTAGTAACTAATTCTAAACATAGAGAAAGGGAATTTGTGTGGTGCATATACATATACAAAAATAATACAGTGTGCTCAAAATAAAGGCTATACCATTTACCAAATGCCTGGATGATATAGATGACTTGAGGAAGTACTGACTTTGGCTGTATGTAACAATGGTCATCTCATCTATAGCATTTTAATCATATACTGTTATTTATGAATGACTACTGCAATAGTGTTCTGTCAGGCCGTCATCTTTTCCATTACTCTAGCCTCTCCTGGCCATTTTATGATCATCTGTGAAATCAGCTGTGTCTGAGAGAAAGTTGTCTGCAGTAAATTTATTTATTGAAAAGTGTAGGCAAGCCTCTGTGAAAAAGAAAGATGAGCACATAAAAAGGCATCAATTTCAAGGGGAAAAAAAGCATTTTTCTTTGAATAAAAATAGTACTTTTCTGAAGATTCCAAAGGAAAGTGGTTAGGGGATTAACTGGATGATGTTAAGAAGTTTCTGTGGGATGGAGAACAATAAGAACCTAGTACCAACAGTTATTTACAAGTGACACATATCACAATAGAGTGAGAGGTTGCAAATAAAGGCTTCCTGACTGATTTATAGGAAGACAAATAGGCTTTGGTGATTTAAAGTGTTCCCTTATTCATGATTTTTCAACAAGAGACCAAGGTAAAATATGGCACCTTTTTACTTTACATATTCTTTGTTTTACCTTTGTCACTGAGATACTGCCATTTGTTTCCCTTGAAACTCTAATACGGCCATTGGAACGGTGACTAATGTGGGTGGCTAAATATTCTCAATATACGACACTATCAAAATCCATGGGCACTATCAAAATAAAAACATTATAGGAATACATGTCAAATGCATTTATAGCTAAAGGAAGCTAGAAATAATTTAAGTGTAATACATATTCAAAATCCACATGTCTGTGTGTATAGCGAGTAAGTACAGAATCCCTGTACTTACCACCCTCCTGCAGAAGTCCCCTGTAGTGGAGCAGGCACTAAGTATGTGTCTCTCTGCTGTGAACTGCACAGTGATCTCAGGGCTGCAAGAAGTTGCACACAAGCCTAGGAGTTGTCAGAAGAAGGAAGAAATAGGACAGTCTGGCACAGAAAGCCACAAGGTGGAAAAGGAAGAGACCTGAGAGCTGCAGGTGGGCCCAAAAAACCGGAAAGCCCCACCAAAAGCAGTCATTTGACTTGGGCCAAAAAAAATGGTGTAAATTTTTGTTTTTTGTCAGAGTGACTTCTGTCAGAAGTAATGTAATTAGTGATATGTGAATTTGCAGCAAATCAACTGGACTTGCCTTGTTTTTCCTTGAAGATGTTTCACCAGTCATCCAACTGTTTTCTCAATTCAGAATAACTTGTAAGTAGGATCTTGCTTCGCTATATATACTTAGAAATGTTGCTCCAATCAGAATACTCTGTTTATCATGATTCACAATTATGTCATTAAGTTAGGTGTTGATGGATGGTATTAGTAAGATTGGAGCTTTTGCGTGTTAATAAACCTTCCAGCGAGAGCACTGTATGTAACATAGTTAAATTGGGTTGAAAAAAGTCCCTCAAGTTCAACCCCTCCAAATGAAAACCCAGCATCCATACACACACCCCTCCACAAATGACTGCTATCTAAACTAAGGTTTCTTGGGCTTAATGAAGTCATTTACACATGGATATGAAACTGGCTACAGGATTGGGTACAGAGGGTGGTTGTTTAGGGTACATTCTCTGCTTGAAGTAAAGTTCTTAGTGGGGTCCCTCAGGGCTCGGTATTGGGTCCACTTTTATTTTACTTCATTAAAATAAAATGACTTAGGGGAGAGTACTGTAAGTAATGTATCAGTGTTTTCAGATGACACAAAACTATCCAGCCCAATTAATTCCATCCAGGATGTGGCATCCTTGCAACAGGATCTGGCAAATGAGATGTGGCATCCTTGCAACAGGATCTGGCAAATGAGATTCAATATTGATAAATGTAAAGTCATGCACATGGGATGTAAAAATATTCAAGCCACTTATACCCTTAATGGGACTGCACTAGGTAAATCCATTATGGAAAAGGACCTTGGAGTCCTTGTAGATGATAAACTTGGCTGTGGCAAGCAATTCCAGTCAGCAGCATCAAGGACAAATAAGGTCTTGAGCTGTATTAAAATGGACTTAGAGTCACAGGAGGAGGGGGTCATTCTTCCACTTTATTGAGCACTTATAAGTAGTGATGGGCGAATTTATGGGGCGAATTCGCGGCGAATTCCCGCGATTCGCCGCTGGCAAATAAATTCGCGAAACGCCAGCAAAAAATTTGCAGCCGAAAAATTCGCCTAAAAAAAGTTTCGCTTTTTTTTCGCCAATTCGCGTATTTCTATGGAAATTCGCAAATTTTTCGGCGAAGCTAAACGCGGGAGATTTGCCCATCACTACTTATAAGGCCACATCTAGAATATGCAGTACAGTTTTGTTCTCCCTCACTCTAACAGGACATTATTGTAATAGAGAGGGTACAGAGAAGGGCAATTAAGCTGGTAAAAGGTATGGAAAATCTTGCCTAAATATCCGGAAGGGGCTTTTTACAGTGAGAGCTGTGAAGATGTGGAATTCTCTCCCTGAATCAGTTGTACTGGCTGATACATTAGAAAATTTTAAGAAGGGGTTGTATGGCTTTTTAGCAAGTGAGGGAATACAGGGTTATGGAAGATAGCTCATAGTACAAGTTGATCCAGGAACTAGTTTACAGTTGATGCCTTACAATACACTCAGGTAGAACAAAGCTTGACCTCACTGTTACCCACCACAATCTGGGAGAGAGTGAGGGGGTTCACGGAACAAGCACAGCTTTGTCAGCACAATAAGAGCAAGGAAAGGCAACAGATTCTCCATTTTAGTAACCCATTTTGGGAACAACCAAAAAGAGGAGAAATTAACCTGTAGGAGCAAAGAAGGAACTGGGACACAGGAAAATAAAGACAAGTGTGTAAAGAATCTGTTGGACAGGGCTCTTACCCAGCCAGAGATGGAGATCCTAGCCAAAGGGTTAAACTTTGCAATTGCTCCAAAAAACATCCCTTTAGCAGATAACAAATCCACTTTAATTCATGATGTGTTTTGCTCTAAGTCTCTTCAGCTCTTTGCCCTAACTAAAACTTGGCTCTCTCAGAATGACAATGCTATTGAGGCTGCTCTCTCTTAAGGTGGTCTGTCCTTCTCCTATACCCCCGCACTACTGGCCATGGGGGAGGAGTAAGTATTCTTTTCTCTCCTCGCTACTGCTATAAACTAATGTCTACACCTTCTTCCTTCTTAGTTCCCTCTTTTGAGTTCAACTGTTCTACCCTCTCTGTAGATGTTGTTTTCAGAGATCCTTCTGTTAAATCTCCTGCCACATTTCTCTCTAACTTTGAATCTTGTCTCTCTTTTTTACTATGCTCTGACAGCCCGTCTTATTTTGGGTTATTAGGTCAATTCACATCACTACAAACATTCTGTTCAATGAATGTCATAAAATTAAAAACACACATACAGTATGTGCATTAATACAATCAACAAGAATTTTGAGTCTCACAAAAAAAACACACTGATGTGTATGAGCTCTAATATTTTCTCAGCCATGATAGTCTGTTTCTACCATGGAATCACCATTTATGGATCCATTCAACTGCCTTGCTTGCAGTGGTGTCAACTCAGGCCCATACTGCATTTCAATACAAGCGGAGGTCCATGGAAGTGATAATTATGGTTGGGTCAAGTCAAAACCCTAAAACTATAGCATTTTTAAGAAGCTAAAATTTTAAGAGCACAAGGAAACAGTAACAAAAACATAGTTATAATGATCTTTTAATTGTTTAAGTCTGGAAAAAAGTCCAGAAAGACCTGTGAGCTGGATCATGTGCGTGTTGGTACTGTATGTCTGTATAATGTAGAATATGATAAAGATACACTTCAACATTAACTTTATTCTTCCTGGCATCCAGCCGGAAAAGGTGTGAGACATTGCAAACGTATTCATTGCAAACTTACATATATTAAAATTTATCCAGCAGAAAATCTTTTTTCGGAAGCATTAGTCCTATTATTATCTAGCTGAACTCATTATTGGCTGGTACTTCTGCCCTGTGGCATGAATGCAATCAACCTCAAAATTTCTCTTTCTCTATCCAAACAGATGGAAAGGAATGTTGGCAGTCAAAAAGGCATCAATGTGTATCAACTTTGAATGCATTCATTTTTAGCAACTATAATGCAGTTAAATCTGCAGTTAAACATGTGGTAAAGAACAGAATGGTCTTTATATTTTGCTTGAAGGATTTAGCAGCAATACAAAATACAGAACCGTTATTGAATATTTACAATGAGAAAACAATCAATGTCATAATAAAAAGCTGATGACCTTCTTTGGTCTCATTATTAGGGGGTGGCATGTTACGGTGGCATGTTACGGTACCACATGGCAGTATCCAAATAATTTTTTGGAAACAAGTTGCTTGACAGAAGGTGCAGATATACTAACCAGTGAAAATTTGCACCCATCGCAACACTTCCTAATCAATGGGGCAATGCTAATTTACTAAAATTCAAAGTTTCATCCTGGCCAATGGACGCTGGTGAATTTTCGGTAGCATTACTTTGGCAACGCGAGCAAATTAAAGAGAAGATGCGCTAGTTCTTGCTCTCAGACTAATTTGCATAAAGCGGGAAATTGTTACATAAAAGCAAAAACAGATCTCAACAATTATATAAACAGCATTGGTGTATAATAATGATTTAAATCCCCCCGGTGGTGAACGTACCCAGACAGTGTATCCACTTCATGTCAAGTTTTTTCAATAATCTTACACAGTCCCCACCTCGTCTCAGTGGTTCAATGCCATCAGTCACCTGGTATCTCATTTGGCTAATTGTATGTCTTACTTTTCTAAAATGAGCTGGCAGAAGCAAATGTGTATGACCACAATGTTGTTTAATTCAATCTTTCAATTTTTGTGTGTGGTTTCAACATAAGCTAATCCATAGGGGTATTTAATAAGATACACAATAAAGGGGGTGGCTATTAATTAAAATCCGAATGTTAACATTTCGAAATTTTCACTAAGAAACTTTTGATAAAAAATTTTTGAGATTTATTATACCCCATTGCAGCAAAAACCCAAATCTGAAATTCTGCCATCTCAGACCTGTCAAGGTCCTGTATAAGTCAGTGGGAGAGGGATCTATTGCAATTTGAAGTTTTCATGGTCTGCGCTGCTTTTAGCTTGAAAATCAGACCTTTTTAGGGTTTTCATGAAAAATCTCTAAAAATTAGAGCGGATTGGGAAAAAGCCAGAAAAATTTGAGTGATTCAGGTGTTCCGCAATCTAATTAAATCAAGCATTTTGATTAATAAATAAGCTAAAATCAGGCATGGAAGTTTGGTTGTGGTTTTTTAAAATGTAAAATATTAGATAAATTCAGATTTTAGTAAATAACCCCCTAAAAGTAGAATTGTGAGAGCAATTTTTTTAGCTGTTTATGGATATATGAAGAAGAATCCATAGAACTATAGAAAAAGAAAAGTACAGACAATATGTTTGGGGTTCTTAAAAATCTCTAAATGTCTATTTTGACTGCCAGGACCTACATTTTTTTCTACAACTTTTTTTTGGGGGGGGTGGTATGCCATAACTGGTCTACAAGACTTATTTCTACCCTTCTTTAAATGTTCCCATGTAAAGTTCTACACACTTCTCACATTCTCCTGTGAATATCCTCTCTGACTGACTTTACTGTATCTTGCATCTCCATTTATCTACTTTGTTCTGCTTTATGTTACGTACCAATATGTCTAACCCACATAACCTGAGATTTTGGTAAAGCATTTTTAACGATGGAGGATGGAAATGCATATAATGAAAGAGTTCTATTTTGACCTGTATCCTTTTTTTAAATATCAGTTAATTAAGGTAATTAACCTTTTTTCATAGTCCCATCCAGAAATATCATTGTAGATAAGTAAAACTAGACACAGGCAAATTTTTAAAATTCATAATTAAAGGTAAAACAGGAAAAAAAATCCCTTGAAAATTACCATAATAATTGCACCCTCTCATCTATAAGTCATGTGTATTCCATACAAATCAGAATTTACTCATAACTTTTAACTGTTTAAATAATAAAGATTATATTTGAAATTCTGATTATAAGATGGGAGGGTGCAATCATTCAAGGGATTTCTTCTAATTTTCCCTTTACTGTAATTATTGATAATATTTAGGCCTTGCACACCATATAGTTTGGTTCATGAGGAGAAGTCAGAGATGCACATGGTTTTAACACAGCCCTTAATGCATTTGGAGTGAAAAAAAACATTAACTTTAACAAATATAGGGACAGATTTACTAAAGGGCGAAGTAGCTAAAACTAGCATCATTAGGGTGTGAAACGAACGCTGGCAAATTTTTGTCTTTTAGTAAATATGCCCCTTGGAATTCCCATTGACTTTAATATATTTGAAGTGAGAAAAAAAAATAAGAAAATTTGTATTTGGAGTGAGAAAAAAAATTTGATGAATAGTGCAGTGATTTTCAACCTTGTGCCTCCAGCTGTTAAGGAACTACAAGTCCCACAATGCAATGAAGGAGTCTGACAGCCACAGTCAGGCAAATGCATTGTGGGACTTGTAGTTTCTTAACAGCTGGAGGCACAAGGTTGAAAATCACTGGAATAGTGCATATGCATTGGAGTGGGACTAAACTTGAGAAAAATCTCCCATTGGTTTTTGAAAAAAGTTTTAAGAAAAAAATGCCCATTAACTTAAATGCATTGTGCATGAAAAAAACACTTCAAAACACACATTGACTTGAAAGGCTTCACAATTTATTTGCATGATTTTCATCCTTTTCACAAATTTTCTGGTAAAACTGGACAGATTTGCTCATTTCTAAGTCCTGAATACATGCACTTGTATAGATACTTTTCCAGAACCCACAGAATGTCAGTCTGGGCTTGGCTTGCCCCCCTACTACAAAATATCAACTCCAACCCATACATTTCCAACACCCCCCTGGCTGGGGAGAAGGGATTTTTATGCTAACCCCATGGTCTCTGCCCCCCATCCATCCATAGTTTTGAGGTATCTGTGCCATCATGTCTCACACTGTTGATGTATCGGCAGAGTACATATATCCTCTCTGCAGCTGGAAAATCTCTGTATACTATAGCTACAAACTTTAAGTACCACCAGAGTTATAATTGCTCTCAATTCTGCAGACTTTAACTCTCTTTGATTGCTTCTCTGTATTTCTTGATATTCTCCTCAATATGTTGGAAATCAGCTCTCTGCTCCTTGCTCTGTAAGTAAGTAATTTTCAAGTCCATCTCTCTGTGTCTGCAATTCACATAGTAGAAATTCAGTGTTTATCAGCTTCATTTCAAATGCCCACTTATTGACAATTCTCTCATATCTTTGAGTAAACTCTCTATTGTCTTAGCAGGGTGTAAACTGACCCATAAATATCTTGGGATAAGTGCCACTTTTCAATACTCCATTAAAGTAGTAGAATGCAGATCCAAGCTAATTTTACCTGATAGTTAAATGAAAGTCGCCCATTTTATTAAAGGTAAAATGTTTGTGGTATTAGAGTTTGTAGAAACATGAAACCATGAAACTTTATAAGAGATCCAGTTATAAAATGCATGAATGAAAATAGATTGAGTGATCATAAAAAGAATCCAAACACCTAAATTTTTTCATAATCAAGGGAAAGTTCATTCAACAAAAAATGAACATGATGAAATTCAAAAGAGACTAGAACATGTTAAGATAAACAGAGGTCCAGGGCTAGATGCGATTCATCCCAGGGTACTTAGCGACCTTAGCTCTGTGATTGCCAAACCTCTCTACTTCATTTTTCAGGATTCATTGAGGTATGGCATGGTGCCGAGAGACTGGCAAATTGCTAATGTGGTGCTGCCATTCAAAAAGGGATCTCCGGGTTCTCAGCCTCAAAACTATAGGCCAGTTAGTCAGCATTGGTGGTATCGAAGCTTTTTGAAGGATTAATAAAGGATAGGATACTGGACTTCATGGCAAATAACTATACTATGAGTTTGTGCCCGCATGGTTTTATGCATAATAGATCTTGCCAGACTAACTTAATTTCTTTTAATGAGAAGGTAAATAGGGTCTTCGATTCTGGGATGGCATTGGATGTAATTTATTTAGACTTTGCTAAAGCATTCAATACAGGGCCATACAGAAAGTTACTGGTTAAATTAAGTAATGTTGGCCAGGAACATAGTATTTGCACCTGGATAGAGAATTGGCTAAAAGAGTGATGGTAAAAGGACCATTTTCTAATTGGATCAGTGTTGTTAGTGGTGTACCACAGGGCTTTCTACTGGGTCCCTTGCTTTTCAATTTGTTTATTAATGACCTGGATGTGGGCATTGAAAGTACGGTTTCTATTGTTGCAGATGATGCTAAATTGTGTAGAACTATAGGTTCCATGCAGGATGCTGCCACACTGCAGAGTGATTTGTCTAAGGTGTGAAACTGGGCAGCAAACTGGAAAATTAGGTTCAATGTTGATAAATGCAAGGTTATGCACGTTGGCAAAAATAATATAAATGCAATTTATACACTAAATGGCAGTGTGTTGGGAGTTTCCTTAAATGAGAAGGATCTTGGAGTTTTTATAGATAACAAGTTGTCTAATTCTGGGCAGTGTCATTATGTAGCTAGTAAAGCAAATAAAGTTCTGTCTTGCATAAAAAACAGCATAAACTCAAGGGATGAAAATATAATTATACCTCTTTATAGATCCCTAGTAAGATCTCATCTGGAATATGCAGTGCAGTTTTGGACTCTAGTCCTTAAAAGGGATATAAATTAGCTGGAGAGAGTTCAGAGATGTGCCACTTAACTGGTTAGAGGGATGGAGGATATAAATTATGAAGGTACACTGTCCAGTTTGGAGTTGTTTTCTCTGGAAAAAAGGTGCTTGTGAGGGGACATGATTACACTTTACAGGTACATTAGAGACAAATATCAGGGGACCTTTTTACCCATAAAGAGGATCAACGCATCAGAGGCCACCCCTTCAGACTAGAAGAAAAGGACTTTCATTTGAAGCAGCTTAGGTGGTTCTTCACAGTGAGGACAATGAGGTTGTAGAATGAACTCCCGGGTGATGGATGATTTTTTGGATAGACATAATATCAAAGGCTATTTTGATACAAAAACTCTATAGTTAGTATAGCTATGAGCATATACGGTTTGTGTGAAAGTGTGGAGAGGTGTGTGTGTATGCTGGGTTTTAATTTGGAGGGGTTGAACTTGATGGACTTTGTCTTTTTTCAACTCAATTTAACTATGGATCTCCAAAAAACTCTAAAACTACAAACTAAAAAAGATCTTGCAAGAAAAGAAGGGCTGATTGACTTCTACACAAATCTGGCAGCTTTTATTTGACATCTCTGGGGTGGACCTTCATAGCCTTAGTGGAGAAAGATGTGTTGCAGAACTTCTGCTCTCAGGAAACGGGCCCCAATTATGTTCTTTATTCATAGGAATATAGAACAATCACTAGGAGGACAGTCAAAGATAGACAGATTACATTTATTCAGCATTTACTCATGTTCAAAACTTCCAAAGGCATTTACTACGAGGAGTCAATAATCAAAGTAGGGACCGAATAAAATCAGAAGTGCCCAGTCCATAGAAAAGCCTTCCAAGTGGAACCTAGACAGACTTCCTTTAGCAAGTAAATGTAGATGAATGAAAGGTAAACGCAGGTCTTTTGCTGCAACTTTCAAGTGCTTTCTTAGGAACACGACATGTTTCGAGCTGTGCTCTTTTTCACAGCTCGAAACATGTCGTGTTCCTAATAAAGCACTTGAAAGTTGCAGCAAAAGACCTGCGTTTACCTTTCATTCATCTACATTTACTTGCGAATTCACTTAATTGGACGGGAGTCGAATGAAAAGGTTAAGAGACTGCTGGAGAATTTGCCTCACTTTTCTACTAAGACTTCCTTTAGCCCCATAATTCTATATGCTTGAGTCTTTATGCTACACTGCAGGTGGTACCTCCAGGACTGCTTAACCTTCTCATTGTCCTTGGCTGAGCTTCTGGCTACTCATTAGCTAATCTGATCCTAACTCTTAATCCTGGAGTAAGCTATCACAAAACTACTACACTGTCTACACCTACTGGGCCTACCACTGCCCAGTCTCTAAGTTTGAACATGTGTTTTTAAAGACTAGAAAAATGGCACCTCATGACCAGTTACCAAATTTCCAGTAAAATAATTTAACCCAGGACAGGGAAACATGTTCCTCTCCCAACTGTAAATTAGGACCTACTTAACATGCCAAACTTTAGCCTGAATATTGGGTAAACCTTCAGTCCCCTACACTATTATGTCTCTGTTTTATTTCTCTTTGTCTTCTTATAATAGCCAGTCATCTGAAGATGATCTGTTTGTTGGCACAATACACCACTTTGTCAATATATAAGTGGGCTTAGGAGCAAAATCTATACATTTCTTATGGGATCTTATAGGTACATGCTTCCAAGCTGTGGAAAGCATTTCCCAATAAAAAAGGAGGGGTAGAACATGTTTATATCCCTGCTAGCATAAACCAACATTTCTCACAGTAGGAGGGTGACAGGTCGCAAAATTAATGGCATTGCCTATAATTTATTATAAAAAGTAATAAACTGAAGTGTTTTCCCAAATGTGTCTGTTTTACTAGCACTTTATAATTCTTTATTATTAAAGATGAAATCATACCTACACTGTTATCAGAGACACTGTATAAAATGTGATGCATCTCACACAGTATATAATGTATAATCAAATACAAACTACTATACTGGCTGGTTAATTATTTGAAGGGAAAAAAAAGATTATTTCAGGTTTTTTGCCATCTTTTATATCTGTAATGGAGAAATTAATATTTTCATTATCAATTGATAATTAATCTTCTCAGGTTGTCTTGCTTAATCAGAATGATAGTACTTCAATGCACTTGAGAAAATCAAGTGACAGGTTTGTGCGCTTGATCTTTAGTGATTGGACTATGTTGTTGTTCAATAAAGTAATCATGCTGAAAGCATATTGTGAGAAACGGTTATATTGGTATACTTGAATAACTGCATGATGAATCTATTTTAATCTAAATGATATGTGCTCAATTAAAGGAACAGTTCAGTGTAAAAGTAAAACTGGGGCTGGTCTGCACCACCAACACAATGCTCTGCCCCTTGCACCAGACGGCAGCCAGTACCCAAGACAGAATTTCTCATTCTTATACTTTGCCCACATGTCTATTGAGTTAATTCCTATGTCCAGTAAACTCCTGCCTAAACTGTAAAGGAGCAGGGAAAAAAAAGATTAAAAGCTATTTTCTAGCCTCACAAAAGCAACTCCAAAAGGGAAACTGAGTCAGCTCCTGGATCAGTTTTGTACTAAAACTGTATATTTCAGCCACCTCAAATTTTCTCCCTTTTTAAAAAGGCATCCAACCCTTTCTTAAACTACAGTATAACTGTATGAGAGTGGGAATTTCAAAACTTTACTGGTCTTACTGTAAAAAAAACAACCCTTTCAGCTACTTCAGCACTTCTATCTTTTAATGTTGAGAACGGTCCTCATGCACTTTCATAAACAATAATAAATGTTAATTATATGGCCCACTTACCTACAGTACTAAAATATTGCCAACTTGGTCACTTGACTATCTTAATACCCTACCAAGCAGGTCAATATTCATGTTAAAATAATACCACCAAGACAAAAAAAAGCAGATATTTATGGGGAACTGCTAAAATTCTCTTCCTCTTGTTCTCCAGCTTTTAATTATCCATTCAAGTTACAATGGTGACCTGACTTTAGAAGAGTTTAAGGTTTCTCTAAATGTTTTTCTCCACCTATGAGAACTTCACCATCTGGAATAGTAACATTAAAGACATAATTAGAAAAGACTTACTCCCAACAACTCAATTAACCCTGAAAATATGGGACAAATTAAAACTAGTGATGGGCGAATCTCCCGCGATTCGCTTCGCCTAGAGTGGGAATTCGCCGCGAATTCGACCTAGGCGAATAAATTCGCCCATCACTAATTAAAACATAAGTGAGGTCTCCTGTCACAATACCCCATAAATATAAGCTACCTTAGAAATCCAAATTTTCCCCCAGGTATCAATGACTCATTCTGAAAACAATGGCAACAGACAGGTCTATTTACCATAAAAGACTTTATCAATAACCCTGCCAAAACCTTACTAACGCTACAGGATCTGAGAGACCTTGCACCACAAACTAGATTGTATCAGTTTGAATACTTTCAACTTCGGCACTTCCTCCACCCATATTTGAGTGCAGCAAAAACAGACAAGAACACGGTCTTTGAAATCCTAGCCAAACAGGGATTACCTCAAAAGAGACTCATCTCCAAGATATATAAGCTTCTTAATGAACCTCTAACCTTTAGCTTAGGACAACACACCTACATGACTAAATGGAATAAGGTAACTCAAAATAGTTTATCTCTTAAAGACTGGTCAGAAATTTGGAAACATGCCCGACAAATGGCAACCTGTGTCAGACAGAAAGAACATATTTATAAGATCTTGATGCACTGGTATTACACCCCTGACAGATTACACAAACTATTCCCTGACCATTCACCACTCTGCTGGAGAAACTGCGGAGAAGTAGGCACGCTTCCCCATATTTTTTGGGAATGCCCAATAATCCGTCCATTGTGGCAGGAGGTTAAGAAAATACTTGATCAAGTCTTAACAACTCAAGTCCCCCTAGACATACCCACCTTTCTTTTAGGCAAGCCAATCATCGATATATATCAAAACCAGAGCAAAAATTGGTCAACTATATATTGACCGCTACGCGAATAGCAATCGCAGCCAAATGGAAGAACCTTAACTGCCCAAATATTTGGGAAATAATCAGTAGAGTGAATGCCAACAGAAATTTTTAAGCAAATATAGCCTACCTACAGAACACTACCCTTCAACACCTAAGAATCTGGTCTATCTGGGAATTAAGTGGATTAAGTGGATTTACCTCACACAATATCCCTTCAACTGAAGGGACGACTACATAGCAAGACATACTCTAAAAGATATCCCTAAGCTTAAATGGGACTTGAAAACAACTGCCATACAACTAACACCTGTAAACACATACTCTAAATTATAATATACGGAACTATGTAAAAGATGTTAAATACTCGCTTGTTTCAATTGCTCACAATATGCAAGTTTTCCCTTAAATGGTTTGAATTCTATTACTATTCAATACCTGTGCAAATCTCTCTCTTTTTTCTTTTTTTTTTTCTTTTCCCTTTTCTTTTTGCCTTATAAACTCTTTCATTTTCTCTGATATAAATGTTTGTTTTTATTGAAAATAATCTAATAAAAACATAAGTTACAAAAAAAAAGAAAACTATAAAATTAGAAGCCTGTTAAATCAAAAGCAAAAAAATCCAAGAATTCTATAAAAAATACATGCCTGATGCACTTTGTGCAAGGTGCAGCACTTAGTAGTAGACTAATAAGCTGCAGGTCAAGGAGCTTGTGCACCTTGGACCCACTTTGTTTTCAGTGAGTCTGAAATAACATGTTCTTTATAGATTTTCTTGAAGTATTGAGAATTAACAGTGCGGTTATAAACTGTACACATAGATTTTAAAGCAACACATTTTGTACAGTAGTCTAAGGTGAATCCATTAAGCCTTTCCTTAAAAGCCCACACACAAGTAGTTTTAAAAAATTAATTTCTTTTTTCTCTTTAAGTGTCAGTGGGTAAGGAAAAGGCCAATCTTACTAAACAGTAAGAGTTGATTTTGTGCTTAGAATACCTCCTATGTTTATATAAGGGAAAAAAGTCAGTGGAAGTTTGGATATGCAATGTTCACATACATGTTTTCTGATGTATTCAAATTACTCACTAATTGCTGATTGGTTGCTATTAGTGATGGGCGAATTTATTCGCCTAGGTCGAATTCGCAGCGAATTCCCGCGATTCGCCGCTGGCGAATAAATTTGCGAATCACCAGCGAAATTTCGCTTGGCGGAAATTCGCCGAAAAACGAGTCGCGTGTCAGTCGCGCGTCATTTTTGACGCGACGCGCCGAAAACGACGCGACGCGCGCCGAAAACGACAAAAATCGTCCCGTGACTCGTTTCGCGAATTTTCTTCGGCGAAGCGAATCGCGGGAGATTCGCCCATCACTAGTTGCTATTAGCAACTGCACTTGTGCAATTTATCAGCAATGTTTCTATATACCAGTCACTATGGGTCAGTGTAAGGATTATAAACTTTATAAGCATTATAGACTTTATAATTTTTGATAAGTTTGGGACCTGGAATGCCTGGCTACTAGTCATTTCTGGATAAGGTGCATTTTTTTCATAATGTGGAGCACCATGCCTTAAAATAACATTAATGCTTGAGAAAAGGCAAGATTAAGTCCAAATCATTGCCTGTCTGTCTGACCCAATAAATTCACCATTTAATTTTTGCAACAAGGACCTGCAGTGTTGTGATTTTTAAAATAGCATTAAAACATAAAAAAACTAGATGTTTTGTTATTCACCCTGATTTATACTAGCTTAACTATTATGTACATTAAAGGGCAGCATATTTATAAACAAAAGCAAGTTGGCATTTTTCTTGATTCAAAGTAAAATTCAGTGTTATATTCATCATTTACTATTAGGTCCTAAGTGAAAGATTTGTTGCAGTTTAGACTGGAATCCCTGGCAATTTAATCACATTTACTATCCTTTTCCTGTTACCAATTTTGTTAAGGAATGCACCCCCCCCCCTTCTCCCAATGACTTTTATGCCAGAAAGTATTCTCCAGTTTTTAAGCAGCCAGAGTCCAGTATGAGGAATCCATGGATGTTAAGCAACAGTCCAAAGTTTTTTATCAAGCTCTGCAATTAGGCTATTAAGGCCTAATGGAGTAATTAGAGTCAAATACCTTACAAAAGTGTTAATCACTGGAGAAGTTGTGAAGTTGACAAACTTTTGTATTGAAATATTTTTTTAGCAGTGGGAAATGTGTACATATGATAGTTCTTTTTTTGCAATGGAAGAATGACCAATTCACCCAAAATCCTATGAATCTATTCGAAATTCCATAAGCATTCCAATATCAA
Organism: Xenopus borealis; assembly: GCA_024363595.1. NCBI lineage: Eukaryota > Metazoa > Chordata > Amphibia > Anura > Pipidae > Xenopus > Xenopus borealis. The sequence goes on from CM044431.1 coordinate 32,743,091, forward strand.
ATGCTTATCGAATAGTGTTAGGCTATCATTTTGTTTGATATTTGATATCTCGATGAATTCGTACGATACCGATCGTTCGATTTCACGAAAAAATCGTGAAATTTCCTTCGGGCCTCCTAAAAATTTGTACGATCGAACGATTGAAGCGTTCGATCGTACGAATGGTATTCGATCAGAACTTAGCAAAAGAAGCCCATGGGGGGTTCCCATAGGCTTCTATTGGTATTTGGTAGGTTCAATCTGACGAAGTAGGCATTCAAAGGATTTTAAAAATCCGATCATTTGATCTATTCGATAATTTGGTATTCGATGATCGAAGAGGCCAAATTTGTATATTTGAATATCCGAAAAAAACGTACGATTGGAATTCGATCATATTCGATCGAACTTCGATCTATTCACCTGAATTTTGTAAATCTGCCCCTACGTTCTAGTCCTTTGAGAATAATTATATTAAATCTAACTGATTAATTACAGTATAGTTTGTATTAATCACACAATTTAAGCCAATAAAGACAACCTTTAAACAAAGGAAATGTAATATAATTGCTGCAGAATTAAACTTAAAATGGAAAGTCACAAGGAATAAATGTTACCAGAGCATTATTTATTTCACTTTAGGCTTATTGGGAGGAAAACTAAAAACAAAACCTACCAGCACTAGGGAAAATGTGACTTTTTCATTCTGTAAACAAGAAAAACAATTTCCTGGATAATGCATTATGTATAATAAATGTACTGCCATGGTAAGCATTCAGATGAGTAGCCCAACAGAAGGAAATCCTTCCTGAGAAATACAATGTCTAGTGAGGTGCTGAGACTGAAACTTTTCCATGGTTTGCTTCTTGACTAGTTTTCTAAAATTCTGTCATTTGGAATTTCTGAAACATGACAGCCCATTTGCTATAATGTTTTTATATAACCAAAAAATTATCCCTTTAATGAATGTCTCTGTAATGACACTTCCCAGAAAGCCAGGGGTTAAGGAAGGGGATCCTTGACAGGGTTAGGAAGGATTAGGGAGTGGATAAAAAATGGCGGAGTGATAGAGGGAGGGAATGCTTGCCAGATGGCTAGTGGCTCCTATTCCCTTGCTTAGTGGAGAGCAACTCAGTAACTCATTGGGCATTGGCCCCAGGAGGCAGCAGGGCAGAGTGAGATATGTCCACAACATGTGGACACACAAGATGTCTTGAGATAGACATGTTGTTAGTTTCTTGGGTGCCCTCAGCCATGTGACTTGTACTCTGGTAAATGTCACTCTTTACAGAAAAATGGTAATGTAATAATTTAACACCTCCCTGACACAATATAACTGCTTCCTGGTAGATATGAGAACAACACTCAATAGCAAAAATCCCATTACGACTCCTGCAGTTACACTGAGTAGGAGATATAATAGCTCAATTGAAGGCAGTTCCATCATTCATGGTGTGCTGACTCTTTCTGAAAGCACAGGTTGCCTACACACCACTATTACAACTAAAAAAAAAACACACTTCTTGGCAAAATTACCTAAGATGGCTGCATGCACACCATTATTACAAAAAAAAAATAGTTAGTTCAGGGATAAAATTTATATGATAGAGGGAGTTAACTACAGCATAAAAATCATGACATAATCCCTTTTATAATAACCGCACTGTCTGAATGTTTTTAGTAGTCATAATACATAGCACTCAATTATCTCCAGCGCCCTAGAATTCTGGTCAAGAGACACTATAATACACATCTCTTTCAATATGCTGCGATAGTTGTTCTCTTTGATCATAAAATGTGTTTGCAGGTTTCCTGGAATCCTATCTGAATGTCACATCATGCTGACAATCCTGCAATGGATTTAGCACCAGGATTAAAAGCCCTCTTCAAAAAATTGTGAAAATAAAGATCCAAGTAAGAAAAGCCTCCACATTCATATGTGTATAGACTTCTGACCATGCCAACTGAAATATGTATAGCTTTTATCATTCTGTCTACACTCCAATATTTGGCAGGTCTGACAGATTATAAGCACATTGACTAGGTGACTCATCAACTGACCCTTCACCCTCAGCCATCCCACGGAACCCCATTGTGATATACCTTAATGAAACACCAGGAGCCAGAAATTGGGTAAAATGGCCACAGCATTAATTCACTTTTCGTCAAATAAATAGGACCTTGCCAGTTTAACCCAAGGCAATATTCTAAAGCCATACGAGAAGTCTTGGGATCAGCACTATGCTATTATATCCATTAGACTGCCCTTACCCACAGAGACGATTCCCCCACACTCTGCTACCAGGAGCTGTATCTCCCACCAAGAGACAAGTTCATCAGCCCGGCTGCCACTCCTGAATCTGCAGTGTGTCTGTGATAGGATATCCAAGCAGGCTGTTACATACATAGTTACATGTTTAAAACAGGTTGAAAAAAGACAAAATCCATCAAGTTCAGCCACTCCAAATGAAAACCCAACATCCATACACACAACACTAAATACTTTCACATAAAGTATATATACCCATATCTATACTAACTATAGAGTTTAGTATCACAGTAACCTATGTCCATCCAAAAAATCATCCAAGCCACTCTTAAAGGCATTAACAGAATCAGCCATCACAACATCATCCAGCAGTGCATTTCACAACCTCACTGTTCTCACTGTGAAGAACCACCTACAATGCTTCAAATGAAGTCCTTTTCTTCCAGTTTGAAGGTGTGGTATTTTGTGATGCTATGGGTAAAAAGGTCCCCTGCTATTTGTCTATAATGTCCTCTAATGTCATCTAATGTAATTAATCTAAAAGCACATTTTTTCCAGAGAAAACACCCACAATCTACCATTAATTTAAGTCTTCCATCCCTCTAATCAGTTAAATTGCACATTTCTGTACTCTCTCCAGTTCATTAATATCCCTCTTAAATTGGAGACCAAAACTGCACTGCATACTCCAGGGGAGGCCTTACCAGTGACCTAAAAAGAGGCATAATTAGTTTTTCATCCCTTAAGTTAATGCCCTTTTTTATGCAAGACAGAACTTTATTTGCTTTAGTAGCCACAGAATGACTCTGCACGGGATTAGACAATTTGCTATCTACAAAAAACCCTAGTGTCACGATTGGCGCCTGGAGCTCTTCCAGGAGCTCCGGGCAGCGTGTCCTGCTCTGCCTGTGTCGCTCAAACAATGGCGGCACCCATGGCCGCCACGTGGGTAGCGGCGTCGGTGTGATGACGTCACATCACATCCGGTACTACTCGGCTTTGGCGCCAAATTCAAATATAAAAAGACGCTGGAGACCCAGGTTCAATGCCCAAGTATAGCTTTAGCTAATTATCCCTGGGTTTTATCCAAAATTACTTCCTGATTGCTTTCTGGACTTCTGACCTTTGCCTGAACCTGACCTTGCCACTTGCCACTTGCCACCTGCCTTTTTGACCCTTTGCCTGGAATTGGACTCTGAACCTTTGCTGTACCTTGTACTGGACTTTAACCCTTTTGCTTCCTCCTTGGTCCTGACAAACTCCCACTGGGCCCCACTGACACCTAGATCCTTCTCATTTAAGGAAACTCCCAACACAGCTCCCATTTAGTGCATAACCTTGCATGGAACCTAGAGTTCTGCACAATTTAGGATTATCTGCAAAAATAGAAATAGTACTTTTAATGCCCACCTTCTGGTCATTTATAAACAAGTTGAGAAGCAATGGACTTAGTACAGAGCCCTGTGGTACTCCACTTACAACACTGGTCCTATTAGAAAATGTTCCATTTACCACAATCTATTTTTTAGCCAGTTCTCTATCCAGGTACAAATACCATGATCCAGGTCAACATTGCTTAATTTAACCAGTAACCTTCTGTGTGGCACTGTATCAAATGCTTAACAAAGTCTAAGTAAATCACATCTATGGAAAAAGATTAAGATCGCACACTCATTTGTAAAAATAAAGAAAGAAATTTATTGAGACATGCCAGTCACCAATTAGGCATACTGGCACTCTGCCCAACGCGTTTCGACCACATTGGTCTTCATCAGGGGCACAAAACACAAAAAGAAATACAAAAACAAAAAGGCAGAAAGAACCCCTCTTCCCCACATAGTTATATACCTTAAGTCTAATGGATGCTTGGACTGAAAGAGCGCGCACTATCGCGCGTCTGATGTCACTTCCGGCCACCTGGGAATATGTTTTTCATTGCGACTCATATTTGGAACGCATTGCGTTCCACCGACCGGAAGTCGGCATGCGCAATGCGTTCCACCGACCGGAAGTCGGCATGCACAATGCGTTCCACCGACCGGAAGTCGGCATGCGCAATGAGTTATTACAAGTTACGATTTATATATTTGACACAGGAATCAAAACTATTCATTTGGCCAAAAATATTGCCCAGACAAGCACTGGCTTGAACACTCAGTGCTACCAAACAAAATGCCCATGCTATTATAAGGGGCCAAAAATGAATTATACCAAGAAACAGTTATATAACAGTATGGCCAATTACCCCAGGTGGTGGAAGTGACAAAAAATAGTCAGTCATGTAGTAAAGCATATAGCATACTCGAATATGTGTCAAATAAATAAATATTGTACAACCTAGGCAATCAATTCTGTCATAAATCTACCAATCAAAAACAGTACATCAATTGTCCGTCAGACAATGTATCGTATCAATTCAATTACATTAGGCAATGTGATTACATAGGTAATAGCTAAATATCACGGTAATGTGATGCCAATGCTGAAACACATCCATGTATCCTGTCCAACTTGAATGTTCCATCCTTCTGTCCCACTCACGGAGATGTGATCAATTAGTCAATCTATGTGAAAGGAAAGTATAAGAATATACTGTATATGAGAATGCTAATATAAACAGGAAGATTCGAGACACAAACCTGGAGGAACATGAAAACAGAGTTATCACATCATCACAAGCTGAATATTGGCCAATATGTCGATGTCACCTAGTTTGTAAAAAACATGACAAATTTAATAAGTCATTTAACCCTCGAGGGGTCACAGTCTCAAGACGGAAAATCCATTCTGCTTCTTTACGCAGTAACAATGTATCTTTGTCTAGTCCACCACTAGAGGAAACTACTTTATCAATCCCCATGAGTCTCAATGATGCAACATTGTGATTATATTCCTTACAATGTTGTACCAAGGGGGTGGTTTCTTTCCCGATTTTGATTACACTTTTGTGTTTTTTTGGTAGCACTGAGTGTTCAAGCCAGTGCTTGTCTGGGCAATATTTTTGGCCAAATGAATAGTTTTGATTCCTGTGTCAAATATATAAATCGTAACTTGTAATAACTCATTGCGCATGCCGACTTCCGGTCGGTGGAACGCATTGCGCATGCCGACTTCCGGTCGGTGGAACGCAATGCGTTCCAAATATGAGTCGCAATGAAAAACATATTCCCAGGTGGCCGGAAGTGACATCAGACGCGCGATAGTGCGCGCTCTTTCAGTCCAAGCATCCATTAGACTTAAGGTATATAACTATGTGGGGAAGAGGGGTTCTTTCTGCCTTTTTGTTTTTGTATTTCTTTTTGTGTTTTGTGCCCCTGATGAAGACCAATGTGGTCGAAACGCGTTGGGCAGAGTGCCAGTATGCCTAATTGGTGACTGGCATGTCTCAATAAATTTCTTTCTTTATTTTTACAAATGAGTGTGCGATCTTAATCTTTTTCCATATATGTCAATTTTTGGAGACTATTGTTGGGTAGCCTCCTTGGGATCAGCACCTCGGATTGATAATAACGTTTTTTGTTATACATTTGGGAGTGTGCACCTTCTACCGATTCTATTTATGGTAAGTAAATCACATCCACTGCCATCCCAGAATCAACGTCCCTACGCGCCTTCTCATAAAAAAAATTAATGTTCTAGTCTGTCACATAGCACAACCAGTAGTAGTGTATGTATCAATCAACCCACTGTGCAGTCCCTCTTCTAAAATTTCCTGTGCAGTACTGGCTGCTGTAACAATTAAAACAGTATCATTTATCCATTGTTTTGATCCAGAGGAAGGCAAACAATCTCCACCTGAACCAGTGCCAATTATGCCCCAATCCTTCCTGATCCCAATAGCGATTAAACATTCGGAAATACAGTACCATGAATAAATACAAAGGGTGATTCTAACGTTTATACTGTATAAAGGTACAAAAGCCACAATATAATATTGCATTCAGGAAAGAATCCTCATTCAGTTATTAATACATAATAGGAGAACATAAAGAAAATCCTGACTTTTTCTCAAAATATGCAACAAAGCGGGAGGGTGGGATGTTTCTCTCTGCTCAGAAGATAAGGAAGTGAACTACTTCTCCCTGACATCACGTCCCTCTATTTCTCCACCCACAGCCTGGCTTTCCCATGCCTCTACTCCTTCTTTCTCAATAAATCACAGTTGCATATGATTCTGCCAATCTCTGAACATAAACCAGTGAAATCTGGCTGCTGGTCATTTGGATCCCTTGTCATGCAGCCCCAGCAGCTGGTCATGCTGTTCCAGGGCTTTCCTTTATGTTCATAAAGAAATAACCTAGAAGTGAGAAATTAAAACTGAGTACCACATACCCACCCACCAAGCTAAACAATCAGTATTAATCCAGGATATAATCTAACTCTGAGATCAGAAAGTAATCTATTGGATTAAAGCCATGTATTCCCCCAACTGCTACTTACAGTATCTGTGTTGACCAGTAACACCTTTTCACCCATGGTTGCTGAACCAATGATTTGTAGTATTGGGAAAGTACAATATCAGGCTGGTACATGGCTTACATCAGTGCTTCAGCCTATCGGGTCTCTGTCCATTCACCAAACAGAACATCACTAAACTAGTAGTCACGGAAGAGTCCAACAAATGTAACAGATCCACACAGGCACAGGCTAAGCAAGGCATCATTCATAATCACTTTAAATTATGCAGAAAACATTTTCTAAAACAGTTGCTATTAGAATAAGTATCATATACTTTAACATTCTATACTGTATATACCTATCTATTGAAAAAACTACTAACTATAGAAAAAAGTGTATGTGTGCTTCTAACAGTGAAAGCAATAAAAAAAAAAATTCAAGTTCCACTCCTCATAAATCAGGAAACCTGTCGAAAATAACAATAGATTTTTCACACTAACTTCTTCTAAATAACAACAGATCAACATCTTCAAGTCTATGGAGATCGCAAAAGCAGTGCAGCTCTCGAAACTGTCGTAGTATACTATTATTCAACATTCAATCTCTGTCAGTGTAAATGATGGAAACTTACACAGGTGTACAATAGAGTAGAAATTTTAATGAAGTCAGCTGCAGCATCACTTCGAACGGCCTTCAGCAAACTTTACAATAACTTGGGTTTCAGTTTCTCTAATTATATAAAACGTAGTGGAAAGTATGTATCTTGTACACAAATTCTGTTGGGCTTATGTGTTTAGATTGCCTTCACAAAGAGCTCCAAAATGGTATTTGGAAAAGTATGTTTTTCCATACATAGAAATACATTCCATTGTATAAATATATTGCATATATTGTGATATTTTATATTTTTATTTTGAGCCAAAGTGATCATTTGTAATTATGCAACTTGAATTATATTGTACTATACTTGTACAGTATATGCAGTGTAGTGTGTTTCCTATTATGTTCAAATAGTACAGAAAAATGTATTATTTAGATAAAATAGAGTCTATGAGAGATGCCCTTTCTGTAATTCAGAGCTTTCTGGATAACTGATCTCATATATATATATATATATATATATATATATATATATATACGTATATATATATAGCCTACGCTAACCGGAGTTCTACGAGAGTGGTAATCTCTGGGTTAGGGCTGCGGCTGTCTATACCAAGAGATACTGTCTTTAGGACTACAAGGGAGCGACTGGCCTTTCCCCCGAGCCCGTGCAGGATAAGATTTTAATGGCACTCTTTCATCACGATCTACACTTGTACCATAGATTATGTGGTTTCTTAACGCACATGGAGCACGAGCACAATGGAAATGTATTATACACTTATCACTTACGCATATGATACTGGCTGCTATATGGTTTATTCACTGGTAGTCGGAGAAGTATGTGGATTACTTATATAATATACATATTTGGATGAAAGGTACTGACACCTAATGATGACGTCATCTCACTATTTTGGCGCCATTTTTGCTTTAAAGTCACCCCACTGTGTTGTCGTTTTCACTTCCTGATGACGGAGTATAGGAGCTGAAACGTCGAAATATCTTAGTTTTTTCACTTATACAGTCCTTGGAGTGCGGTTTGTTAAGAGATTATATATATTTATATAAATTGTCAGGAATTTACATTAACCCCATGTTAACATAGATCCAAAAAGTAATTAAAATGAGTCCTATAGGTGCCAGGGTATTTTGCTTATGGATCCAAAAGCATTCCCTCTGTAGAAGTATTTTGGACTTCTGGCACATGGTCGATATTTAAATGTGGGCAAACGGTGTCCCTTTTCCAAAAAATGCTTGGCCACAGGTTTATTGGTTACTCCATCCCTGAAGGCAGTGCTAAGGGTAGACCGATGTCCATCCATTCTGAGCCACAGCGTAAGGTCCGTTTTGCCTACATACGATAGTTCACATGGGAATGTGATTAAGTACATCACGTGAGTTTAGTACAAGTAGTGTGGTGTCTTATTTTAAATCTCATGCCCGTACAGGGATGATAGAATGTTGTGCCGGGGGTCAAGAAGTATAGCTGGGACATCTAAACGATCCATATTTAGCACCCCCTAACCAACAGCTCGTTTTTTTCTGGTAGCACTAAACTGGACCGTTTTTAACCAACAGATCTCTAAGGTTGGTGCCCCTTTTAAAACAAACCATGGGGGGGGGACAGGCTGGTTTCAGCTTCTATAATTCTCAATTGGTCCTTGATCTCCTTCTCCGGCTTGTTAGTGTATGAGTTATAAGTTGTTTTAAATGTTAATCTGGGTTCTTTTGTCATTACAGTGGTATTTTCAGCGTATTTTGGCTATTTTAAGGGCATTACACAGCAAACTATGAATGTACCCCCTTTCCTTAAAATGCACCCACATTTCTTAAATTTGTTGTGCCACCTGGTGGGGTAAAGAGTTATTATGGAGGACCCTACAGAATTGAAAGATAGGTAAAGCTTTTTCATATTTTGCAGATGGCAACTTCTATAGTGCAACAGTACGTTCTTATCAGTGGGCTTTCTGAATAATGTATGATCCAGATGATTATTGTTCAAAAGCACTTCAATATCCAGAAAGTGTATTATTGTGGGGTGGATTTCAAAAGTAAAACGCACTGGATTGTCAAGACTATTTAGTTCTTTAACCATCTCCGTAAATTCAATTATGCTGCCCCTCCATATAATAAACATGTAATCGATAAATCTAGGAAAATAGATCAATTTGTCATGGCAGCGAGGTATTAAGCATAGTTTTTCATATTCATGCATTAATAAATTAGCGTAGGCAGGAGCCATGGCTGCCCCCATCGCTGTCCCGGAGGTCGGTAGGTAGTAGATACTCTCAAAAGGGAAATAGTTGAAAGTTAAAACCAAGTGTAACAACTCCAGGACAAACTCAGTCGGTGGACCCACATATGTAGCTGACTCGACCAAGGAACACAGTACTGCTTCAATGCCTGCTGCATGTGGTATGATAGTGTAGACCAGCGGTTCTCAACCTGGGGGTTGAACGACCCTTTCACAGGGGTCACTTATGGGGTTCCAGGAGCAGGTTCATCTTTCTCCCCACTAGCCCTTGGCCAAGGTTGTAGCTCTCCGGGTGTTGGTGCTGGGAATTGTAGTACAGTAACCTGTGTAGGGAAGCCAGTTGCACTACAACTTTCTATATCCCCTTAGTGGGGACTGCCATACAGTTCTCCCTGCCCATTTAAAGCGGGCAGTCATATTTGTAAAATGATCATGGTAATCGGGGGTGTGGGCAAAAAAAATTGCTTCACTACGCGCAGAAACAAACCTTTATACAGCCACACTCTCTCCTCTACTTTCCTAACAACGAAAATAATTTTATGGTTGGAGGTCACCACAACATAAGGAACTGTATTAAAGGGTCGCAGCATTAGAAAGGTTGAGAACCACTGGTGTAGAGACTAACTACATCCATACTCAAAAGGAAAATTGGCTCATTGTCCAGTAAGGACACCTGTTTTATTGTATCCAAAAAATGTGGAGTGTCCCTCAGGTAAGTAGGGGTGTCCTATATAATGGGCTGTAGAATTTTGTCTAAGTACAGACCAATAGGGTGTAATATAGTGTCCCTCCCAGACACTATATAACAGCCTGGTGGTTGGGTTAGGCTTTTGTGGACTTTTGGCAAAGTAAATAGAATGGTACATTTGGGATGCTCATGGGTCAAAAATTTACTCAATGTATCATGCAAGTCCTTGCACTCACTTCCCCTTTTAATGTAAGCATCTAATTTTGATTTGAACACAGTCAATGGGTCTCTGTCAATGGTTTATAAACTGACTTATCATTAAAGTGGACCTGTCACCCAGACACAAAAATCTGTATAATAAAAGTCCTTTTCAAATCAAACATGAAATCCAATTTCAAATTTTAATTAAATCATTCATAGCTGTTTTAAGCTCATTTAAAAATCTCAGCTGCCTTAGGCATAGAGGCGTGGCAGACAATTACTTTCACTTTCCATTCAGCACTTCCTAGATGCCACAGCTCCGCACACATTCCCCCAGTTCTCTTAACCATTTAATTGTGTAGCCAGGACATGGGGATAGACATCTGGTCCCCAATTCTGGTGCACAAACAAGATTCTGAGATGATGCAAGGCTTGTCTTAATAACAGTGTCCCCAAAATGGCTCCTGCCTGTTTGCTATAATTATGAATTCCCAGACTGAAGGAAACAAGATTAAACTAATTTATATAGTGTAATTAATGTTCATTTTGCTTGACTAATGTGATAAAATTGTGATTTTGAATATTTTGTTTGGGTGACAGGTCCACTTTAAGTTGTCATTGTATTTAATCATGATAGTCTATATAATTCATAATGACTATGCCCCCACCTTTGTCAGCGGGCCGAATCACAATATTGGCATCATCCGTTGTTAGATTTTATTATTATTATTAAATGTTTTTCTTATTAATAATGTTTGAGTTTGGTGGAACTTATGTTGCAATCTGTTTGACCGCATGTTTTGGATATTTTCTACACACTAATTGCCACTTTCTGTATTTTTACTCTTGGTGCAGGGCTTCGACCCAGTCATGTTGTCTTAGGGGTGCACACCTTTGGTGAGTTTCATACATTTTACTTATTTAAGCAATGTCTTTGTTAACCTGAACAGGGTCTTGACAAAGGTCTTAGGCAAAGACCGAAATGCTGACCAATTCTTTTAATGTAATTAATAAAGTATTTATTTTTAACTTTTATATCAATCCCAGTTTGCAACATTTTTTCTGACTTATTGGATAATACAGCTATACACCTTCGGTAGCAGCCTGCATAATAATTTACTCCACTTTTAACAAAAAAGATAACAGTGACATGTCTTTCATTTCCCAGGAACATCTGAGTACTGGGGTGTATTCTTTACAAAGATTACATTAAATTAAATGTGAATAACTGTCTGTGCAAAAATGTGGGTACCCTTGTAATTTTGATGATTTCAGTGTATGTAACTGTTCAATACTAATTACTGGAAACACCAAATTGGTTGGATGAGCTCATTAAGCCTTGAACTTCATAGGCAGGTGTGTCCAATCATGAGAAAATGTATTTAAGGTGCCCAATTGCAAGTTGTGCTTCTGTTTGACTCTCTTCTGAAGAGTGACAACAAGGGATCCTCAAAAAAACTCTCAAAAGATCTGAAAACAAAGATTGTTAAGTATCATGGTTTAGAGGAATGCTTCAACTGTAAGGAATGTTATCAGGAAATGAAGGCCACAGGCACAGTTTCTGTTAAACCCAGATCTGTCAGGCCAAGAAAAATACAGGAGTGGCAAATGTGGAAGATTGTGAGGATGCTTGCAGATAACCTCCAAAGACATGCAAGAACATCTTCCTACAGATGGTGTATCTGTACATCATTCTACAATTCAGTGCAATTTGCAGAAAGAACATTTGTATGGCAGGATGATGATAAAGATGCCCTTTCTGCACTCATGCCACAAACAGAGTTGCTTGATGTATGCAAAAGCTCATTTAGATAAGCCACAGTCAAGTTCTTTGGACTGATGAGACAGTACAGTACAGTCACAGCAATGTAGTGTAGTGTAAAACCTTCACACTTTCTGATATTGCAAGTAGATTCCTCATAGGGGGTAGTACAACTTGACCTGGTGATTTTCCCCAGCACAAAGGACCTTGCTCCTTGACACTGTCCCTGCTCCTGAGATCACCCACTCTTGTCACTGTCTGGCTGTCCCACAAGGGTACTCTCCTCATTGGAACCAAAACAATGCTCACTACATACACACCCTCTAACTTTCACTCCTGGAGCGAACATTACACAAACTACAACCACTAGATAAACTACTGTATACCTAGCTAGAGTTGTTCAGACAACTCCTTTAACCAACTACCCCCCTCAAGGTGGGATCCAGGATGACAGAAAAACACCTGCTACCTACCTACTGAGGGGTTCCTCATGCTGTGGGGCGGTGTGGCTAGTTCAGGGACTGGGGCCCTTGTTAAAGCCAAGGGTTGGATGAATTCAACTCAGTATCAACAAATTCTTCAAGATAATGTTAAAGTATCAGTCACAAAGTTGAAGTTATGCAGGGGTTGGATATTCCAACAAGACAATGACTCTAAACACACTTCAAAATCTACAAAGGCATGTATGCAAAGGGAAAAGTACAATATTCTGGCATGGCAGTCACAGTCCCCCAACTTGAATATCATTGAAAATCTATGGGATGATTTGAAGTAGGCTGTACATGCTTGGTAGCCATCAAAATTGAACTTAATTGGAGAGATTTTGTGTGGACAAATGGTCAAAAATACAGCTATCCAGAATCCAGACACTCATCAAAGGCTATAGTATAACCATGATTGGTTACATATAATATAGCTTCATTGTATCTCCATATGATGGAGGGTTAAGACATCTAAGAGGTCATTTGATTTACTCATCCAGCTATTGTTCTTTTCCAGTGTCTATTGTAATCTGATCTAGTTAATTGTTCATTCAGTAGATGGCAGCAGTGTTGAAGTGGGCTGGCAGGACACTGGGAAAAAACCCAGTGGGCCCTGCCAGCTGAAACAATCGGGGCCCAGAGCTCTTTCGGGAGCTCTGGGTTGCGCTTCCTACTCTGCTGGTGTCAGTCCCACAATGGCGGTGCCATGGCTGCCACGTGGGTAGTGGCGCCTGCATGATAACGTCACAGCGCCGCAACCGCGGCTTCTTGACGTCTGCGCATTTGGCACCAATTTCAAAAATAAAAGGACGCCGGAGACTCGGGTTCAATGCCCAAGTATAGCTTTAGCTAATTGTCCCTGGGTTTTGTCCTAAATTACTCCCTTATTGATTCCTGGACTTCTGACCTTTGCCTGAACCTGACCCTGCCACCTGCCGCCTGCCTATTGACTAATTCGACTATCGAATAGCCCAAAATTTGATTCAAATTGAAAAAATGTGAAAATTCTACTGGCCTTTTAAAAATCCTTCGACTTCGACTATTTGCCAGTTTAAAGCTGCCAACTTGCAATCTTAGCCTATGGGGGACCTCCTGGAACTTGTCCTGAAAGTTTTTCTAAGTTCTGAGAAATTAAAGGATTTTGGGGGAAATCGCTTGAATTGATCAACCCAAATGAAGTGAATGTCCGATTCAGTCCATTTTAATTTGATCGAATACCCCCAAAAAAATTTGATGGTCGACTTTCAAAGTTTTTTTACTTCTAAAATTTGGCCCTAAGTAAATTTGCCCCATAGCATTAACTTAAAATAATATCAGGAATTATGATTTAAAATAAATATAATGTAATTAATAGTTAATAATTACTAATGTAAAATTTTGTAATGACGTAAAATTCTGTAGTCAAGTTAATGCACAGAAATACAGCATTTACCTCTATAATGGAACAAGTCATTGGAAGTAATGTCAGTAGTTTTTGGGCCCCATTGGTACAAGAGATACAAAGCTGTAGGGATGTGTGTCTTAATGCAAAATTTATACACAGTTTATTATTGCTCTTATTCTATGCATTTCTCATTGGCCCTCTCTTCTGTTTCAGTGCTACAAAATAGGTGAAAGAAATGGAACACCCCAGTATGTTGTTTCTGAAGTAATTTGTGATGGTACACTGTATGGCCAAAAATATCCGGACACTCTGTCTACAATGGCATGTCTTTATTGGAAACTCACTATACTAAGGAGGGTCTCAGTAGTATGCCAAACAAATCTGACATTAACAATTGTCACTGGAAAGGTGTATAGGTTGCCACAATTGCCCTCTGGAACAGTGGAAACATATCCTTTGAAGCCATATGGCATTCCACAGCTGCAGGCTTAAGGGAAAGTCTGAATTTTGAGTTTGCCAAGGGAACACTACCTGCCTGAATGTACAATGCTTATGCCAAAGTTTAGAGAAGGAAAAATAATTATTTGCAGTGTTTTCCCCTGTTACATTAAAAACAAATCTTAATGCTACACTGTATAGTGACATTCTTGACAATTTTGTGCTTTCAACTTTTGGACATCAGCTTGGTGAAGGCTCTTTCCTGTTTCAGCACCATAATGCCTGCTTAAACAAAGTAAGGTCCATAGAGATTAGGTTAGGTCAGATGGGAGTTAAAGAACTTGACTGGTCTGCACAGAGCCTTCACCTCAAAACACATGTGATATTAATTGGAATGATGTCATGAGACCTAATACCCAACATGGCTCCCAAACTCGGTAAAGCTCTTGCTTGTGAATGTTAAACAGGCTGGTATTGGAAAATTTTTAGTTGTACAGTGTAGCTGTAGATGGTTAATTGAAATGAGTAAAGTGACCAGGGTTGAGGGGTAAACAGGGACCATGTCTTATAAACTGTTTAAAGGTGAAAATGCAGGTTCATTGACTATGGGGTGGAAAGTTGTAAAGCCCAAGTTTTTTCCCCAAAATTCATATTGCTATGCAAGTTGAGGCAGTGTCAGACTGGGACATCAGAGGCCCATCAAAAAATCTTAGACCAGGGGCCCACTCTCAGTATTATTATTCTTCCTCTACTCATTCAACCTCCACTCTCCTAGTCTATTTTATTTACATACTATAATCTATTATTACATCTATTTAGCCTCTTTGTTCTCATAGAAATAGGGAATGGCCATGAAATAGACCAATTTAGCAGCATGAAGGCCCACATTCACCTGGGCACAAGTAATGCTCAAGGGATTACTCCCGTGTTTAATGTCTGTCCAACAAGACAACGTTTCGGGGGCGTACGCCCCTGAAACGTTGTCTTGTTGGACAGACATTAAACACGGGAGTAATCCCTTGAGCATTACTTGTGTGCTGGATTTTCTTGCTTGCTGTCTATTTGGAGGGGCCGTCCTCCTAAATCCATGCACCAGTATTATCTTTTTTGGGAAAGGCCAGGTGTGCGTGTGCATCTGTTTTTGCCTATACCACATTCACCTGGGCCCACCGGGACTTTTTACAGTCCAACACTGAGTTGAGGGTGTGTTCATATGTGCATTGTTCTCACTGTAAAAAAAACCTTGTTGCAAATATTTAGACACAACCTCCTTTCTTCTATTCAGAATGGGTGACCTCTTGTCAGCTAAAAGAACCTACTGATAAATAAAGCATTAGAGAGGTTATTGTACAACCCCCTTGTTTATTTACAAACATATACTGTATATCTAATAAATTACTGTACCCCAAAATATCATCTTAGCTAAGGAAAGGGAAAAAAGATTATATACTGACTTAATGCTTACTGGTAGTGATGGGCAAATCTACCCAGTTTCGCTTCGCCGAAAAATTCGCGAATTTCCAGCGAAATTCACGCATTGGCGAAAAAATTAGCGAAACAAGTTATGGTATGTTTTCGTCACGTAATTTTTGACACGCGTCACGCTGTTTTCATTGCATTGTTTTCGACGCACTTTTTTTGGCGAATTTTCGCCAGCAGCGAATCGTGGGAATTCAATGCGAATTCGCCCCTGGCGAATAAATTCGCCCATCACTACTTACTGGAACTACACGTGGCACACTCTAAAGTTAGCCGGTCTGGGTAAATAAAATGTAATAGTGAAATTAGAATATTACTACAAATACATATAAAAAGTAACTCAAAGCAACTGGACTTGCTGAGATATTTTAATGAAGACGTTTCACTGCTCATCCAAGCAGCTTCTTCAGTTCAACTGACTGGTGTAGGGGAGTTCTCGGCAAATAGACTCTTCCAACAATCCAATCACAATGGCACACTGCAACTCTTCAGAGAGGTGACATTTGAAATTCACAGTGGTCTTGATTCTGTGTAGTTACAGTGATAGAATAACCAATGTGTCATGCAACTCCTAGACACAGGTGTTACTTGTGAGAGTTGCATGAATGGATGTGTCAAGAGTTCTGAAACCGCCGGGGAACAGATGCGAGAACAACATTGTATGTAGCAGACAGGTGGTGTCGAAGGCCCCCGCCTCTGTTCAGGGATGGTTTCTCCACCTTAACATGAATCGCCTCTTTCACACCTCTTTCAAACCAGCGGTCTTCTTTATCCAAAATTTGGACATTGCTATCTTCAAAAGAGTGTCCCTTGTCTTTTAGGTGTAGAAAAACAGCCGAGCCTTGTCCTGTAGAGTTCGCCCTCCTATGCTGATCCATTCGTTTGTGGAGCAGTTGTTTTGTCTCCCCAATGTATAGATCTGGGCACTCATCGCTACTCTGGACTGCGTATAGCACATTACTTTGTTTTCACTTAGGAGTTGGATCCTTTGGGTGTACCAGTTTTTGTCTCAGTGTGTTGCTAGGTTTGAAGAACACAGGGACGTGGTGTCATAGTTATATTACTACAAATGTTTCAGTAGAAGACTAGTTGGCTTTCTAAAAGACAAACTGTTTTCTAAGGGGCTGATTTATCAACTTATATGCACCAAAAACTTGAAAAATGTGAATGTAATAATTGAAAAAGTTGCCAAGTTCATGTAGAAGTCAATTTAAATTTGTCAGTAATCTGTGATTTATAACAGTGGTGAGACACCACACTAATAATCCTTTTGTAATACTGGGTGCCTTTTTGTAATGTGTGCATTGTTTGTCAGTGGTGACTGCATTAGGTTAACAACATGTTCTACAGAAATATAGCAGAACAATAAACTAAATTATTTAAAACTGAAAAGGATAGTAAAATACATTGTCAGGAAACAGAACAAGCAAAAACAGAAAGAATAAAAATCATGCGATGTTTTCTCTGTGATGAAGACTCCATAGTGTCTGTTTACAATACCTAAATACAGATTCTCTCATGCCCAGTCAAAATTTGTGCATCAGTATTCCTGCTTATAAATGCAATAGATGCAGCCCATATTATGTAGAAACTCCCATATATATTACTACTAAGGGTTAAGGAGGATACCTTTGGAAAAAGTTCCTTTCCTTTTCCTTCCTATTTTTTATGTTCAAACTATAGCTCTGTCTACAGATTATTAATCTAATTTTTGATCCATATCTAACAAAGAAATACTTGAATCATGTGGACACAGATCATTAGACTAGTACTTTCTTACTGCCAAATTTTCCAATTATCTATGAAAGCAACTTCAGCTTAATCAGAATTTAAGCAAATCATGGCAGCTCACACTTGATTTGTCAGCTGTTATCTCAGTATGGAATGTTATTTTGATGATGTCAGTTTTCATTCAATATTTCATTTCAATATTTCACCTGCTCTCAGTGTGCTTGTTCTGAGCTTGAAAATCCTGAACAACAAACACATTCATATTGATGTTAGTTAAAATTCCAAACCCCACCCTGTCACTAAACATTTCCAGCAATGCTACTCCTTAGTTTTTCTGTTTAGGCTTTGAGGATTTTTTTTGGTAGGAAAAACTTTTAGAGTTTAGAGTTTAGAGTTTTTTTGTGTAGCATAATTTTCAGTTCTTTTGTTTTTATTCAGATTTTTTAATAAATGTCACATTCATATATTAGAGATTGTGAGTTTAGTGGTGGTTTCAAAAACAATCTAAAACCAATCAAATCTTTAATTAATAATTTGTTAAATATACCTCCACTTGTCTCCATCCTACAATATAATTGCATTTTTTATTTCTTAATTAACTTACATTTTACACTTAAATAAATCTTCCCATAATTATTTGATCACTTAGGGGCCTATTTGCTAACAATTATTTTTTCTTAAAAAGCTCTAAATGTATATATTTAAGTGTAAATACTACAAAAACCACTAATACAAAACTTTGCCAAGTAAAAGTTGGTAAGGTCCTATAAAAGTCAATGGGGGCTGAGCTGATCATTTGGACTACTTTTAAAGGACCAGTAACATAAAAAAAAATCAACTGTTTTTAAAGTAATAAAAATATAATGCAGAGTTGCCCTGCACTGGTAAAACTGCAGTGTTTGCTTCAGAAGCACTACTATTGTTTATAGAAATTAGCTGCTGTGTAGCCATGGGGGCAACTACTCAAAGGAGAAAAGGCTGAAGTTACACAGCAGATAGCAGATAAGCTCTGTAGCACATAATGTTATCTGTTATCCATTACTTATTCTGTGCCATATAGCCATTTTTCAATTTCTGCCGTTGCTACTTAGCAACTTGCTTATATGAACTATAGTAGTGTTTTTCTGAAGCAAACAGATCAGTTTTAACAGTGCAGGGCAACACTACATGATATTTTTTTTATTTTAAAACACTTACATTTTTTGGTGTTACTGTTTCTTTTATTAATTCAGACTTTTAGGTTTTTACATTTTTTTACAAAAAAGAAACAAAGTTTTCAAAGTATACATTTTTTTAGCGCATTGTTCAGTGTAATTTTCCATTCATACTTTTTTATTCAGATTTTTTCATAAATGTCATGTTATTCATGAGTTTAGTCTTGGTTTCAAAAATCTCTAAAACCATTAAAATCCGACCTTTGATAAATGTGCCTCCACGTTCTTTTAATGCAGTTGTTCATGATCATGTCTTCAAGAGACACTATCACCACAATCTCCTGTAGAGCTGGACCAAATGACCAATGATATCTGGCCATTCGATTGAATGACCAAATAACAGGCAATGTGATCAATGGATATGCAGAATAGTGGAGTGTTCATCACATATGGTAAAGGCTTAATTTTTTTCTTGACATTTTACATTCTCTCAAAACAGTTATTTTCTGTATATGGTGTGATTAAACAAGTATCTATTGATTTTATTTCTATTCACAGCAATTCCATTTTGCAAATGTCATATTTTCTGCCTGATTTGTTTTTTTGAGAAAAAATAATTAATTTAAAATCAGCAAAATTGGATTTCTCAAGGACTTTAAGCCACTGTAACATGATTTCAGCCAATCAAAATCATTACCCTTTTAATTATTTCAGGTCAATTACCTTTGAGAGCATTTATCCGTATTTTAATGCATTTATTTATGTCCATGTAAAAGTTCTCCAAAGACCTGAGAGAATTCAGGTTAAATATGGAAATGAGTTTTGTCTCTTTGTAAAATAATGAGAAACTACGGTTCTTTAATTTTATCATTAATAGTTTATGCGGACACAATTGTAAATTAGCATTCTATTACTAGATGGTATTTATCACAATTTGCAGTATGCACTCTTCTTAGAAATTGCTTCTTAGAAATTGAATATTATCCATACTATGAAAAGTATCTTTACATGCATAAATGATAAATGTAGATTAAAGTCCAGTTTCTCTTCTATGGACGTTTTTTAAGCAAAAATTAGAATAACAGCTGCTAATGACAAACTTTTAGCATATTAAGTGTCCAATTTAGGTGTTTATTGCCAAATGCTCGAGTAGCATATTAAGACCAATCAGTTAAATATCTGGCTTTAACTAAAAACATGCTTTGCTTTTGTTACAAATTGAATCTGTTATAGTTTGACAGAACATATTTTTGCCTGATACAGAGTTGAGGCAGAATTCAGGTTTTCATGTTTATGCCTTTGAGATACACACCACAAGGAGAACAGAGCACAGGGGACTTGTAGTTACATACTTAGAAAATAAATAAAATCAAGGCCCACACAGTCTTACAGATGAGCACAGGAACAACTTTATTTGTAGTCACCAGTACAGCTTCTCCAATGATGTCTGTAACATAAATTCCAGAATTATTATCAGTAAACAGGACATTTTGAGGCCATTCGACCTGTCTGTTGCCTACTTTCCAGACTCTTCTCTTCAGATCAGAGGTTCTGTACTTTGCAGACCACAAAGAAGAACAGGTTTAAGTCTGTGTTAAAGGTACTATGACCTATCTAGTCCTAGCCCTCATTAACTGGGTCCCTGTCTGACGGGGTACCGCCAGAGCACTGGCCCCTTCCTTACTCCTTTTTGGATCCTCAGCTACTAAACTAACTGACCTGCAACTGCCTACAGTTCTCCACATATCTGATCTACCACTAGCTTACCTCAACATCCCTGGCATAATTCACTCTTGTCTTCTCCCATCAGCCAAAGTTACACACTGCTCTCCCCCTTATACTGTATATCCTCTCTGGTGAAATACCCTCAAAATGCCACAGAGAAGAACCTGCTCTAGAACCTCTTTAAGGTTGATCCCCTACCCCAAGTGACTGAAACAGAAATACAGATGCAGTCACTTGGATTTGTAAGTTAAATGCGTCGTGACTCAGGGCTAATTGAAGAAACTGTGTTATCCAAAGTTATCTTAACTCATTTAATGCATTAAAGCACCATTGTTTTCAATGGTGAACTCTTTAATTGGATGGGATGCTGTGACACAATATTCTGTGATAAGTGGGATAAATGGGATAGATGAGTTAAGTCACGATGCATTTAACACACAATCCATAGTGACTGCATCTGTAATACTATACATAATGAACAAATACTCGTATGATCTGCTTACATCAATGAGTGTTCTAATACATACAATAACAAGACTTTTCCAAAGAGGAATCAGAACCAGTAAACTAGTATAATACATAACTACTGTATTTTTTTGATTCTAGTGATTTTTAAGAATATGGCTACTGAAGGATAATGATGAATGAAACATATCACCATGTACAGATTTGCCACAAACTTCCGGGTTTCTCTTCCGAAGAAAATCAACACAAAACTGTGTCAAAAATTTGCCATGAGGCTCATTTTGCTTTGCATGAAAAAAATAAAAGAAGCACAACAAATGCATACATCATGTTATCCTTCCCCTCTTCTTCCATATCAGCTAAAGGGATCTGAGCAGACCCACTGTTTATATACGGACATTCATATAAATACATGGCACCCAGATATATTTTGGAGGTCAGATTTATTATTAGTTGTGCCTGTGTAAGCAACATGGTGTAGTAGTACTTACCAATAACAGTCAACCAGACTGGAAATCATAGGCATGTTTCTAAGAAATTGGCAACATGGTAGTCTTTTTTTTCTATTGGAAAAGCAATTGTAGCCTAGTGGATAGGAGGTTTCCCCATTTTCCTAATTTTTCAGCAAAGTGAAATGGGACAGATTCATTCATCACTACTGAAGACTCTGGACATCTTAAGAAAAAATATTCACTACTAAAAAGTGCACACAGTTGGGTTAGTTTCATAAGGAGGCACATTTGCTGTTATAATAAAATTCAGCCCTGCAAGACAATAAATATGAAATGTATCCCATTCTGCTGAACACCCATATACTTATGATATATATATTTCCATTTTAATCATTCTTAAAGACAATACAATATAAAAAATACACCAGAGGAAAGCTAATTTAATAAGCTCTCTAATGTTACCTTTTAACAAGTCCCTTTCTTTACTCTTTACTTTT
This sequence comes from Xenopus borealis, assembly GCA_024363595.1. Taxonomy (NCBI): domain Eukaryota; kingdom Metazoa; phylum Chordata; class Amphibia; order Anura; family Pipidae; genus Xenopus; species Xenopus borealis. The sequence goes on from CM044431.1 coordinate 32,765,055, forward strand.
CAAATAGTTGTTTTTATATAATGGTTACTATTAGAGGGACATTCACACTTTCCTTTCCTCTTTAAATATCAAATTATTCAAATGTCCTGGTTCTCCAACATTTAATTTTTATAATGTTTTGAGAGCTCTTGACATCTTGCTCAAAGTAATCAGTGTTTTTCATTAATGAATGAAGGAAATAGACATAAATGCATAACTTGTCATTGACCCAGCATTCAGAACATCTCTTGAGTAAAGCAATTTGCATTTATTTATGATTAATCAGAACATTTTAAGCATCCACCATTTCGTTTCTTTATATAACGCTCTATATGCATGGTCACTGACATATTATTCCACATTGATTTAAATGCTGAAGTCACTTTAAATCAGCTATATGATTAATTTGATAACAGTCAGCAAATTGGATCTGATTTACTTACATAAGACAGTGTGTTAGACAGCTTAAAATCTTTGTTAACCCCCATTAAAGAAAATATTAACACATCAATGATTAGGAGCAGTATATATATATAGTATATACATATATGTATATATATATATATATAGTGATGGGCGAATTTATTCGCCAGGGACGAATTCGCGGCGAATTCCCGTGATTCGCCGCTGGTGAATAAATCCGCGAATTGCCTAAAAAACGAATCGCAAATTTCTCTAGAAATTCGCGAATCTTTAGGCGAAGCGACTCACGGGAGATTCGCCCATCACTATATATATATATATATATATATATGAAAAGCAAGAATACCCCAGCACTCCAACATACAGCCCCCTGGGAAACCTATTTCTGCACAAATGAACTGTAACTAACAAAAAAAGACACTTAGTTTGTACAAAGTATGCATAAGCTGACGCGTCCCGGCAGTTTCCATGTGTCAGTCCTACCTAAGTGAAAAAGTGTTGTTATCTTTGGGGGGAGAAAGACCATACCTGCTTTTCTCTTTGTTTAGCATGATCTCTTCCAAAGACACCATTAAGCGGGGGCTGGGAGAGAAAGCATTGATGAGCACCACCTCCCCCATAAAATATATAATATTACTTAAACAAGAAAATGCAGCTCAATCCTTTTTAATTATATATATATTGGATATTGCACCCCTACTGTAATTTATAAAAATATTATTAGTCACCGAAGAGGTGTTTTTATACAGGTCACACAACTACGAAGTTATGTGATGTTAGGAGGTGGAGCAAAACCGGGTATTGTGTTAGGGAGTCTGGAATGGCATTGTTGAGGGGGAGCTAAATAAGCCGACACGGAGGAGCATGAAAGTGAAAGTTAAGACATTAGGTGGAAGGGAGGGGGAGTGTGATATTCACGAGGGCACTGTGAACAACAAGACTCTTTTATCTCTTATTAACATAATGATAGTTCTTAAATACAACTACAGTGTATACATTGCACAGATCACAACATGTGTTCTTCAAGATCACTTTCCACCAGTTGGGTTGTTTTTTTAAGTGTCTCTTAATAAAGAGCTAATGTTGAGTGTCCTACTGTATACCTTTTTAATTCTTCCAAGGGTGGCTTTTTTATAAGACCCATACAGTGAGAAAATTCTTATATGTAGAATATGTGGAAACAAAAATGAGTCAAAGATTGGAAAACAAAGAACAAACTTGAACTCAAGTGTTATTATATATTTGTGGATGGTTACAATTGTAAATATAATTATAAGCAACAATTCTGAATATACTTATCTGGTACAGGTAGGCATTCTTGATGCATTATTTTGCTGTATAATAGTATTCAGGTTTCAGGTTTTTAACAAACTTAATATAAGTTGGAAATTATAATTTTAATATTTGAAGAAAAACATTGAGGGATATTCATTGGTTTGGATTGCAATGTATACAATGCAGTATAATGTTGAAAAAATAATTAATCACTTGGATTCTGCCTAGACAATTTTTTCATTGTAGTGGTAATCCTTGTATAAATGAATACATGTTAAACTGTTCATTGAAATAATGCAGTTGGCTTTTTTTATCCAACCACTTCAACCAATTCATTCGATCCCCCCGAACATATAATATATATATATATATATATATATATATTTAAAAACTTGTAGAATGTCAGCACAACTCGAAAAGCAAAAATTAGTTGCCTGGGTGCACAGCCAAGTAATGTAAATTGGAATCAGGTGAAGATATATATATTTATATGTATTGGGCAATTTTCCTTCCTACAGTATGTCTAGAACAATGCTTGTGGTATCATGTATCAGTAGTAGGCCCAGGAATGGGCAATTACTTAAGGTTATAGCTGTTTATCTGGATTTTAAGTTGGCCCAATTGAGATGCACTTAATTGAATATACATATATGTATGTATGGACTTACAGTTATATCATGGACTGTTGCTATTGAAATTCACATTGTTGAATATGTATGAACTTGTAAGGGGCATATTTATTATACAGCCTTACCATGTAAAAAATGGTATAAAATGGCGTTGTCAGGGGGCCTATCGGCTCCCAGAGGGAATAGTCAGGACCAAGGAGGAAACTTTAAGGGTTAAAGTCCAAGTTTGTGGTACTAATGAGAATAGGCAAAATCGTAATCAAAGTCCAGGCAATAAGTCCAAAAGGCAGGCAGAACATATCAGGGTCAAGGTACAGGCAGTGTCAAAGTCCAGGAATCAATATAGAAAGAATTATCAAACACCCAGGAATTTTCCAAACAAATCCTACAATCGGGCAATGAACCTGTGACCTGGAAGTTCTTAAATATTAATATTTTGTGCCATGCACATGACGTCATCACGCTGGTGTCAGCACACGTGGGTCATTACCGCTGCCATTGTGGATGCAGCACCAAAGAGGAGAGGAGTCCCGTCAGGTGCTCCTGACAGGCGTAAGACTAACACACATTTTACACAGCTTTTTACACCATTTTTTTTTGGCAAACTATATTTTACACAGCATAATAAATATGCCCCATACACTGGATTTTATTTACACACTCTAGAAGTGGTCACAAAGATTATACACAAAGATTACACTGTTATGGACATAATTGATATCCTCAATTGTGCATATGGTAAGCATGAGGACCCTGACTTTAAACATATGAAGCAGAGAATGTGTCTGCATTCACACTCCGGCTAGAGAACATCTCTTTTCTAAGAAAGTCATTGTAGCAGAGGAAGTAGACAAACTATGCCTAAAACAATTGTTAAACGGAATGCCACCTTTCTTCCCCATGTATTCCACTTTGCAAATACTTCTGAGGCATAAAACAGACACAGGCTTTATTGACCTGATGCACAGTGATTAAACAAGAGGAGTCAACCCTACACTTTGTCGGTTCCCCATCTGTACTAAAGCAGAGCCCTGCTTTACCTAATGTGAAGGATAACATTTCAAAGATTGTATGCAACATCTTTACAGCTACTTACAAGTATGGATTGTTATGCCATGTTGCTAACAAACTGCTGAACTCCCTCCGGGGTCCATTAGGACTGTGAGAGCCCTAAATGATGTAAAACCAGAGATGATGCAAGGCTACAGATGTGTGCTGGTTGAAAGTCCCCCAGAGGTTGTGGCCCAAAATGGATGGCAAGTTGTTCTGGAGAGAAAGATGTGTGGAAAGAAAATACAAAAAGGGGGGTTGTGGATGCACTCCTAGGGCTAAGTAAAGTATACAAGTATACTTTATTAATGGTGGTCCTATGTTTTTAATTGCAATATCTGCAGGTAACACCTTTCACACTTATGTATATTTATAACACAGTTTGTCTTTCTTGCTAATACTTTCACATATTCACACTCTTATTTATATTCACATTTACACTTGCACACACTATACACATTGCTTTAAATGTGCACTTTTACACATAGCTTTACTTAGCCTTCACTTTCTTCATTATTTCATTGTTTCTTTAAAAATGGGCGTTGGTTTGGGCAATCTCTCTCTTAAAAGCCACTAGTCAGTGGCGGGGGAGGATTTAGCCCTCAGACAAACCAAGGCTCAGGACACATCTACTTCTATGTTACTATGCAGAGGGGTACTAAACCTTTTTTACTATTACCAGAGGTAAACAAGTTAGGGACCACCGTATGGGGTTTACCTTGACGTGGTATGGTGGCTTATCAACTTTATGATCATAACTTTGTAACTAAAAACCCTGGTTTTTGTAAACATATGCACTTGCATTTAGACTGAATTACTCAAACAGGGAATCAGAGAATGTGCACTGATTAAATGGCCAAGTCAGCAGCACTTCCATTTTACTTGTATACTTTACTTAGCCCTAGGAGTGCATCCACAACCCCCCTTTTTGTATTTGGAAAGAAAATACCCCTAGTTGTTCAAGTGACTGTTCAAAATCTTTCTCTATATGCTGTGGTAATCCGACTTAAACAGGAGTTAGCATACTGCTACCCCTGTCCACGAGATTTATGACTTTGTTGATGTTCAGTCCACTCCCGTATCTGCTTCTGTGTCAAACTTGCCATTTGATTTTGGGGATTCCCCTGTTACTGAGGAGTGGATGCAGAGGCTGAGTAAAGGTTTACTGGCATGCAGACAAATTTTTTTTTTTACAGATGAAGTGGATGTATGGTGTTTTAAGAGTACACAGCACACCATCCGCTTCTGAAGCCCCTCTCCATTTCACAGAACAAAAATGGAAAGTCTTTAAAATGCTGCTTACTAAATATACATGTCAGTATATTCCCCTTGTAAGCAAGGAACGTCATTGCAAAAGAAGTGTTGGTGTTGTGGTGGGTAAGAAAAGACGTGCCTTTAAGGCTTTCAAGTTAGCTGGAACAGCCAGATTATTTATAAGGTTCAAGGAGGCCAATGAATCAGACAAAAAAGCTATCAAGCAAGCTAAAATCGATATGGAAAAGGATATTGCAGTAAGCAGTAAAAAGAATCCAAAATTATTTTTTAAATACATTAATCGTAAAAAAATGAAGCAGGAAGGGGTAGGACCTTTATTATCAGAGGGGCGTAAGCTGGTTGATGAGAACAAGAAAAAAGCTCAGATTCTGAATTCATACTTTTCGTCTCTCTACACAAATAAGGAACCAGCTAATGAAGGTTTCCTTATTAATAGTCACAATTATAATAATACATCTAATAATGCATGGTTCACACATGATGAAATTCAGAAGAGACTAGAACATATAAAGATAAACAAAGGTCCAGGGCCAGATTTTCAAAGGATTAATAAAGAATGGGATACTGAACTTCATATCAAATAAACATACTATGAGTTGTGCCAGTTTTATGTTTTATGCATAATAGATCTTGCCAGACTAACAATTTCTTTTTATGAGAAGGTAAGCAGAGACCTCGAATCTGGGATGGCAGTGGATGTGATTTACTTAGACTTTGCTAAAACATTCGATACAGTGCCACACAGAAGGTTACTGGTTAAATTAAGGAATGTTGACCTGGAACATAGTATTTTTTCCTGAATATAGAACTGGCTAAAAGATAGACTACAAAAAGTGGTGGTAAATGGAACATTTTCTAATTGGACCAGTGTAGTTAGTGGTATACCTCAGAGCTCTGTACTGGGTCCCTTGCTTTTCAACTTGTTTATTAATGACCTGGATGTGGGCATTGAAAGTACGGTTTCTATTTTTGCAGATGATACTAAATTGTGCAAAACTATAAGCTCCATGCAGGATGCTGCCACTCTGCAGAGTGATTTGTCTAAGTTGGGAAACTGGGCAGCAAACTGGAAAATTAGGTTCAATACTGATAAATGCAAGGTTATGCACTTTTGCAAAAATATTATAGACGCAAGTTATACACTAAATGGCAGTGTGTTGTGAGTTTCCTTAAATGAGAAGGATCTTGGGGTTTTTATAGATAACACGTTGTCTAATTCTGGGCAGTGTCATTCTGTAACTACTAAAGCAAATAAAGTTCTGTCTTGCATTAAAATGGCATAAACTCGAGGGATGAAAACATAATTATACCTCTTTATAGATCCCTAGTAAGACCTCATCTGGAGTATGCAGTTCAGTTTTGGATTCCAGTCCTTAAGAGGGATATAAATGAGCTGGAGAGAGTGCAGAGACATGCAACTAAACTGGTTAGACTTAAATTATGTGCCCTACCTGTACACATTGTTAGAGCACTCCTTTCATTTCAAAAGAAAAAAGTGCTCACATTTTGCCAGTTTTTTAAAAACATCTGTACTTTTTTTTCATTGCCTCTGGTTGACTAATGGTAATGGTATCTATAGTTTATTTATTATTAATAGCTTACTAACACAGGCTCAACTATTAATAATTCATCTAAACACATATCAGGGTGCTGTGTATCCCACCCACATTAAGATCAATAAACCATATATTTCTGCCAGTGAACCATATATTTATGTCTAAATGTAAGTAGTCATAATTGTGTTATATTATCTAAACAACTTCAGGTACCATATGAGTAGTAGTTAAATGAAAAATAAACTCCAAGCATACAGATTTTAACAAAAGTTTGCAATTCAATTTTATTGGAAATGCAATATAAAATGAAAGCACAATGGTGCAATTTAACATAAAATTTTAATTAAAGGTCCTTTATCTACAGAACCTCCCTTGTCAAGAAGACTACCTGCACCAGACCAGGTAGGAGGTCTGCTGCTGCTACCTCTTCCTCTCCTGATGGCGATGGCGGTGCTAGAGGACTCACAGGAGCAGCCGCAGTCTCGTCTGCCTATCCCTCTGCCCCTCCATTCAAAAAATTTCAGTTTGAGTAATACAGCACTTGCATTTGTACAGTACAAATTATACAGGTTGAGGTGTTGAGTAACTACAATAAAACCATCATCAATAAGAATGGCATGTACGAGGTAGTCTGGGTCAGCCAGTCTACCACCGCCTCTGCCTGCTGTGAGTGTATGGGTCGCAAAGCAGCAGCAAAAAAATCTGGCACAGTCCTACATGTGCCAGTTACCCCACTGCCACCTGCTGCTGTGGCGCTTGCTGCTGTTGTTGCTGCTGCTGTGTTAGCAGCTGGTTCTGCACTGCAGTGCCCGGATTGGGCATAGTACATGGGCTGGGCTGTTGTGGGGTTGGATGCCCACGGACAGCACCAAAGCCTCTTCCTCTGCCTCCCCTCCCTATCCCACCCTTCTTCCCACCACCACCACCACCCAGACCCCTCCCCCTCTCCTACAGCCCATCATATTGGGCACAATTAAACTTAAAATAAATAAATAAGGGGGGTTTGGATATTTGGGGGAAGGAAAGGAGAAAAAAATAAAACCTTCAACTAAATTCCCTCAGCACAAGGGCTATTGGGTGGTGACCAGGCAAACAGAAGAGGGAGAACAGTAAACTGAAATCCACAACCTCCACTTCCACTGACTCAGAAAAAAAACTCACTAAACTAACTCCACTAGCTGACTAAAACACAAATCTCTCTCTCAAACCTGCTCTCTCTAACCTACCTAAAACACAATGTAATTGCCGCCTCTGGACCTCTTTATATAGACAGTGGGAGGGCTCACATCTAATTGGCTGCTGTTGCTGAAGTTCCATTTGCCTCACGTCCTTTTTTGGTTGTCCGCACCTTCAGCGTCGAACTCAACGTGCGTCGGAAAATTTGCAGCGGTTTCGCAAACAAATTTGCCTGTGGCTCTGACCATGGCGAATTTTTTTGCCCATCCCTATTTGGAGTGTGTTGTGTTGAACCACAGCAGAAGCAGTATTTTTTATTTGTATTTGCAGTAACGGTTTTGTAGTGAATCCCTTTCCTTATCACTGTATTTTGCCTATGACTGTGCATTGTTAGGCCATTGTACTGGATTCACAGTCTGTACATTCCCAGCAGTTCCCTGACTAAGAGTTTTAGCCTCTGCCACTGCTGTTTCAATTTGGCTAGCAACTGTAATAGCCTTTGCAAGGGTTAAATCCTGCTCTAGGAGTAGGGTTGCCAACTTTTCTTGAAAAAATGACCAGCCTTCCTATATATTTATCTTTTTTTCCTATTAATAACATTGGGACCAACCATCAAAAATATTGGCCAGGCCGGTAAAATACTGGCTAGGTGGCAACCCTATCTAGGAGCAGTCTCTCTCTCTAATGTGATGTGAGTTTGTTTTTTCTACAATTTGGTCTCTTTTCATCTGTTAGATTCCCTAACAACCAGCTCTCTCAAAGCTGTTACAAATTGTTCTGTGGATTCACCATTACATTGTGCATGTTTGCAGAATTTATATTGTCCAGCAACTACATTTACTCTTGGCATGAAAAAGTTCTTTATAGCAGTAAGAGCAGTTTCATCAGGTAATGGTAATGTATAGAATATATGCTGTCCCTCAGACTCCCAGGCAGTGAATAAGTAAAGCACGCTTTCTAGCAGCAGAATTCTCCTCTTGGTCAGCGGCAATAATGTAGTTTTCAAACATACGGATCCAAGCAGTAAAAGGTATGGTAGGCTCACCAGGGTTTGGCATCTCGTCACCAAATTTGTTTTGATAGCCGAGGATGAGCAGAGTATAACAGGGCTTTATTAGCAGGTTCATGCAGCCATTAAACAACAGTAACATAAATTCTTTCCTTCATAAATATTATAGACAGTACTGTGTATACACAGCATAACTCATGTGCACAGTGACCTCTGCAGGCCATTTGTATAAACACCACACATTGGTAAGTATGCTGTTGAGCATGTTGAATGCAGTTCCTTTTCAGCTAGTATCTATGTTAAAGGGCACTGTGATCTAAAGCAGGCCCAGAAGATTTTGTATGCTATAAGTTATTGCATTACTTTGGTTATGTTTATTTTATGTAAGCCAGGAGGTGACAATTTTTAAGTGGGGGGGGTGGAGGAGAGCTGTGTACACTTCTTCTCAGGGCAAGGAAAGCCAAAGAACTTTGAAGGAACTGCCACATAAGTCGATTTCCTTCAGCAGTTCAGAGATCACTTTCTGCATTAATTCAGTGAAGTTGCTCCGGGCTGGCAGGCTACATGTATAGTGTATTTTCATAGTGTATTTTCATAGTGTACCTGCTCTCCCATATAGCGGAGGCACAGGACTCCTGCAGCATCATAAACAAGTAAATATGACATAGATCTCATGCAGTAGCAGAAGAGGGCTTTACATACTATGGGGCAATTTTATCAAAATGTAAGTTTAGATCTATGCATTCCTATGGGATTTTTTAGGGGGATTTACAAGTGTATTTATCAGTGCTTGAAATTGATAATTACACTTTACAACACTACACATTGCAAAATTCCACAGGAATGAATAGAACTAGGATGACTATGAAGATTCGGTGTCTAGGAGTTACATGACACCTTGGTAATCCTATCATAGTAACTACACAACACCTCTGTGAATTTCAGATGTCACCTCTCGGAAGAGTTACAATGTGCCATTGTGATTGGACTGTTGGAAGAGTCTATATGCTGAGAACTCCCCTACACCAGTCAGTTGAACTGAAGAAGCTGCTTGGATGAGCAGTGAAACTTCTTCATTAACATTTCTCAGCAAGTCCAGTTGTTTTGAGCTCCTAGTGTTAGACAGAACGTGGATGAGTTTTTATGTATTAATCTCTAAACTCACTATTTAATAAATCTGCCCATAAGAGTAGTATATATTTGGTATACTAAGGGGCCGATGTACTAAATTCACGTGAATAGATCGAAGTTCGAATGTATTCGATCGAATTTCGAACGTAGGATTTATTCGTTTGGTCGAATATGCAAATTTTGGCATATTCGATCATCGAATAGCGAATAGTCGAATGATAGAATACATTCGAATAGATTCAAATGAACGAATATTTGATCATTCGATCAGCGAAGGATTTCATTTTTTAAGTTTATTCGATTGCCTACTTTGGCAGATTGGACCTACCGAATTGCAATAGAAGCCTATGGGAGCACTCCCATAGGCTTCTGAGGCTAAGTCCTGATTGAATAGGATTCGTACGGTCGAAGTCTTCGATCGTTCGAATCATACGAATCATTTGAATGATTTATTCGACTGATCGAATAAATTATTCGACTGATCGAATAAATTTGTATTCGATCGTCGAATGATCGAATATTGAATAAAAGGTAGCATTCGACGATCGAAGGCTAATCGAATATCGAATTTGGTCGAACTAATTTTGGGGAATAATAGTAAATTTGCCCCTCAATGTATAGAACATTGGACTTTAAATTACTTTTCAAATTGATGCACAACCTCTGAAATCATAGTGCACTTCTTAAAAGAATAAAAGTTTTGACATATCGCAGCAAGAAGGACTTTTTACAGTTGTGACAAAAGACATCTTCCTGATGTTTTAGCTTTTAGTGCTACCTAGTCAGATAGCATTGCTGTTATAGTTCCCTCGGTATTACAGCTTATACCATCTTTTCAATTTTTCCATGGTCTGCATAAAGTTTCAAATGAAAAGTTAATTTTGTTTTCCGGATTTGTTATCATCATGCACTAGAATCCATTATTAATTTGTTTTTGTATCAGTGTTTGTTCTTTATTAAGCAGACACAAATAGCATAAGATATTATTGCACTCCAATTGTAATACATTCAATTCTTTTTTATCATTATTGATTTTCAATCACTTTTAAGAAAACTCATAAAACTGCTTATGAGAAAATTAAAACCTAAGTGTGATGAGAGCACAAAAATAATTGCTGTATTGGAAAATTAAGTTTATAATGTGTCTAGGTTTGTTTAACATTGTGTGTGTGTGTTTCAGATTTATTTTAAGCTTTTTGGGTATATTTACAACTGTGACAGGAAATATTCACATTAAAAGTGAATAACTCATAGTTACACAGTATAAGCATGAATTGTATACAGATCATGTGCAATGGGTATTTTAAGTTCTGACCAGGCTTTAAAATCAGAAAATATAAATCAGATGTTTGCTTTGCCTGCATGATGGAATATCCTCAACCAATTGGTGATCGAAAGGCCCTAGATAATTTTAAAATTACCACACTGGGAATAATTGAAAGCTCCAGTTCATAGAGAGCTGGGAACCCTATCACCTCTCATTAAAAAACAAAAACAAAAGCATTTTCAGAGCACTTTTGTAGGGCTCAAAAAGCTTAGACCAACTATTCTGGACTACAGTGTCTAGTATGGTTTACTTACTTGAGGATACTGTGCGTTGCATCCCAGCTGCATCTAGGAACCTAATGTTAAACTAAAGCTAAAAGCTGAGCATGTGACACTGATTCAGTGCCACTGATATTCCTAACAAAATCCAAGATGGTGAACCCCTGTGCACCAAATTGAAGAACTGGATCATTATTGTTCTAGAGATTCAGAAACTTAGACTGTTGCAGTAAGTTCAGTATATAGATCATTTTATATAATTTTAACATCATTTCTACCCATATTTGTTTTTAGAATATAGTTCTCCTTTAAGAAACACACAATGCTTGCATAATATGCTAGTATTAATAATATATCCATAGATAGTAACATAAGTTAGTAACCTTACTTGGACGCCAATAAAAAAAATTCTCTGGCTCAGAGGAATTTGGAAATTATGTAATCATCTGAATATGATAAACAATAAATATGTGGACTTGTATGTAATTACGGTCATATATTATTAAACTAAAGCAACCAAAACTATATCCATTTTGAAGAATAAATGCTGGATGGATCTGCATTAGACTTGTATTATTTGTGTTTTATTTGTAGCACAGTATTTGATAACACCATAGTAACTTTATATTTGTATTTTAGTAGTCCATTCACATTTGTCTCATTAGTGCATCATTGACCATAGATTTCAATCTCTAAATAATTTAACAAGTATCCAGGGCATAATTTAAAAACATTGAAACATCAAGTTCTGAATGATAACTCTACTTTGAATTGTTTAAGTGATTATTCATGTAGTTCCCAGCAGAATTTTCTATAGAATGTTATTTTACTATCCTAACTATCCTATCCTAAATGGCTATTTTATCTTATCAGTAACAAATTTGAACAATTTTTATAATTACACTGGTTGTAGAATGAGGTTACCATCTGATTAACTGTATTCATTTTGACACTGCAGGGAAGCACTATGAAAAATGGCTGGTTTAGTGCATCTTACCAGGAAACTGAATGACCTGCTGATAGTGATTTCTGGATGAATTGGTTTTATTAATATAGTCAGAAATCACATCAACCATTTTCATTAGTATCAATAGGCTTGCTGACTTCAAACTGAGATGCATAAAAATTAAAGATAAGCATTGCTCATTTGCCTATCTCCATCAAATTATGTTGGCAATAAACTGATCAGAGAACTATGCTACTTCACTTGAACACACACCAACATGACCAGATTTCCAGGGTTATCCTTAAAGATTGTGATGCTATTTTCATTTAAGCATGAAACATTAGGAAAATCAATAGTTGTCTCTTGTCACTGAGCATAAAATGACAGTTTGCTTGTTCATGGTACGTTATGAGCAGTAGTTACTTCACCCATCTTAGATACATTAAAAAATGATGAGGCCACTATTATGTAGCAACAATCTTGCTATGCACGAAAATATAGTATATAGCAAAATCCTGTATAGTGAGGCAATAAATATATACCCTCACTCATTTCAAGATTCTCACCTGTAGAGAGACAAAATAGATGCAGAAAATAATATGTCCCCCTTTACATAGAAGCCCCTTCAAGAACAAAGGTCAGCAAGGAACTTTCTAGTGTAAAAATCCACAAAAGGCATTACTACTTTCACATATCAAGGAAAGTAGAGGTAAACTAGCCAATACTTGCCTATAGCAAGACAAGCCAAGTTACTGTGTATATATGACCACCATAAGACAATTTGATATAGGAAAAAGGAATGAATACAGAATTATTTGGCCTATTTTCATACTGCAATAACTGAAAAAATAACTGTAGCATGAAAACAAGTTAAACCTGTATTTGCTATGTTATATTTAAAGACCGTGACTGAAAGAGGGCAGCTCTCGCAGTCAGGGAGAACATTTTGCCCTGCACCCTAAGAAGCAAGTTGGCATAGCTGGACTGCACAGATGAACATTGGAATGCCTTTCACTGTCACTTTCACAGGATCTTACAGTTCTTCAGATATTAACATAATTTTAATATTATCATTACGCAGTTTTCCTATAGATCAACTTCTTAGAATTTTCTTTTACTTGGAGCCTCTTTTGGCCTAAAGAGCTTCCAGTCTAAGATGAAGGACAAACAAGGGGTCCTAAGGAGAGTTGTTTGCAAGGACCTACATAATTCTGACCATATCATTTTGACATTTTGATGCTGAGGTACTAGCCCCTACTTCTCCAGTGGAAGCACAGCTTCTCAGTTAACTGGTCTATCCTCCTCCTACCAACTAAGTTGAGTTCAACTAAATGCATCCTACCCTAGCTAGTCTAAGTAGTGCTCATAAGTATGGCTCTCAATTTAGGCACTTCTCGCCTATTATTAATTACCCCCTTTCTCATTCAAATTGGCTTTGCCTAGTACACACACACACACACACACAAGCACACACACACACTCACTTTTATGGACTTCCATGGAAACCATGCCTCCTTTTTGACATGGTGGGATAAGAACCTTCCACTGAAAGAAAATTCCTTGTCCCACTCTAATCCTTCTTACAAGGGCTCTAAACTAATTACTGGACTGCAACTTTCATTCATACAGATTTATTATTGTAATTCTTCATTTATACAGAATTCTGATTTGTTTGGACATCTCTACAACGAAGGACAAAATAACTATGTATGCAGGTATGGAACCTGTTATCCAGAATGCTGTGGTTTTCCAGATAAGGGATCTTTCTGTGAGTTGGATCTTCATACCTTACAGTTATGTCTACTAAACAATAATTTAAATAGTAAATAAAACCAATAGGCTGCCAAAATGTATTAATTTTATCTTTGGATCAAGTAGATTTTATTTTTTTAAAGAAAAAGGACATTTTTGAAATTTAGAATTATTTTGATAAAATGGAGTCCATGGGAAACAGCCTTCCTGTAATTCTGAGCTTTCTGGATAATGAGTTTCCAGATAATGGGTCCCATACCTGTACTTTAAAAAATAATAAAACTAATGCAATTATGTAACTTTACAAGAAAACAAAAAAATTATGTTATGTTAGTTTTTTCCTTGATTGTTCATTTTTAAAAATATTTGACTTTTAATAGTACAAAAATTGTTTAATGAATAGAAAAGTTCCCAAAGTAGGATAAGAAGCAGTGATAAAAGTATAGCATATTTTATTTAAAATAAATCTACAAAAAAAAGAGCCAGAGGCAATCTAAATGCTGACTCTTAACATCAAAGTAAATGCAGAGAAATCTTTTTTTTTCTTGTGCACTCCTAAATGGGTCAATGCTTGGGGAGCAATTAAAACTTAATAGGAACTGAACTGTTGAAAGAGTTGTTCGATAGCTGTTGGCAGAATTAATCTTTTTCAAACACTGCCATTGGCGTCCCTGCTATTATCTCTGCATGTTATATACAGTGGGCATATGTGATAATCCCAATAAAAGATGGTAAATTACAAAGTGGTTAACTTGATCTTTTGTGAGACTTACTTGTAAGTGATTTTAACTTCAATCCAGCTAAAAATAGGCAAGATAATGTGTATCATTATCAGACATCTTATTGCTTGTGCGCACATAAATAATAATCAGAAGGCAAATTTATTGTAAGTGCTTGTTTTCTCAGTGACATAGTAACATGTAACTCTTCTCTGCTCAAGGAACCAACAAAGCTCCTTTATTTGCTATACTGCATATGACATGGGTCTGCATTTTGGGTGCAGATTGACCATAGTTAAAATTATTACTTAAACACAGTTTTTTTGGTAACTCTGTACACAAGACTGTAAAAATTCTTTGCATTGTCTCAAGAAGTTGAAGCTTTAAAAAAAGCTCCTTTGTTGAAAAGGAGACTTCTTAGTAGTGAGTTTCAAATTGTCATACTGTCATTTCTGCAATTTGAACCTTGGGTTTAGCCATGTTTTTATATATATATATATATATATATATATATATATATATATATATATATATATATTGGCTTCTTTTATATTTTCTTTGCTATATTTAGACTGCAATGTCTAAGGTCTTGCACTCTCCACCTAGGCAATTATTTAAATATTTTCCATTCTGTTGCACTGCTCAGTTTCATTGTGCCTTGATATGCCTTCATGCTTCTTGGTAATTCCTTTAGCAATACAGTATACTGTATTGACCATTCCTGAAATTTGCCCTTTTTGTTTTCTCCTTAGGTCCTGTTACTGCTTAGTCCTGTCACCGTTTTCAGTCTGTATAAATGCGTTAGCTGAATTTATGTCCACAACATCCAAACTTCTCTATATTCTTGAGAGATAAACCTTGCTTGTTAAAGGTTGTCTAACATATGAATGGGAATCTGCTTGTATTTCATGCAACATATTTCATTACAGTACCTTGTTTTCCAAGAAAGTATAATTTTGTAGTAACTTTACAACGGTAGTGGACAGCCCACCATGGCTAACCCCTCTTCATGAGGTTCACATATCCAGAAGTTGCAGAATTTCAAAACCCAGCTCATATCAACCAGGGCTAGATATCAAGGTATCATGTCCCTTAACCCCCCCACCACTTGCACCTGATACCCCCACCATTCAAACCTCCTTGCACCAGATCCTCAGTCTCCTGCTGCTTACACCAACCTACTTCTCCTGTCAGCTCAGCTTCTTCAGGCCCATTGTGATCTCCTGTCAAAATCTACTGTCCACTGTTGATGCAGGCTACATGATGAAAATGGATCTTATTTGATGTAGTAAAAAGAATAAATGTGAATGTGAGGACTGTAAATGGGGTACACAAGTAGAAAAGAGGGCAGTAATGGGTAATATGCAAACAAAAAATTATTTTTTTCTGGCTTTTTAATGGGTAGGGGATAGGGGGTGGATAGGTCTGTTTTCACATTATGCTTGATTAAAGTCTGAAGTGAGGACTGAAATGTTGACAAAGTTCTCCGATACTTCTTATAAATTTTCTTTTTTTTCCAAATATGTTAAAGATTAGAGATAAATTAAGACCATCATCAATAATGCACTAAAAAAAGGTGAACGGGAGAAAAAAATGTTTTAGAAATCACATTTCCTTCCCTCATGTGTTAATATAACTTTTGAAAATAGCAAGGATCCCAGAAATAAATACAATCAGCCATATGTTTAATGTTTTAGGCAATTAAGATTAGAGACTTTCTGTCATTTTGTCAGATTGAAAATTGGATCTTTGCCATGACAAATTAAAGCCATATAATTCAAACCTAATTTAATATATGGTACAACAGCTGTTTGTGTCTTAGGCGGCATGTTGATCAGCTCACCTGAAGGTGCAAAGTTTGAAACAAAACAAGAAGAAAATTAACATATTTTACAGTTGATGGATTCACTTCTTTACTATAAAGTGCTCATCATTTTTTTTGGCTCATGAAACTGACCTCACAGACATAAATATAGCTATTCTTTTACTAAAGACAGAAGTATTTTATCTAAAAAAAACCTTTTTTCAATATGTAAAAAAAACACAGAATAGGCAAGGTGAACTGGAAGCTAGGATAAAAGGAAATTTTATTTCCATTACATTAATGTCATATACCCTGGGGTACACCAGTGCTCATAAAGATATCTATGTAACACAGATCAACTATGTCAACCATGTGGCTTAAGTGTCACTTGATAAAGGGCCCTGAGCCCAAAACATGTTGTGTAAATTATCACATTAATTAGCAGTTGTCACTACCTCTTTGGCTTTCTCTCAGTAATCCATGGACAATTGGTTGTATCTTTACATCTGTGGTGGAGATGTTTACTGAGATTGAGAGCCTATACTGTATACGTATTTCTCCAGAAGCACAGTCACCTCCATTTTTAGTACAGTATGTCAACCTTGTCATTACACTGGCACATTTTTTTTTTAAACTAATTCTTCTTTATGTTAAATGGTAGCATAAACTATAGTCTTAAAATGCCTGCAGAGTATCATCCTAATGACATGGAGTTATTTACATATCCAATATAGGGCTTGGTGGCCTAGTGTATAAATAGCAGACTTGTGCTGACTATGTCTCTCACATACACACACCACTGGGAAAGATCAGGAGCTGAAGATCTGAGTCAGTGAAAAGCTTTTCTTCTGCAAGGGCCAAAGTGCTGCAAAAGATAATCCTGTTCAGTCTGCTGCCTGATATGCCTTACCTCTATTGCACCTGGATGCAGGTAAGTGGAAAATGCATAACTAATGCAAAGAGCAAAATTTTCACTCTCAGTAAATAAAGTGAGTATTGCACACCCAAAGTTATATGCAAAATGAAACAATAGTTTCAATAGAATACAATTATTTGAAAACTGTTATTGTTCTTAATAGTGTGACACATTCAGAATAACAGATGTAATATCAGCAGAATGAATGTATGAATTATAACGCATGTTTCATTATTGTATAAATATCAAATCACTGATTCCCTTCATCTTTTCTAAGATATGCCCTTAATGTTTCCACATGCTTGACTTCTGAAGTAGTAAAGGCCCAGAATTAAATATGGTCCAGCTGCTTCAATGTCTTTTGAATGTCGAAAAACCATCCAGATGCATGGAAAATTGTTTTAATGAGAAAAGTAATACATTAATTAGATCTATGTTTCCCTGTGGGTAGTTCTGTAAAGGACACCAACTGTAAAATTATGGTTTATTTTCATGAGTTCTGTTAGAGTAATGATGTTCTTTAACAGAGGAATTGTTTTGAAAATGTATATATGATGGCTCCATCATAAGTTTCACCCACAGCCTCTCCCTCCTTGTATGATGCACAGGTTAGCAGAAAGGGCAGGTATGTTCTTCCCATGAATGTAGTGATGTTGAATACAAACAGCACTGCATTCATTGTGGTGGCCACAGGCCTCTGGGCCTATATTTGGAATGCAGATACCTGTGGCAATACATTTACAAATTTAACATAGTAAACTTTCAGAGGTCCTTTATGGCATGAAACTATAATGAAAGGTTAAACTGGGTGAAAACAACAGAGAAGTAAGCCAGGCACACATTTTAGTAAGACATGCATGTAAATAAAATAAGAAGCTTTTATTTACTTGGTCGCTTTCTGATCAGCAAATAACAATAAGTCATAAGTCTATACTGTTTACGAGTTTATCTTCTTGCCCCAAACACTTAATGGACCAAAATTAGATACTTGATTACCCATGGCTGGCCCATAGGCAAGAGTGAGGAGCATTTCTGGACATACAGTGCCACATATCTAGCACAAAGCAATACCTATTTTAATGAACACCTTAGAGGAATTATATTTTGTAAGTGTCCATAAAACAATTACCAAGAACCACTAGATAAAAGCACATTTGGATCCCTTGGAGACAGAAAATATAACACAAAATTGTGACTTCAGCTGGATGAGTCATTCTTTAAAGTATCTGTGAATACAAATAACTTCTAGGCATGGAATGATGCATAAAGAAAAACATTCGTGGGTCTGTAGGGAAATAATACAACATCTAGAATTGAAGTGGAGACATTTATGTTACCTTAACGGTAAGAATGGAAATGTTGTAAATATGACTAGATTGACATACAGTAAGAAGCAAATAATCTTACATAAATTGCTTAGATTATTTTCTTATAAAATATGTAATGCCCAGCCATAAATCAATATGCCACAGTTTGTAAAATATTATTAGAGAAGACATTCAGCATAAAGAGAAAGGTAAAATAGCCTACTATTAAAATATAGAACGAGTCTTTGAAGGAAAAATATAACATATCTGACTCATAGGCTCCAGTGAGCAAATACATCTCATTTTAGCATTTACATGACTGATTTGTATTATTTCCTAGTTAAAAGTATTTGCGGTAGTACATAAGTTCCAATAGAATGAAATCATGTTATCCATCATTTTATGACAGTATGTGGGGATGTCACTGGATTTAACCCCTTATTGCTAGTTTGGAGTGCTCAACCCTCTTTAAATATAACTGTATAGGTCTCAAGTGATAATATTGGTAGACCCTCACCTGCTTCGGGTCAAATGGTGAAAACAGAAGAAGAAATCCAGAAGCACCCTATGGCTGCAGATTAAATATTTTTGATTTATTTAGCCCATAAACACACAAACCAGGGGCAATGATTCAGGCCCTCCTGGACCCTTTATCAAACCTAATGTGAATGTTTCTACCAAAAGAATAGATAGGGTGTTGTAGTTATAAACTCCACCCTTACCTAGTGAAATCATTCATTAACATATAGGGGCTGATTTATCAAGGGTCGAAGTGAAAAATTCTAATTTCAAAGTAATTTTTTATCGAATAGGTCAAAATTCAGTTCAAACTGAAAAAAATTCAGTTTGAATTAAAACATTCTACCATTCGAAAATCGAAGTTCTGTCTCTTTAAAAAATGCAAATTCGAAGTTTTTTCACTTCGAAATTCGACCCTTGATAAATCTGCCCCACTCCATAGTGTTTATCCATTGATGTAAGGTAATCATCAGTCCAATGATTAGTCCATATCAGTCCATCTAAGTGTGAAGTTCGGGAACTTAATTTATTATAAACTGATCTTTTATTACTTGAGACACTGTCACAATGTATACTGCACATGGTACTCAATCCATTTCTGACACACATACCTTTGTACAGATTATGCAGCCAGTATTCCTTGAATGTCAGCTAGCAACCTTAAAAAGAAACCTTAAAAAAGATTTCTTCTACCTGATACAAGCCATACAATAGGGTGGGTAACATTTGCATTTCTCTTATGTTGTGAACATCTCAAGCTAGGGGCAGGATGAAATTTTTGTGTTCACTTGGAAGAATTATCTTTTTCTTTTCTCTGGATTGCTTCAGGAAATAGGAAAACAGTTTTAATGAGTAAACTGTGTTCCTCAAACCTTTGTGAAGTGAATTATGCATGATCTTACTTTGAAGTACTGGAGGAGTAATAACAACTACATTGTAAGTTCAGAAACAATTTCAAATCAGTGTCAGTGGAGACAATTCTAGGTTTTCTCTTGTAATGTAAATAAAGGTGAAATGGTCAATTAAGTGTTATTGAGAGCAAAACATAATTGTGCTCTTTTACTATGATGGCTGGAATAGGGGAGCACTAATGAGCACAAATCTTGTTATTTAGGGTGTCTTATTATGTGCAAATAGATGTTATCACTGTCTGCTATGATACCTTCTACACATTTAGCTTAATTTTAAATCTCAGGTTTTTTTTTAGGATTTTTGTAGTCAGCCATGTCCTCTCTTCAGGGCTCTTTACAGAACCACAATGCTATGTTATTGTTTGTCTGCTGTCCAAATTGTGGATTATTCTGATTTCAACCAGTACTTTGTACCATGCCAACCTAGTAGTAAATATGGGAAGAACACTGAATAGTAAAACACCCACGCCTGACTGCAATGCCTCGAGTCGCATTGATTAGGAGCAACAATAGCTTATCTGAAAGCAGTTCCAATATAAAGCGTTGCTCCAACTCATCCATCACAATCCAACACAATGATATAAGATGGCTGCCTATAAAACAATATTACAACTAATAATTTTTTTGGTTCAAGAATAAAATGTTACATAGTAGAATTTGAAACGTTCACTACACTAAACTATCTTATAAAAATTATGACAGAATCACTATAAAAAAAGTAAAGATTCTATGTACTGATTCGATGTTCTGTATGACCACTTTTTCAATTACATTCTGGAAACTTTAAGGTTTTGCAAGGGCATTTAAATTAATGAAACAGAAATAGATGTTTAGGGGGTTATTTATCAAAGGTCGAAAGTTTTTTTATACCTCAAATGAACTCCAATGAACTTACAACTTAAATGATTTCTTATTTAAGAAAAAACTTGAATGTAAAAAACTTGATTCTGCAAACCCAAAATCTCTAATTATTCAAGTTTTTGATGAAAAAAACTAAAATCTCTCCAACTGATTGCCTTTTTGGGCAAAACATTCAAAAAACTCAAAAAACATGCAGGCTATTAGTCAGGGGGGCTATCGGCTCCCAGCTCCTGGGCGTCCTTTTATTTGAATTTGGCATTGGTTCGTGACTTCATCACTTCAGCGCCGCAACAGCGACATTGGACTATGTGGGTCATAGGCGCCGCCATTTGGATGCGGCGCTGAAGAGGAGTGGACTCCTGCATGAGCTCAACAGGTTTTAGATGTTGTATTTTCTGATTCAAGGCATTTCCAAGGTCAGGTATAATAACACAAGACTCATTAACCCTCCTGGATGACTGATTGTCTCCGGCATAGGGTCAGTACTGGAGCCCTTGTCAATTTTTGTGGATTAATTTCTACAAATGGAAATGTGAAAAATCAACATGTGCCTCATGCCCCATAGATTTATTGTTTAGATAGGAAAATATTAAGGTTTTCCCAACTGAGGTAATTTTTTGCAGAATTAACATTCAGAGCCTCTACGCATCCACCAGTCTGCCTCATCAGAAAATGTATTTTATTTTAGATTGTCTTAACACGGTGTTAACTAAAAATTATTTCACCTTTGAAAATGTATTCTATTGGCAGACCCAGGGTATGTCTGTGGGGGCCACAATAGCACCCTCTTATGCAAATGTATTCATACATTATCTTGAAAAATGTTTTTTTCTATAAAAAGAGCCCTACAGTCAATAGATTTTTTCTTATTTTTGATTTATGGATGATATCCTGCTTTTATGGAATGACCCTGTGTAATTGCTTGAAAGAATGATTAATGAAGCTAATAGCTGTCATTAGTGATGGGCGAATTTATTCGCCCAGGTCGAATTCGCGGTGAATTCCCGCGATTCGCCGCTGGCGAATAAATTCGCGAATCACGTCAGTCGCTCGTCGTTTTTGACGCGACGAAAATGATGCACCGCGCGCCGAAAACGACGCGACATGCGACGAAAGCGACGCGTCAAAGTTGACGCGACGCACGTCAAAGTTGACGCGACGCGCGACAAAATCGGCCCGCGACTCGTTTCGCAAATTTTTCTAGGCGAAGCGAATCGCGGGAGATTCGCCCATCACTAGCTGTCATAGAACAATTACATTTACCTATGAATGTTCTGATTGAGAAATTAATTTCTTGGACGTAAAAATCAGTATATTAAACAGTATATTGAGTACTGATCTTTTCAAGAAAAGTGTCGATAAAAATAATTTGTTGCATAAGAAGAGTTTTCACAGCTCAAAAGTGAAAGAAGCAATTCCAAAAAGGCAATTTATGTGAGCAAAACAAATTATTTCATGTACAGGAAAATATGAAGAGGCAAGTCAGTTTTGACCAAACGGTTCATAGAAAGAGGCTATCAGTAAGACTCTATTAAGAAAGTGATTGATGAAGTAGACGTTATTCCATGTAATGATTTACTATGTCACAAAAAAAGAGAACCTAACCCACAAAGGCTTATTTTTGTATCAAAGTATAATTCATCCAGCAGAAAAATGGAGAATATAATTAAGAGATATTGGCCATTATTACAAGCAGATAAACAAGTTGTCAGATTATTTGCCCCCCCCCCTTCTGCTATAAACGGGGACACATTCTTAAAGATATATTATGTCCCTCCGATACTCAACAGAAGATGTCTATTTTCATGGATAGAAAAAAGGGGTGATTTTCCCTGTTTAGGGTGCAATTGCTGCTTGGCTATAATAAAGGGTTCCAAAATAAACCACCCAACAAAAGGGTATGAGGTTAACCTTAATGTTCATGCTATGTGTAAATCTACTCACGCTATATATCTACTTAAATGCCTTTGTGGTTTGGGTTATGTGGGATAAACTTAGGAAACATTAGGAATTATAAAAGAAAGATACACAGACAGAAACTTCAGTTTGGAGACACTTTTTTGAATCCAACCACAACCCTATGCAATTGTGATGGTGTGTACTTGATGAAGCCACTCATGATAGGTGGGGTGATAACAGACAAGAGATTATCACAAAAAGAAGGTAAATGGATAAAAACAAAAACTTGATACACTCCATCCAAATGGTCTAAATGATACATGGAGTCTAAAACCGTATCTGAAAACTAATTCTTTAAATGTTTTGCTCTGCAGACCATGAAGTTTGAATAAAGAATGATGAATATACCATTCTGCTATTAAGGTAAATCTATGGTTATCATTTGTAATGAATGTTTTAATAGACCTAGATCTTGGTATATCAGGATCAAGTGTTCTATATTTATTGTCAACCATGAAGGGATAGTTATGCCCTTAGATGAGTAATGTGCGGTAATATATGTTTTATACAGTTTTGTAATAGTTGGATTTTATTATATTTGAATGTTTGTCTGGTTTTTAACAGGTTTTACACTTAAATATAATGATACTTTTTATCTATTGGACATTTCCTGAAGAATACAAAAAATGTTTTCTTCTGGACATTGATACAATGTATATATCATGGCTTTTAAAGGACACTTATCTGTTTTGAAAGACACTTGTTTTGAACTTCATGGCGCAGATTTACTAAGGGTCAAATTCGAGGGTTAAAAAACCCTTCGAATTTGACCATCAAATTTTTACCGAATTTTAACCCTTTGAATTCGATATTCGAATCGAACAATTTTAACCATTCAATCAAATTGTTTTTTTATTCGATCCAAAAAAGTTTGGAAAACCCTATGTGAGCTTCACATGGGGTTATATAGCAATTTGGTAAATTCAATCTGCCAAATTGTTATATCGAATTTTTTTTAAAAGGCCAGTACTTCGACTATCAAATTCGAAATTGAATATTCGAATTTGGACAAATGGCTATTCGATAGTCGAATTTTGCAAATATCCCAAATAAAATTTTATATTCTAATTTTTTTCAATTCAAATTATTCACACGAATTTAGTAAATCTGCCCCCATGTGTCAGGCATCGTACAGGTGAGTGTCTGGCAGGTAGAAGCCTAGGTGTTTGGTAACATGATGTCTGGTGCTAGAAGAACCAGAAATACATTATGAACTCAGAACCAGATTTTTTATGAAAAATATAAGATAAGTCCATAACAAGTCAGAGGTCGGGGCAGGCTGCAAAGTGAGGCAAGTCCATGTAAATAGGCGAGAGGTCTGGCAGGTGGCAGGCAGGCCCGGACTGGCCATTTGTGGGTTAGGGCAAATGCCATATGGGCTGCTATAAGGCCCCATAGAAAGTCAGTGTTTAGTGGGCTGGTGGGGGCTGTTTGGGCCTCTAAGTGGGCTGATGGGCCTCTTGTGTACCTGAAATTCCAGGGCCTATTTTAATTCTCAGTCCAGTCCTGGTGGCAGGCAATACAAAATAGGGGCACAGGGAATGTGCATTAAAACTAGCACTTCCATTATACTTAAATACACTATAATTTTGCCTTTAGAGTGCTTCCACATACCCCCTATTTTGTACATGTTACTTTAGCTAGAAGCTGTGGCTGAGCTTCATGTGGTTTTTAATAGCACCCCATACCCCCCATTGAGCTAGATGTGGCCCTATGCCTTTAAAAATGGGCGTTGGTTTGGACAATTCCTCTCCCTTTAAAAGCCGCATACCGGCGGGGGAGGATCGATCCTTTATACTGAAACCAAGATTCTACTGATTACAAATAATGCTACTATGCAGAGAGACTCATTATACTATGACAAAAAAAAGGTAAATATGTTAGGGTCCGCCATGTGGGGTTTACCTTGACGTGGTATGGCGGCTTTTCAACTTTATGATCATAACTTTGTAACTAAAAACCCCTGTTTTGCAAACTTACTTTGGAGACAGGGGCACAGGGAATGTGCATTAAAACTAGCACTTCCATTATACTTAAATACACTATAATTTTGCCTTTAGAGTGCTTCCACATACCCCCTATTTTGGGCAGGCAATACAAGTTTGTGGAACAGGCCAGGTGTCAAAACCAGGAGATCAGAATAAAGGTTGGATGGCAAGAACAAGAAATGAACCGGACCTAGGGACAAGCAACAACAAGAATGTGAATCTGGAGCAAGGAACAAGGCAATCAGGAACTTGGGCACAAAGGGGGCTAGAAAACAAACATGAATCAATGATCCAGCAATAGCCGGGACTAGCTTATATATTGTCTTAATGGATAATATTGCTAGCACCTGACGTTGAAGGACCAGTATTTTTTTTTTAATTCGTTACTTTAAAATGAAAAAAAAAACACAAAGACAAATTAAACTTTGAAATTGCTAAGTCTTTATTAAGAAGTAACTTACCAAAACTCTGCTTCCGCTCCTCTTCAGAAAAGGTGACAGGGTGACGATCCATTGTGTGCCCCTTTATTTCTCCTCCCTGGCTATCTCCTATAAGGAACCAGGGAGGAGAAATTGAGTGCCAAACAATGTTATTTTTTCTGAGTAGGAGCGGAAGGGGAGTTTCAGTAAGTTATTTCTTAATCAAGACTTAACAATTTCAAAGTTTAATTTATCTTTTTTTTTTTTTCATTGCAGACTCACATATTTAAAAAAATATATATATATATGCTGCTGGTCCTTTAACAAGATTAGAGGTGGAGACTGAGGAAACAAAAGAGATAGGATATGGTTACCTAGAAATCAGCATTACACGCCTCTGATGGCTCAACCAAAAAGTGCACTGTAAGATTTCCAAGAAGGCCTGGGATTGAATTACCAAGAGCCGTGACATCATGATTCCTGATTTAGCCTGTTTCTGCTGGTTCACATTCGATAATCCAATAAATTTGATTTGCAATGGAGTCAATACAATATTTTTTTTTAATTGAAAAAGTTGCATGCATTTATCTATTTATTGTTAAATTAAGGGCAGTTTGGTTTGGGAGTTTGGTTGAATTTCTTTTTTTATTATAGTGAAAAAAGTTGAGTTTTAGTAAATATCCTCATAATTTAACTTCAAGGAGAATAAGATACAAATACTGAGGTTCTTCACTAGTGATTGGCGAATTTATTCGCCAGGGGTGAATTCGCGACGAATTCCCGCAATTCGCGAAACGCCAGTAAAAATTCGCCTGGCGAAAATTCGCTTAACAAAAAAAAACGCATCGCAAATTGTTTTCGCCAATTTGCGCATTTCGCTGGAAATTCGCTAATTTTTCGGTGAAGCGAAACTGGGTAGATTCACCATCACTATTCGTCACCTAAAGACAAATATTCAAAACTAGGTTATAACTGTTTTTTTGTTTTACTTGTGGCTAAAGACTAGAACATTATTAGTTTGATGCAAGAGTTGTTGTGTTGCTATTTGGAATTACCTACAGGAAATAGTTTGGGGCATATTAATTAATTTCCAATTTAAGGTAAAATTGGGCAAAAAAGGCAAGTGATTTCTTTATGTAACTTTGTTTTCTTTGCTCCTGTTTTTCCCTGTGATTTTTTGTGTTGATCACATTTAAAAAAAGAAAC
This sequence comes from Xenopus borealis, assembly GCA_024363595.1. Taxonomy (NCBI): domain Eukaryota; kingdom Metazoa; phylum Chordata; class Amphibia; order Anura; family Pipidae; genus Xenopus; species Xenopus borealis. Next base: position 32,791,410 of record CM044431.1, read on the forward strand.
AAAATATCAAAAAGAAAAAAGTAACCAAAAACTGCAAAAAAAGCTGGAAAGCTAGGAGGGAAAAGCAGATTTTTAGTCATGAGGTAATAAATCAGTCTGTGAAAATACTAATTTACTAAAACAAATAACACATAATAAGTTTATAGAAACATTATTTTTTTCAAATTGATAGTAAATAAAAATGCTATCTAATGAAAATTAAGAAGGGTTAATTTAAGCACTTGAATCAGCTTAAACGTGGCTTTGATGGTTTTACAGCCTTAATCAACTTGGCTAATTCCTTTTATTGTTCTTTTGGGGTGACTATTTTGAACACATGCTGAGGTGTTAGTTCAAGGCAGCCAAATTAAAAATGATAATTCTCGTGAGGGAAATACGTGCAGAAACTAATGGCAAAATCATAGTATAATTCGGGCCACAATCACAGCAGGTGGCAAAGCAATTAGACACCATAAAACAGCACAAACCAATAAAAAATTATGTTTTAACAAAGAAAAACAACAACTGGTATTTTCTTTATTAAACATTTTCAGTATCTGTTTTTTAATATTTTATAATATGTAACAAAGATAATTTATGTACCATAGATCTTAAGTCTGATTTTAGGAACAAACAACACAAAAAAAATTAATAGATATACATTTAACTTTGGTTGTTAAGGTTTAAAGTTATATCAAAGTGTTTGAGTTAGTTCAAAGAGACATATTAAAGAACCAAATGATTTAGAAATGTAATTACTACTTATCACTTTAAGAAGCTTGCTTGATGATAAAGTTGGAATTTACTTTCTGTGAATTCCAATTGAAGAAGCACTTTCAGAACATTTATAAAACCACCCAATGCAGTCTTCAGTGCATCATTAAAGGAGTTGTTCACCTTTGAGTTAACTTTTAGAAGTCAATGGCAGAGGTCTCTTGAACAATTTGAAGATGCTAATAGCCTTGAAAATATTCTGTCTAGGGTATTCTCAACATTTTTTTAGGATATTGGTTCTCACCCTGTCTTGTAATGGCTGCCTACATGGCCACAAAAATCTAGGAAAAGAAAATGAAGATCTTCAAGCTCGGAAATGGTGTGGATATGCAAGATTAACATATTTAAAGGAAATATAAACATTTCTTAAATCTTAAATTGCTCCAACCACTTTTACAATTTATATTGTTTTTCAGATGTTAGTTAGCTTTTCGTATGCTTAGAAAAATTGGTCTTAATTTGTTTTTATTTTTCATATGTAGGGGATCAGGCAAGCCTTCCCCCTGTTCTGCCTGTGGCATCATGAAGCATAGTTACAGGCAGGGGAGTGACAGATTGTCTGGAAGTCCCACAGGATCTCTGGGAAAAAGAGGAGGATCCACGGATTGCCTGGATTTGGAGCCAAGGATATAAGTGTGCTGCTCCTTTTTAAAGACCAGTCTTGTATATGTACCTGGCATGTGGGAGGTACTTTTGGGAAAAGATAGCTCTAACTTGGGAAATAAGAGCTCTTTGGAAGGGATATTTAATTTGAACTGAACTGTGTTGTCATTAACCCCTTCTGATGTGATTGGGACTGTATAATTTAAGGACTATGTTAGAGAAAGTCAGACTGATACCAAATGTATTAGACTTCTGATTTCTTTTCTTTGGTTTTATATTAAGTTACTTGGTTACTGTAAACTGTGTGTTTTATTTTCCTGGTGGAATTTCCCGTGAAGTACAACTCCTCAGTGCCCACTAGGTGGAGTCACTGCACTGTAAATCCCAGTTCCCAGTATCTTTTGTGCAAAGAGGCTCAGGTCACCTGTTCACCATAGCAACTGCTCAAAAATAAAGAGAATGTACTATGAAAGGGTTACACATAGTTTTTCTCTTTCCAGCTTTCAGAAAGGGGAAGTCACCTACCAGCAGTCAAAATATTGCACTGGGAGGTAATATTTTATGGTTATTGTTACTTTGTATTACTTATTCTATTCAGACCACTTCTATTGTTTAAGTCTATTATTCACACCACTTGCAGGTTGCTAGGGTAAATGGTTCCCTTGCAATGAGATAGTTGCTGAAATCCCAAACTGGGGAGCTGCTGAGAAAAAAGCTTAATTATTTTAAAAAAAGTAATGAAGACTATTTATGAATTGTCTAAGAATGTCACTGTCTTCATCAGTACTGTCCAACTTCTGTGTTACCGGAGGGCCAAAATATTTCTGGCCTACATAGCAGAGGGCCGATAATTGAAGCCAGTGTTGACCACTCCCTGTTTTTAAACCACACCCATGTTACCACAAGACCATGTCCAAATTAATTGTGGTAGCGCACCAAAAAAAAACAAAGGCGCTCACTGCAGGGATATCACATCACTCATATGTGAAAAAAAGCTGTCATATTAAGACTTAACCTTAAATCCATATGCCTCCTCTTCCCTGTGGATAACACAGCACCCCCAGTACATGATTAAACCCCTTAGAGGCCCCTAACAATAATTTGTTTTCAAATGCTAACAAACCCCCAGAAAAATGTTCCACAGGTAGAGCAGGGCAAACACAGGCAGAGTAGCGCACACACAGGCAGAGTATGTCCCACACAGGCAGAGCAGGGCAAACCATACCTCCCAACATTTAGGAAACAGAAAGAGGGACAAAAAGATTTTGCCCATGCCAATTTTGTCTCCACACCCCCTAATTGCCATGTGCATTTTACATAATTTGTCAGGTTATGAAAGTTTGAAAACATTTCTGGGATTTTTATATGTTATTACAGTTTTGCAAATAAAGGTGAATTGCCCTTTAAGCTGTCCAAGTTCTTATCTTATAAAACTGTTACAAAAGAAGTATTCATTCAAGTATCCATTCTGGGCTCTTTGCCAAGACACAATTAAGTTAGATACTTTGTATCCGTTTCTGGCTGTTCAGTACAGCAGATCAAAGAGAACCCCGGGATTTATCAGTACACAGGCAGAGCAGAGCACACACAGGAAGAGCAGGGCACACACAGGCAGAGTATGTCACACACAGGCAGAGCAAGGGACACACAGGCAGAACAGGGGACACACAGGCAGAACAGGGGACACACAGGCAGAGCATGGCTTACACGGGAAGAGCAGGGGACACACAGGCAGAGCAGGGAACACACAGCAGAGTATGTCACACACAGGCAAAGCAGGGCACACACTGGCAAAGCAGGGTACATACAGGCAGAGAAGGGCACACACAGGCAGAGTATTTCACACACGGGCACAGAAGGGCACACTCAGGTAGAGCAGGACACACACAAGCAAAGTATGTCACACACTGGCTGAGCAGGGCACACACAGCCAGAGTATGTCACACAGGCAGAACACTGCACACACAGGCAGAGTATGTCACACAGGCAGAACAGGGCACACACAGCCAGAGTATGTCACACAGGCAGAACAGGGCACACACAGGCAGAGTAGGACACACACGGGCTGAGCAGGGCACACATAGGCAGAGTATGGCACACACAGGCAGAGTATGTCACACACAGGCAGAGTATGTCACACAGGCAGAGCAGGACACACACACAGGCAGAGTATGTCACACAGGCAGAACAGGGCACACACAGGCAGAGCGGGGCACACACAGGCAGAGCAGGGCACACACAGGCAGAGTAGGGTACACACAGGCTGGGCAGGGCAAACAGGGAGCATAGGGAAGGCAGAACAGAGCAGGAGACAGAGAAGCCCATCAGGACCACTCTAAGATGTACTGCATACAGTGACACAGTGTTGTAGCCCTTTTAGCATTTTGTGTGAACAGGTGAACAATGTGGGCAATTTCAGTCTTGGTCTCAGGTGTGAACAGTACAGGGCTTTAGGGGTGTGAACAATAGAGGTGTTATAAATGTGAACAATGCAGGGGGATCATAGGCGTGAACAATATATGGGATTAGTCTGAATTTGAGGTTTAAACAATGCAGGGGCCAATTAATCTCTGCAGGGTTGCCATTTAAAGTTTACACATGGTAAGAAAACACATCAGGTAGGGGGCCACAGAAGGGGGGGGTTGGACAGTTGGACAGCACTTGTCTACATTATAGTGAATGTAATTTTAAAAGTGAACATCCTTTTAATGTTATGACATTAAAGCAACCATCAACCAGCAATGTATTTTTGATGTTGCTCTGCACACAGTTGACTTTTATTTGCTAACTTAGCAAAACAGCATGACAAGATATTTCATTTTTGTAAGCATATAAACTTTCTGTCCAAGAGATAAATACAGACTCTCATACAGATTTCAGCACTCAGCATTCAGCATTGTTTAAGATCCCCTAATTCTGAATGTAGTGCCAAAAGAAAATAATCATATTATTGACCCTATAATGGAGAGTACAAAATAATAATTTTCTCAATCTAGAATACAATGTGGGCAGATGATTATTCTAACAAATTTTAAATCAATAACACCTCAACACTAATGCATTTTACATGGGATCATTGAGAGCTGAAAGTCATTACTAATAAAAGGATGAGTTGAAAAGAAAAATGTTTTCTCTAAAAAGTGAACACAATTACATCGTTTTACTCCTTACCCTTGAGTAAATATGTAAATCATACTTTTAATAAAGCCTTACATTTTCCTTTGTGTGAAACATCAATAGAGTCAAGGCTTGGTCTAATGTTCTCTTCAGAATTCAGTATTAAAAACAATAAAACCATCATTTACTTAGGATGAAGCATTAATTATATAGTTTGTCAATAGATTTTATTAAAGCTTCAGGAGAAACATTGCAGTGGATTATATAAAACTTTGCAGATTGTAAGAAACTGACATCACTACAAAACATTAATCAATTCACTATACGCTTGAAAAATCTTTGGAACAAAATCACTTCCTACCTATTATATTTGTGGCATCTCTAACATTCTCTGAAATCTGGCTCCATTCAGGCTCTCATAGATCAAAACTGGGCAGCTATGAATGAATCGCTCATTTTGTGATATTTAAACTTTGAAAAAATAAAATAAAATGAAATTCCAGTTACACAAAATAAATATAAGAATTCATTTACGAATGTTAGCACAGTTATGGTCACACAAATTTCCACACAATCAGTAGCATGAAATGTGTCATGCATTAAATGTTCTTGCATTAAGAGGTGCTCCTTGCAATTTGATATAGTTGCATTTGGTGTCACATAGTCCTACTGCCTCCTGTTCCGAATTGAGCACAGCTGATGGAGGTGAACCCTGGAGCTACTGCCACCTCCAGGGTTTCCACAGGACACTGTGTCAATCACTACAGCACAACATGGGGTAATGATTAAAATAGGGAAAAGACAACATGGAGTAATGATTAGTGATGGGCAAATCTGTGGTTCACAGAAAAATTGTGCAAATTTACCACGGAATTCACAAAAGGCATTGAAGTTAACAGGCGTCAAAATTATTTAGGTGTGCATCAATTTTGACACAAGCGAAAATTTTTATATGCACAACTATTTAGTTCAAATGCATTAAAGTCAATGGTGGCCCGAATAATTTTCCCGCACAAAAGATTTTTTGCACATGCCAAATTTGTGTCTGGTGAACTAATTTGCCCATCACTATTAATGATGCTAGCCATGTGTATCTGACACAATTGCCCTGATGGTCTGAAATGGCCCCTATTATGTATAGGCAATGTAGAAACTTTTTTCTATGAAGAACAGATGTAGCATAATAGAAAGGAGTTTCTCTAACAATTTACATCATTGTATATGCTATTGTAGAGCTAAAAAAGCTGCAGTCATTTCACCCTCCAAAGCACTTCCCCTTTATAGATAAGTCATATTTATACCATTTAAATCAATTGCACTCCAAGATTTTTTCCATTGATATAACTAATGATGAGATGAGTTGTTATTCACCACGAAATTTGATTAATAGCGCAATATGGATTTCTTCCAGCTAAATGTAGAAGTTGCTGTATTTATATTTCTAAATTGGTTGGTGTAATGGTCATGTGGTTTATACATCATTAAGATTCATGTGAATCCAGTTAATACACTGTAAGTATATTGTAATATACTTTTAAACTGCTGGTCGCTTTCAGGTATAAATCCATATAAAACAGAAACAAATTCAGTTTCTAAACAGTACAAAGGAAGCAAGTCTATGGCCATCTAAGAAACAGGTGGGAAACTTTTATCATTATTACAGTATATCTACTATACTATCAGAATTGTGTTTGTGACAGGCTCCCTTCAAATAATAAATCTGGGTAATTTAGTATAGCATTCCTTAAATAGAGGCAGTGACAATGCATACATACTCTATTAAATTGTGTCTTAAAGCAATTTGAAATTTACAGAAGATAACTGAGGAACATAACAGCTTCAGGGTATGCAAATAATGGAAATGTTTCACCTCCTTTAAGACTGTTTCCATAAATACACTCAGTTGTAGAAAGGAAATCCCAGATATTTTATGTATGAACAAATCAGAGAGATGAGAGACATGCTGTGTTAGTTCTGGAAAAAAATGGGAAATTGCCATGGCCAGGATTAAAATTTTCATTGTTGCCTGTATCATTTTTTCAATTTTAATTTGTGTAATGTTAGAGGTTTTCTTTTTTGCATTGAATAAACTCATATTTTAGAAAAAGTTGAATGTTTGCTTATTTGTTAATAATATATGAATATAAAATATTAAATCATGGAAAAAAACTGAAAACCTTACATTTGTGCCTTTAAAAACTCAAAAACAGATTACATTTTGACTAAGACTCCCATTGACTTTTACAGGACCTCCCAAGCATTTAGAAGCCACAGTTTTCTGTTCTTTTTATAGTTTTTAAACATAATAAATACTTGATTTGAAATTAAAATTAAAGTTTGTGAGTTTTAGTGCAATACAACTTGTAGTAGCCCATAGACTAATGCATCTCACGAATGTTTCAGCAGTTTTCTGAATGTTTTGACAAAATGAAACAAAGCAAATTCACTCCTCACTAGTATTCACTAGATACTGTAAGTGACGTTTTAGCCCAACAGACGGGTGTTAAGTTGTTCAAACCTTTAGTGTCCTCTCCTTTACAAATTGAAAATCTGCATCATCACAAAATACAATGCACAATACAAATATTGTTAATCATACTGTTAATGTGCAAGGCACAAGGGGACCTGCATTTAATAACTCCATTGAGCAGGAATTAAGTGCAAGTCACCAGATGCAGCTTGTGTTCACAGGTTTGTCTTGGGAGTGCCTTCTGAATGACACACAAAAAAGGAGACTCCAACCTTGTGCCCCTCTACTTTCCTTTCAATGAATATACTATTCCCAGGTGAATGCATGTTTTGGGTCCAATACCAGATGGGCAAATACTGACACCGACAGAGGCAAGAAAGGATGAACAAGGATTACTGTTGACAAAAAAAAAAGCATTTTGTGGCAGTTTCTTGCACTTTGCACATTGTTAAATATGTTCAAAACTATGCTTAAAGGAATTGTTCAGTATAAAAGTAAAAACTGGGTAAATAGATAGGCTGTGCAAAATAAAACATGTTTTCAATATAGTTAGTTCGGCAAAAATGTAATGTATAACAGCTGGAGTGATTGCAAGTCTAACCTAATAGAACAGAACACTACTTCTTGCTTTTCAGCTCTCTTTTGTTTACACTGACTGGTTACCCTGGTTACCAGGCAGTAACCAATCAATGACTTGAGGGAGGGCCACATGGGTCATAACCAGGCCCGGACTGGCAATCTGTGGGTTAGGGCAAATGCCAGATGGGCTGCTATAAGGTGCCATAGAAAGTCAGTGTTTAGTGGGCTGGTGGGGACTGTTTGGGCCTCTATGTGGGCTGATTGGGCCTCTGTGTACCTGAAATGCCAGGGCCTATTTTGATTCTCAGTCCAGTCCTGGTCATAACTGTTGCTTTTGAATCTGAGCTGAATGCTGAGGATCAATTGCAAACTCACTGAACAGTTATGTCCCATGTGGCCCCCCCTCAAGTCGCTGACTTACTCAGATTTAGAGAGCTGAAAAGCAGGATGTTTTGTTCCACTCACTCCAGTTTTTATACATTACATTTTTGGCTAACTAACTATATTAGAAACATTTTTTATTTTGCACAGTCTATCTATTTACCCAGTTTTTATTTTTACCCTGAACTGTTCCTTTAAGTCATTAGTCTGGCATTCCATTAAGGGTAGATATAGCAGTTCATTTGCACAAGTAAATGATAGAACCTCATTTTTACATGTACATTATATTCACGGGTCAATAACTATTTCAGCATTTCACACCACATTTGCAGTGTAAATGCAGCCTGAGGAGGAGTTGCTTCTGACACAATTCCTATCAATGTGCAATTTGTGTATGATGCCTTAGGCACAGGCAGCAGAATTAACCACCAGCTCAAAGTTACACCTGAATTAATAAGTGCATTTACATGACTGAGAACAGGAGAGAGAAGAAAAGTGCCATTTGCCAACTCTACTCATGAATTGAGACATGCAAAGAGTATTTTCATACAAGTATCTTTAATGAAAGGTAACACTACTGTATGTGCAACAATGGTGTGCACATTTTTGCTTCTGAGTCTGCAGCTGTAAATTAATCCTAAGCAAAGAGGTATCATAGAAACAATTGCAGTAATTATAAGCTCTTAATAATCCACTTCTCTTTCATTTTTTCATATTTGCTAAATATACTGTACGAACTAAACTAAAGCTGAAACCACCAGATGGTGCTTCAGCAAAGGAAACTCTGATGGCCAGGAACTGAGTGTGTCGTCTTGCTTGGCATGTGCAGTGCATAAAATATATTATCATGAATAAAAATTATACTGTCATCTCTTCTGGAGGCTGTTATTTTTAGCAAAGAAATATAACATTTCAAAACAGCTTGATTTAATCAGAATTTCCACTGAGCACTAAAGGAGGGTAAAAAAACCCCTGTAGCTTTTACCAATTGTATACCAAGATAGAGAATAATAATTTCTCTATTGGCAGAGAAGTTTCCTTCCAGATCTAGCTAATCATTAAATGAACCAGTAATAAGAACACTACAGAGGCAGAACATTCTATACCATTACATTCTGGAAAGCAACATCCATAAATTCAGTCTCTTTTTAAAGGAATAATAAAACTTCAAAAGGATCTTCAAAAAGTAGAATTTATTACTCACCACATTAAGGAAATAGTCAACGTGCACCACCCTGAGCCCTCAGAATAGGGAGTGGACAATTGAAAATCACTGTGGAACAGGCACTCCAATGCAGGCAATCTTCTAGCAGGTAGTTGAAATAAAGCAAAAAGATTTATTGTGTCCTCAGCCTTACACATTACAAACACTTAGTCATAGGCTACATGTACAGAGTTTAATACCAGTATTTAAACATATGTGCACCAATATGTAAAAGATGTATATGTAGGCTATGACTAAGTTTGTAACATGAAAAAGGCTGAAGACACAATAAATCTTTTTACTTTATTTCAACTACCTGGTGGAAGATTGCCTTCTTTTTAAAGGAAGCTCTTGTGGCAAACATTCTTACACATAATTCATGTGCCACCCTTGTCATTGTAGGCATGATCTGATTGTGTTTGTATGCATGCGTGTGTGACCTGTAGGTGAGCAACAGCATATTTAGCTCACATGGTCTTGGGAGGCAGGATACATGACAAGAGGACTCCTCAACTTGACCCTTCACCTTGAGTTATCCCACTGAAACCCATTTTTACATACCTTAATGAAACCAGGAGACAGAGATGGGCGTAAAATGGCCACAGCATTTTTTCACATTTTATCAAAAAAATAGGACCTTGCCAGCTTAACCCAAGGCAATATTTAACAAGAAATCACTACTATGCTGTGCCACCAACATGAGAGAAGTTCAGCAGCCATACTGCCAGACCTGCATCTGCAGTGTCCTGGTGATAGGAATAGGAAAGCAGGTTTCCCCCTGGCACAAGCAATAGTGGCGTCTGTATAAATCATTCCATCATGCAGTTACAGGAGAAAACCTCCTTTCTCCCTCTTCTAAACTTATCTGTGCAGTATTCTAGAAAGGTCCTACCGCCACAACAGGTCCAACTCATAAAAAACCTTCAGTTGGGCTCATCCACCATAATTTAATATTATTTTTTTAATAAATAGCATCATAGAAAATGAATTTAAAAACACAAATAGTCATAAAACATACAAACAATGTATTTTATCAAACAAACTGTACCACAGGATGGAATAAAATTGGTTAATAGCCTTATGATATACATATTTTTAACATTCTATGTGTACAAAACATAAATAGATTCCTTTAATATGATTAATTACTATGTGCAAAGCCAGCCACCCTCCTCTGGATGTATTTTGCTTTGGCAAGTTAAAGCCATGCAAACTTACTAGTATGTTGCCTGCCATGCTGGACCACACAGTTCACTGCTATAGATCTGGAAAGTATGAAAAGCCAAAGCCACTAAAAAATTACAATGGCCAGGAGACTTGACCTAGGAAATTGTAGTATTATCTTGCTACAAATTACCATTTACTCTGCCCATGTGACTAGGATGTTTACACAGGCAATTTTATTTCATCCTGGATATCAAACATACTTTCTTATTAATAATGGAGTGATGATGACCTGCCCCATCTGTGCCAGAGGCCCTAATCTGCATGTGCCCAGTTCAGAGGGTAAAATCACCTGACCACCTTGCCATGTTGCTTCCCTAGAAGCCCCTCCACTATGTAGTGGCCTCCCTGCAGCCACACGTGTCCAGCTCAGAGGATCCAGCATAGAGGGTAAGATCAACCAACCCCTTTTCCATGCCACTTCCTTACTAACCCCTCCCAACTACAGAAACCTCCCTCTAGATGCAAGTGCTCAGTTTAGAGGGCCCAGCTTAGAGTGTAAGGTCTTCCAAACATTTTGCCTAAAAGTTTATATTATGGTCACTGTAGTGACCATTAATCATAAAGAATACCCTGTCACGACTGGGATGGGGGCTAATAATTTCTCACTTGCGTGTACTCTCAATAGCCCCCCCATATCACCTGAGATTTCCCAGTACCCTATGAACTAAATCTAGGGGTTCCCTATCAGAGTCATAGTAACCCTAAGTGCTAAACTATTTCTGGTATTTAGATGTTCATTGTAACAAATTTCCAGCTATGCATTATTTTTACGCTACATGTGGCCTCTAAATGTGCTAGCTGCAGTGTTACCTTATTCCATCAAGGGTATCATAACATATGTAGTATCCACTATACCAGCCACCAGCCCCTTGTGTTTTCCAACACACCCCAACCACGATGTGGAGACATTTCATGCTGTGGAGCCAAATGCTCCAACTGCCCTTCCATGAAGTGGTGCTCCGCACTCCAGCAGCCCTTCCACGCTGTGGAACCCTGTGCACCGGCAGCCCTTCCACAATGTGGAGCCACATGCTCTGACAGCCCTTCCATGCTCAAACTCCAGTATCTCCAGCTCTTCCAAGCTGTGGTGATCCATGCTTCTGCCTAGCCAATAAAAACTTTGCTCTTTGAAAATAAAGTCTAGCATTGTGCTGGGGAGTTAAGGCTCAAAAGGGGAAGCTGCAATAGCAGGCCCATATGAAATAATATAGGTGGTTGTTAATTTTATATACTTGCCCCCATACAGTGAAATTACTTGAGTGGAGTGAAGCTGCAATTGACTTTGTGCTAAATGTACAGTAGTAGTAGTATTATCCTTTGCAGGCTCTTTGTATTTTATGCTAATGTTATGCATGAAGTAATGCATTTCCCAGAGAGAATGCTTGCCAATAATCAAACACCATCTGCCTTCCGGAACTACCTGACATGCTGTCACCCAACTGGTACGGGTCAGTTGGGCCAGTGCCATGCCCATCAAATTAATTAAAAAAAAATGTTCACACATAAATATTTAATAGTTTGGACTTTTGAAGGCAATACCACTTTAAAAAAAAAGAAGTTGCCAGAACATTTCCAGCAGACAGGATATGATGTCACTGACATAAGATTGATTGATTGCTTTCTTTTATCAGTTTGCCTGGTCTGAGGTGGCATAGTAAACTCTGACAAAAAAAGGTAACGTTCAGTAAAATTTTCATTTTAGTGAATTTGCAGAGTAACGACCATTTGCCAGAGCAAAAAGTGTTCTGGAGATAGGGTACGAACGAATGCTAGTGACGGTTTAGTTTGTTAGTGAATTGTCCTCTACACCTGTGAATTGGTGATGTCTTTTCGGATGAGATTTCTGGTGAATTGTCACTAACGACAGCCACTTCGCCCTTTAATGAATCTGCCCCAATGTATCATCTCATTGAAATGCAAAGCACTATTTTTTTTTTTAAATTCAAAATTTTAATGTAGAAAGATTTTGTATAATAAAGGCATATAGAGCATGCTTAGTGAGACAAACTAAAGTGGAAAAACAGAGAGAATAAAATAAAAAATTAGACAAAGGCACAGGATGACTTCTACCAAAACAGAAATCAAGTAGGGTTTATATTACAAAATGCAGTAAGATTGTGAAAGAAATGCAACCTTTTACTGTACATTATTTCTAGATGTTGAAAAAGTTCAAGCAGTTGAATTACATGTAAAGTAATGCTGTAAACTTGATATCATACATAAAGAAGGTGGTGTCCCAGGTTTTAGCCAGAAGCTCATGGGGGCAAATGTTCATATATGCAGACAATTTGATTGAAATTGTGTTTTTACACCTTCAAAAGACATATTACTTATCAATCTCTTGGGGACTTTCGATATTGCTAATGGTGAGGGTCTTCTCCATTTAGGTGTTATTGATATAAGGACTGCCATTAAAATATATTTTACCGGTTTTCTTGAACCTCTAGCAAAAAAAAATAGAGACATTAGGAAATATTTTATTTAATCTAGGTGGGATCTGAATCTGATGTAGTATTACCATCTTGTAGATACTTTTTTTGTTTCACACAAGCGTTAGCATTAATTAGATTGACTGCCAGTCATCATGGATTATAGGTTATGGTGTATACTCTGAACAGGCCTTTGATCCCCTTGGCTTGATAGAATGAATTCTACATTCATGATGGAAATAAGGGATCATTAATCATGGGTGTTAGTGATAACAGTGAGGATTAGTTAAGGGGGTCGAATCTGTGGCGTTTCGCTTCGCCAAAAAATTAATGAAACGAGTCGCGCTGATGTTTTGTCGCGTGCCCAAGTTGACGCGCACTTATTTTGACGCATAGTGCAATGTAATAAAACTGCCAGGTGAAATGCATACCCACAATGGTCCCTTTCTTTGGAGGGACATTCCCTCTTTTGACAGCGCAACCTGCAGTCCCTCATTTCATTTGTATTGGAAAGTCCCTCTTTTCTCTGCACGGAATAGCCAGAAAAAGAAACAAAGTTTCTAACTTAATTGGCTTTTGGCAGAGAGCCTAACAATTTTGATATTAAAAAATAAGTAATTGATTGTATTTGTAACAGTTTAGATAAGGAGAAATATTTTCAAACTTTCATAACCTGCCAAATTTGGTAAAACTAACATGTGAATTAGTGGGTGTGGCTACAAAAATGGGTGTGGTCACAAAAATGGGTGTGGTCAAAATGTTGCAGCGCTACATATGGAAAAAAAAATTCTGTCCCTCTTTTTACTTCCAAAATGTTGGGATTTATGGAAATGTGAAGAAAATTGTAAAAAATGGCATCTTTTGCTTTGTGTGTGAATGTGCTGAATAGCATTGGAGTCAATGAGAAGAGCAATTTACACAAGTGTTTCACTTAGTTACACACATGCCCTGCACTGTTAGTGGACTCTTATCTTTTCAAAAGAAAAAAAGGCCTCCCATTTTGCCAGCTTCTTAAAAACATCTGCGATTATTATTTAAAATAGCGAAACATTAAAAAGGCTTATTTTAATATATATTCATTTATTTTTAAAAATATTTTTCACTGCACAGATTGTGCTGTTTTGAAGTGAAGCGACGCAGGAAATTTTTGTGAGCGTTTCGCCGAAACTTTCGCCATCGGCGAATGTCGGAAATCCGCCACGAATTCGCCTAGGACGAATTTATTCGCCTAGGACGAATTTATTCGCCCATCACTAGTGAGGATTAAAACCTTTTGTTTTAATTTTAAGGTAATGCTGTGAGTGTTGCATGAGGCATGTGCATGCCTTCCGTTTTAAGTCTTTCAATGTATATCTCCAGTTTTCAAGATTTTGATTCAAAATATTTTATTTGGAGAATAATTAAGAAATTTGGGTTAACATTGTGCTGTGGGTTTTCATCAGCAGCTTGTGGGCAACTAAAACACGTACAGTCACATAGTAGAAAAAGATCAATTTCAACCTGATTTAGGTAAGCTTGTACTGTCATCAGAGTGAATACTGTTTCAGCCGGCTAACAGTAGTAATTTATTGGGAAATTGTATCTTTAGGCAGGGTAATTATGCCTGGGCTATCAATCCATGCTGTTAATTAATCATTTTATATTATTTTCAATTAATTAATATTCTAAAGTCCAATATGTGACACATTTCCCGGGAAACAACGGGATTACTGTATTGGTGGGTATATTTGTTAAAATATTTTGGGAAATAAGGTTTGGTAGCAAACAAAAAGCCTAGAGACATTATATCCCACTGTTTAATGTGTTAAAACAAATTGTTGCATTATGTAGGGGACAACAATTCAATAGTTTGTTAATTGCCCCTTTATAATTGAGGAAGAGGGAAAAAATAAGGTTGACTGCACAATGACAATATGTACAGCATACAAAAAATGATTAAAAGTTGTCATCTACCATGCATTCATGACCAATTCAAGGTCCTTTAAATATACAAAATATGTTTACATTATCTGTTTATACTTGTATTGTTCTGTTACAGTTGCTTTATATGTAAATCTTATCTACCATATGAATTTCACATTTAGTTCATTACTGCAACCAAAGTACTGTTATATGAAATATTGAATTTCAATAGCTGACATAATATAGGTGCTAGATCAAAAGGCAGCTCTTTTTATAGATTCCTTTCAATACATTTTTAGAAGATTTGCAATCAGAAAGTAAAATTATTTCCCAGAGGATCAATAAAATATAATGAAAAAAAGTATTTTAGGAAGAAAAGCTTTTTTGAAATTTTCAGCAATCTTCTTCTATTTACTTCCTAGTATTTAAAAAAAATCTTGTTTCTCTGTAAGACCATTTACTTCATTGATGTATATCTTATTTCCCAGGATAGCAGTTAATCATCAGAAAGCACAGAGATATGCTGGACACATCCATCTTCAGGTAGCCTGTACGTCTTTGCAGATATTGAAACTTCGCCCTTTTAAACATCACAACCAAAATCCATTGTAACTGAGACATTATATAAAACACATTATTTTTTTTTTTAAGAAATCATATGTGTTATTTTTACCCAGTTGTTGCTTATGTATATAAAATACTGTCATTATAAATCTTTATAGGACATTTGCTTTTCTAATACAATTTACCTTCGTCTGATGTATCAGATTAAAAACCACTACTCATTAATCCATGGTGATCCATTTTTTGCAACCCTTACCCGACCCACACCTGCATCCTGCAATCTGCAACCCGGACCCGCAACCCATATTCTTACCTGCCTAGACCCTCTACCCGACTCCAAAGCAAAAGTACGTTATCCACAACCTGGACTCGAGACCCGCTGACCATCAAGAATCAGGAAGTGCTGTCATGCTGACCATCAAGAATCAGGAAGTGCTTTCATTGTAACCAGAAGTGACATCATCAGAAGTAGGCATGATCAGAAAAAATTTGTAAAAATTGCTATTGAGAAGACCTGTGGCCCAACTTGAGACCCACAAACCTGCAGAACTGCCAACCCACGTCTATACCCGCACCCAGAACTTCTACCCGCAACCCACAGGGTACCAGTACCCGACCGATGCAGGACTCTAATTTATGGTCCCAAATAAAGAATCCATTAAAATTAGACCATACTACCTAAAAAGTAGCAGCAGTAGTTATTTTGTCTAGGATGGCAATTTAGAAATTCTTGAACAATGATAAATATTAATATTTATAAAATGGATCTGCTATTGAAAGATTAGCCAGCTAGGTCAATTGCTAAAATGTCCATTCCAGATACAGTACATCAGCCTCTCCTACTACTTAATATAAGATATTTGCTTTCAAACATGTGACCAATAAATGTAACCCATTGTTTGCCATTGATTATGACAACTGGTATACACTTCATTAGTTGCTTACTTAATAAAAAATTTTCCTTGAATTTCTATAATTACCATAACTTGTTATATTTAGAAAAAATACTTTTTCTATTTAGAAAGAGACTGATTTTTGAAAGGACATGTTCTAAGAAATTTAAAAATGTATTTTTCACAATGGAACAATTCATTCAATAACAGAAAATAACGGTCCAAATCCCAGCATGTAATTAGTATTTGGGATTAATGATTTGAGGGTTGTTATTGCACAACTCACTGGCTCCAATGCACCAAGGACTAATGACTCATAGAAAATGACTTTGGAAGGGAATTATATTTATATGTACATCTGTTGCATTTCTACCCTTTATTTTACAACAACCTTTTACTACATGACTCCCAGCTTTGAAATCGCTAGACAAAAATTTCAGTCCATAGGTCTCTGTGCTCCAGAACTGAGCAAGAGGCCAGCAGATATTTGCACAATGCCCCACATGGTGAACAAAGTGAGAAAAATTGCTGTTTTGGCTTTTATTCCACATAACACACTGCTTAGGGAACTCTGAATGCCCCTAAAATGTCTTATGGGGTGATTTACTAAAATTTTGGCCTAGCTTTTTCATGCAAAACTCTGCCCAATTCTGCAAAAAACCTGGATCTGAAAATCTGCCATTTCATACCTGCCGAGGTTGTGTGCAAGTCAATGGCAGAGGTCCCTATACTATTTTGAAGTTTCTGTGGCCTGAGCTGGAATTAGCCCGAAAATGAGGGGAAAGGCATAAACAATTGTGTGATTCGGGGAAACAATCCCAAAAAAATTATTTGATTTTTTTGCTTGATTTTATAGAGTTTTACCCAAACCAATTAAATCAAGCTTTTTTTTCAAAAATAAATGTGGAAAAATAGGGTATGGGAGTTTGGTTGTGGTGTTTTCAATTAAAAAAAATAGATACATTTGGATTTTAGTAAATAACCCTCTAAATTTCATTAAATGTTGATAATAGATGCAGAAGGTATACAAGTCTCCCTCCTGCCCCCTACCTGTCTGATTTGTAGAAACCATAGGGTGCAAAAGACTATTGTCATTACTAGTAATACTATGGCGGACAGTAAGCACAGAAATGCCTTTCACCTGCCAGTGTTGCCCTCTTATTCTGCCATGAGGTGCCCAGTCCCCCCACTGGAGATGCTGGATATATGACTACTAATGTAATGATTTTGCATCCCTTATTGCTCTTGCAACCGGATCACTCCTACTGTGTCATGGATATTGGGGAAAAAAAACATGACATTCATTTTCATTGTGGTTCATATTCATATATTTTCATGTATTTTTTTCAACACATTTTTAATCTTCCTTCATATAAAATCAGCACCACATGGAAATCACATCATTAATCTTGCAAGTCAGTTGCCAATTAGTACCTCAGCCTTTGTAATTGTTAGTCTGAAACAGTTTTACTGCACTAGGCCTGTTCCAAAATAGAAACGTGGATTTGAACTTTTTTAAATAAAACAAACTGAGATGTAGGATTAAGTGGATTATAGTAGTATAGTTTAACATAGTTCTGGCAAATCTTCCATATCTTTTATATCTGAAAGACTCAATGGGACTTATTCTTCCATGACCTGCATAAAAAACACAGCAGAACCTTTTTAGATGGATTTTATGTTATATTACCAATATATATTGTATTTTAAATATACACAAATATATACACACAAATATAGGATACCTGGGAAAGTCTAGGTGCTTATTTATGCCCCAGGTTCCAGCCCAGGTGTGTTGTGTTGTCCAAAGCACCACAAGGTTTGGGAATTTGTTTGTGTTTGATTATTATCTGTTTTTGGGAGAAGGGTGGCAGGCCTACTCTTGGTCAGTTAGGAAAACTGATCTGTATCAGTTGGAAGCCCATTAAGTAACAAGATTTTTATTTTTGAACCGTTTATTTTGTTTATTTCCTGCCAGTGAAAATAAGGCTGGGGACAGACAGACAGATTCGGGGAGATTCTGTTGCCTGGCGTTTAATCACAGGCGACAATCTCCCCAAACTTCCTTCTCCCTGTCCGTCGCTAGTTTAAATGAAAAAGCGCCAGCGCTGTGCACACGCGGCACAGAGATTTCCGGAATCGCCCGAAGTTACTTCGTGAGGAAACTTCAGGCGATTCCGGAAATCGCTGCGCCGTGTGTGCACAGCGCTGGCGCTTTTTCATTTAAACTAGCAACGGACAGGGAGAAAGAAGTTCGGGGAGATTGTCGCCTGCGATTAAACGCCAGGCGACAGAATCTCCCCGAATCTCCCTGTCTGTCCCCAGCCTAAAGAGATTTCACTCTTGTGAGCTGTTTAACCCCAGAAAGCTGATCCCAGCTACCTAAACCCTTACGTATGGTGGAGAATGTGGGCACAAAAGAAAGCAACAAAAGCCAGTATAGTATTGCAGAGAATGTGAATTAAAGGGGTTGGGACCCCTTAAGAACTGTGCAGCATGGAGGAGATTGTGAAACAGTTAATGCTGTGTAGTGCCACCCAGCAACTAGCTCAGCAGCAAGCAGAAGCCCACCATCATGCCGCTCAGCAGCAGACAATGGCCATGTTTCAACAGCTGGCAGAAGCTGCAGAGGCAGACCAGCAGGTACAGATGGGATTGGTCCAACAGTTGGCACCAAGAACCCAGGAGCTCCTTGCAGTAATCCACATCAATGTGACCAAAATCAATGTGAGCCATTTCCTTCAAAAGATGACAGAAGATGACCCGGAGGCATAATGTACTTTATTTGAGCAGGCTGCCAAAAGGGAGGGTTGGTCTAAAGAGCAGTGGGCAGGTCTTTTGGCACCTCTGCTAACTGTGAATTGCAAAAAGCATATTTTGACCATGGCCCTGTTACTGCCAAGGATAATGAGAAATTGAAAAAGAGATCCCAGCTTGCCTTGGTGTTACCCTTGCACTTCCTACCCAATGAGTCAACAGCTGGGTTTATAACCAAATGTGTGACCTGATCCACCTGGTGAGAAAATGGTTGCAGCCAGAGTCCCTGACTGGGCCAGAGATAAGTGAGAGGGTGGTGCTGGATCGTTACCTGAGGTCCCTTCCTGGTGCCCTGCGCAAATGGGTAATTGAGACCCTGAAACAACTTTTGGAGTCAGTGGAAAGGTACTTTGCCGCAGAGAACTTTGGCACCTCTTCCTCATCGTTCCAGGCTCCACACCTGAAAGGGTGGTACACTCTGGCAACTGGTAAGACTGTTCATGAGGACACGGGTGGTGGTAAAATCACCAATAAATCTGGGAGGCTGGAAAATCTGAGGCTCTTAGGTTTAATTCCGAGACTGTTAACCCGTGCCATGATTTTAGTCATATTACAGCAAATTGCCCTTGATGATCAAATGCAATGTGATTTCTCTTCCATGAATAGACGCCAGTCCCTGTTTGCTACTGCTGCCTGAACTGCGTTGCTGGTTCAAGAAAAACAAATGTGTAAAGTGCAGGTGAATGGAAGTCTAGTCACTTTGGTAAAATTCTACTCAGTAGGCCCTGTTAAGTTCCAGTCAAAAAGGGTTGGTGTGGTTTGTATTCAAACGAGTATCCTGTGGCAACCCTGAAGTTTAGAACGGGCCTTGGTACATTTACTCACTCTGCAGGGGTAGTACCATATCCTTCTGCATGATGCTATAATCGGGAGAGATTTTCCCCAATTTTGGGATATTTGGGATACATCAGTCCTTTCCTGCTCTGAGGCAGTGGTTGAAGGACATGTACCCACAAAAAATTCAAAGGTAACAGGTTCAGTGGATCCTCTTCAGGAAACCCCAGCTTTCCCTTTCTCTGTATTAAAAGGAAACTTAGAAGAACCTGAAGATGTTCCAAACCCTACTGAAGAAACCAGTGAGTCAGTTAATAATAACAATGTTGTGGATGTCTCTGACTTGGATGTACACAAAGAGAAGTGACAACCCACAAGAGTGTAATTGAACACATATCACAGATGCAAGATAGAATTGTTTCATTTATGCCCATTGTAAGAGAAAACCTGGCCCAAGCTCAGACTGCAACAAAGGATATAAAATTGTAATGAAAAAATACTTTCTGTTTCACCTGGAGCCAGAGTACTGGCTTTGGTCACTACAATGGAGAGTAAATTTCTTGCTAAATGGCATGGACCCTTTGAAGTCATTGAGAGAGCTGGGGAGGTAATTTACAAGATGCACCAACCTGGCAAGAGGAAGCCAGAACAAATATATCATGTTCATTTACTTAAACCCTGGAAAGACAGGATGTCACTGGTTGCAGAATCAGACTATGCTGTTTCTAATGTAACTTGCAAGACCCCTCTAGTCCCTGAGGTTACCATTGCTGAAACGTTGTCCACCTCCATGATATTGTCACTGAGCTAGGAGTTTGTGTTAAAACTCAAACCCTAAGGACTCCCGAAGATAGACGGAAAGCTGTGGCTGATGAAGAGGCAAAAATGACTGGTCTAGCCCGATTGTTCTTGTTCCCAAGCCAGATGGTAGCTGGCAGTTCCGAAATGATTTTGCAAGCTTAATTCTGTGTCCAAGTTTGACACTTACCCAAAGCCTAAGGTAGGTGAGCTCCTAGACAGGCTGGGTATTGCTCGATATCTGACAACATTAGATTTACAAAAAAGTAGCAGATACCATTAACTGAACAGGCCAAAGAAAAAAACTGCTTTTGTCACTCCGGTTGGTTCTTTCCAGTACAAAGTAATGATTTTTGGACTACAAAGTTGCACTGCCACGTTTCAAAGGGCTATGGATTGAATATTAAGACCTCACCAACAGTATGGAGCTGCATACTTAGATATTGTGGTGGTACACAGTACAGTTTGGGACTCTCATCTGCACAGTTCAGGCTGTGTTGCATGCCCTCTGTAAAGCAGGCCTTACGGCCATCCCCAAGAAATGCGCCATTGGTTTGGAGGAGGCCAAATATTTAGATTGCACCACTGGCAGAGGTGTGGGAAAACCCCAGGTAAATAAAACAGCAACCATTCAACATTGGCCATGTTCTCTTAATAAGAAGCAGGTTTGAGCTTTCCTGGGTATCACTGTCTACTACAGGAGGTTCATTCATCATTTTTCCACCTTGGCTGCTCCCTTGACAGACTTAACAAAGGGAAAAGACTCTGTCATGATCAAGTGTTCTCCTGAGGCAGAAAAATCTTTTCAGGCCCTCAAAGATGCGTATGTGCACAACCAGTCTTATATTCCCCAGATTTTTCAAAGGACTTTGTGGTCCAGACAGACACATCAGATGTGGGTTGAGGGGCAGTGTTATCCCAGCTTTATAATGGGGAAGAGCATCCAGTGGTGTACTTAAGAAGAAATATTGATTGTAAGAGGAAGTATGCCACAATTGAAAAAGAGTGTCTGGCCATATATAGTGGGCCCTAGCTGCCTTAAAGTATTACTTCTTAAGCAGAAAATTTTACCTTATTACTGTTCATGCACCTCTAAAATGGATGGCCCATAAGAATAATAGACAAGTGAATCTTTAGTTGCTCACTCTGCAGGACTACTGTTTCATAGTGAAACATAGGCCCGGGTTAGAAATGGGCAACAGCTAGTCCAGCCCGGGTGTTTTGTGTTGTCCTGAGGCATCTCAGAAGGATAACTGAAAATGCAGCACAAGCCAGAGTGGAGAAAAAGACAAAGAGAAGCTTTCTGTGTGAGCTCACTGAGAGACTTGAAAAGCACCACAAGGTTTGGGAAGGTTTGGGTTTTGTGTTTTGGGCAGACAAATGATAGGCCTTCTCCTAGTTAGCTAGGAAAACTGTCCTGCATTAGTTAGAAGCCCATTAAGTGGCAAGAATTTTTAATAACTGTTTATTTTATTTCCTGCAAGTGAAAATAAACTGCCAAAAGAGACTTCACTTTCATTAGTTGTTATTGTGAAGTGAGCTGTTTAACCCCAGAAAGCTGATCCCAGCAACTTAAACCCTTAAAAAAAAAAAAAATATATATATATATATATATATATATATATATATATATAATATATTATATATATATTATATAAGTATGTCCATTGTACTGGCACTCTCAGGATTTTATGAAAGGTCAAACAGTGGATATTGTGAATGAAAAGGAACAGGTTTAGTAATCGACATTTCGGTTTCCCACAGGAACTTTTTTCAAGGACAAACCATGCTAAACAGAAAATGACAGTTTAAAAAAGGCACCTAAAACTGTTGCTTGGCTACAATAGGTTCCACCCCCACCCTTAGTCACTCAAACCATATGACAATTCTAAATAGAAAAAGACAAAAAAGAATGTGAACAAATGCGTAGAGAAACATTGTAGTGAGTATTAAGCTAAAGAGCATGCCTAATGGTCATAACACTGGGATCGCTTGGTATAGAACTGGTTTTCTAGGCCCACTCAAGCATACTGTACAATAAAAGCCAAACTGGTAGTGGGTCACTGGAGTGTTGAAATGTGCTCTCAGACGGCCCAAATCTGCTTAATCATGGTACAGTAGAGGAGGACAGGCTATTCGTATTTGGCAATATACTCCATAAGATTATGCTCTGTGCACATTAGCCACAGAAGCTTGTACATCAATGAACATATTCCCAAATAACCCATTTGTCACTATTCCATGGTCCAATGGGTGTATGGCATCTGTAACCAACCCCCATGTATCAGAGGACCATTTTGGACCAGAAACACCTGTGTTATTAATGCCAGGATTGGAGTATAGAACCTTAAAGTGACACATAGTAGGGTATGGGGATTTGAGAAGGGAGATTCCTTAATAGGGGGTATGGATCATTGATGTAAAAGCTTCTGTGGCTAATGTGCACAGAAGATAATCTAATGAAGTATATTGGCAACATCTGGAGCTTATTCTTACGAATAGCCTGTCCACCTCTACAGTATCATGATTAAGTAGATTTGGGCAGTCTGAGTGCACATTTCAACACTCCAGTAACCCACTTCTGGTTTGGCTTTTATTATACAGTATGCTTGAGTGGGTCTATAAAACAAGTTCTATACCAAGCGACACAGTGTTTTGACCATTAGGTATGTTCTTTAGCTTAATACTCGCTGCACTGGTTCTCTACACATTTTTTCATATACTTTTCTGTCTTTTTATATACCGTATTTGCTGGCGTATAAGATGACTTTTTGCCCCAGAAAAATATGCCCTGAAGTGGGGGTCGTCTTATACGGCGGGTACTACTTCATCTTACCTCATCCGACGCCGATCGCGATCTGCCCCGCTGCTCCAGC
>CM044431.1:32818259-32894848 GCA_024363595.1 Xenopus borealis
CCTATCACTAGCTGGACACTTAACTCTTTGTGCTGTATATAGCCCAAAAAAGCGTTACAGGTACTTGTAGAAGAAGCATACTGCTGAATTGTTGTTGTTCTAATGCACACAAATACATCCTGAGCACACCCAGTGCCTGCAGAGGCTACAACCTTATCATTAGTGATGGGCGAATTTATTCGCCAGGGGCGAATTCGCGGCGAATTCCCGCGATTCGCCGCTGGCGAATAAATTCGCGAAACTGCCAAAAAAATTCGGCAAAAAAAATTCGCCGCGCAAAAACGAGTCGCGCGTCGTTTTTGACGCGACGCGACGAAAACGACGCGACGCGCGCCGAAAATGACGCGACGCGTCGTTTCGAGAATCGGCGAAAAATTCGAGAATTTCTCTGGAAATTCGCGAATTTTTCTGCGAAGCGAAACACGGCCGTTTCGCCCATCACTACTTATCATCTAAAGTCTTATCCCATTTGTTGGTGTATATGTGTTATGCAAATCAAAAATATACTTCAAACACAGAAGTATCTGCAAAGTTAAAACTCATAAAATACAAATCATGATCCAGGTGCCCCAACCCCAGAGCCAAGGGAGCATAAATATATAGCAAGATGATGGGCACTCAAAGATCCACGCAGGACACCAGAAAAATACTGTAAGTTAAAAATAGTGAGATATTTAAGACATTTCCAAAGCCTTTCACATTTCATGCTGTAAGAGCATTTGGAGCCTGAAATGTGTGCCAGTGTGGATCTTTCAGAGCCCATTACCTTGTTGCATGCTTACAAGGGTATCATATACCCCAGCATATGAAAGTCAATCTGATGTGCACCGTAGCTCCAGGACTCCACCAGATTGTAAATAAGATGCACTTATTTATTTCAATATGATGTTTTCCCTCTACAAAAGCAGTGCTTATGAAAAACATTAAACATGAAAAATACTGTATTATCAGGAAGCATAGGTTCTAAATTACACTAGAGAAACACAACAGTAACCTATAAAAATATTTTTGTACTACTGTAAGTTAGAAAATACATAGAAAATAATATAAAATGTGTAAATCAGCCCCTGTTAAATAGCAGAGTTAACTATTGGGCCACCATAGTGGTGCAATGGATAGCACAATGCTGTGGTCCTCGGTTAAATTACAGCAAGATCACTATTTGCTTATTCTGCTTGGGTTACCTCCCACAGACCAATAACATACAAGAAGTTTAAATGGCTCCAAGTAGGTATGAATGTGATAGGGACTTTGATTGTAAACCCCACTGGGGCAGTAACTGATGTATAATCTCCATGGAATTAGGTTCTATGTATATGAATAATAATTTTGGAGGTTAAAGGAATTGTTCGGTATAAAAGTAAAAACTGGGTAAATAGATAGGCTGTGCAAAATAAAAAATGTTTCTAATACGGTTATTTAGCCAAAAATTTAATGTATAAACACTGGAGTGACTGGATGTCTAACATAATTGCCAGAACACTGCTTCCTGCTTTTCAGCTCTCTTGGTTTACACTGACTGCTTACCCTGGTTTCCAGGCATTAACCAATCAGTGACTTGAGGGAGGGCCACATAAGTCATAACTGTTGCTGTTGCTTTTGAATATGAGCTGCATGCTAAGGATCAATGACAAACTCATTGAACAGTTATGTCCCATGTGGCCCCCCTTCAAGCCGCTGACTAACTCAGATTTAGAGAGCTGACAAGCAGGAAGTAGTGTTCTTTTCTGTTATGTCAGACATCAAGTCACTCAAGCCTTTATACTGTATATTACATTTTTGGCTAACTAACTATATTAGAAACATTTTTTATTTTGCACAGCCTATCTACAGTATTTACCCAGTTTTTATTTTTACCCTGAACTGTTCCTTTAACTTCTTATTTACTTCTCATTGTTTACTCCCTCTTTTATATACTACATGTTTAACATTATCATACAGCTCATTGTCCAATTAAAAATGTACTCATCCATATGTTTTTATTAAATTGCAACATTTACAGTACCTAGCTGATGCTACCAATATTAATTACTCAACTGAGAGTTTAGCCTGTTTATTGCCATGTTCAAACACTATACTATATACCTCACTTATCAATACATTTTAAATCATGGTAACATTTAAGAATTATATTTTCTGTCACACACTAACATCTTTCTCTGTTTCTCTCTTACTGGATGATGAAGATGGAAAAAAGAGAAGAAAGCAAACTAATGAACACTGCAGACACCTAAAGTTCAATGACCTTCTGTAGGTTAATCCATTCAGTTACCTTTGAGCTGATCATGGGAAGGAGCGAAGATGCTCAGTACAAAATAATTGCAGGTTGCTGGATCATGTGGTGAATATGCCTGCTAGCTTTTCAAGAATTAGCTAATCTACTAATCATCATCTCATTTGGTTCCAAATTAAATCATTTCTCTGTGGTTTCTTTTTTACAGATTCCCCCCACACACACCCTTAATGAATTCATTGAGAATTCCACTTAAAACTGTGATACATTTAGAGAAAAATAAACATTTAACAAGGAAGAACAGACTTTTTCAAGTTTCTTAAATGCTATAAATGTTTGTTAATGATCAGGGTCAGTTTAAGGGTAATTTGCCCTTGGTCCCCAGAATCAGAGGGGACCCACTGTTTTCCATGAATAAAAATAACATATACATGAAGTCCTCCAGTTGTTGTATTGTAACTTGCAGCTTCCCACGTTAGTAGATGACTCTCAGAGGGGGTAATAGGAATGGTACCTGGGGGGCTGGTGGTACAACATTCCTGCTTGATTTAATTTCTTCTCCATGAAGTTGGAGACTTCAGCATTCTGGTATAACCAGATGCTCCCTCTTTTATATGTGTGGCCTATTCAAGTAGAAGTCTTCAGCCTCTTAGTATAGCTAGGTACTCCCTCCTTTATATATCTGGTCTATTTAAGTAGGATTCTTAAGTCTCCCAGTAAAGCCAGGGTGTGCTCTCCTTTATATCTGTGGCCTATTGAAGTAGGAATCTTCAGCCTCCTAGTATAGCCAGGATCTCCCTCTTTTATATATGTGGCTTATTGAAGTAGGAGTATTTAGCCTCCCAGTATAGGCTGGTGTTCTCTCTTTTATATCTGTCGCCTGTTGAAGTAGGAGTCTTCTGCCTCCTATTATACAAAGGTGCTTCATCTTTTATATCTGTGGCCTATTAACCTACAAACTACAAAGAACAAATTGTATACTTGATGACATTTTAAAAAAAAAAAGTCAAATATCTGGACATATTCAATACATTGAATTTCATTGAAATAGTTCTTTCTGCCACACTCAATGTCTCAAGGAAATATGCCTTTTACAGAAAGATGTTTGGGAAATATACTATAATCATTTGTAAAAAATAAGGTTTTCTCTCAGTTTACATAAAACAAATCCTACAAAAAGTCTGAGGAATTAACAACCAGCCATAAGGCTTTTCTGAGATAGTAAGAAGCTTTTCTGAGATTTAGATTCACTGAATGTTCACCCAGAGAGAACCAAGCACATGCATACATAATTCTAAGTAACATAGGAACAAGGGAGTTAGAATACTTTTAGATATTTATGGATTGGAATTTCACTTTTACCATTATGGCACTGATTTCTGAAGGCACATACTACCTTATCCTGAAATGTATGCTGAAAGGGGTGGTTCACCTTTAAATTAATTTTTAGTATGTTAAAGAATGGCAGAGTCTAAGCAACCTTTCAATTGCAAACTAGAGAGCTGTTGAATAAAGGGCTAAATAACTGAAAAAGCACAAACAAAAAATTAAAACCAAATGCAAATAGTCTCAGAATATCACTATTTACATTAGTTCAACAGTGATCAAATCCTTTAATGAGTGATTACTGATGAGTTCAAATGCGTGCTGCATCCATAATGAAATGGATGTTTCAAGATCAATGAAAATAGATAAACATAGCATGACTGCACAGAAACAGAACAGTTTGCAATCGATATGTAAATTAATTGCTAATTAGTCATTCAACCTGAGGACTTTATGTGAATTTGCTTTTAAAATGATGATCTGGAGCCCTAAATATAAATATAGAATACTTTTATATTTGTTAAAGTTATGGTATCATTCATACAGATTTTGTATACAAATTTTACAAGTCTTCCTCTTTCATAGATCTGGTATAACTTTAATGACAAAAACAGTATGATTTCTAATCAGTTCTTTTGTAGTGTAAAACAAGTTGGTGGGATTAGGGGGATCAATATATACAGGTATGGGACTCCTTATTCTGAAACTGTTATAGTGTCCCATAGTGTCCAGTTTAAGCAAATCATTAACATTTTCAAACATAATTTATTTTTCTCTGTAATAATAAAACAGTTCCTTGTAGCTGATGTTAACTAAGCTGCAGAAATCCATACTCGTGGCAAAACAATTCTACTGGGTTCAGGTATTTATTTAACATACGTAAGTGTGATTACACAAATTAAAGACACAATCCCTTATCCAGAAGAACCCAGATCACTGGTTTCACCCTTTGGCAGTAGCTTCCTTTAAACACATACTTATCCAGAATGGATACATATTCATTTAGTCCGTAGCAGACATTATTCTGGACATTTTTCATGAAGGACCCATCAGCAGAACCAAGACTCATTGGCCACATTACTTTATTCAAGTTATTTTGGTAAAATACCTCATAATACCTATAAATATAAATAATTATCAATCAATAAAGTTTTTTTTAACAGATATACATTTTACTTGTTTCCTCAGGAACTACTTTCTCATTAAGTGTTACTCTTGAGTTCTGGTCACAGCATATAGTTATTATTTCAGTCAAGGCAAGCAGGTGATTTGAAATGCTGGAATATTCATTGTGAACCTTAATTACTTTGTATAAGCTTTAACATCTGGTTGTTTGCAAAAGCAGATTAGCAATCTTCTCTCAATTTTCTTAAAGCAGGTGTGCCAATGTGAAGAATGTGCTGCTCAGTGGTGCCAACACCTACAGCAAAATTTGGTTCACTGTAAGAGTAATTGGCTCATTTTTGTTGACTCTGTTGCTTTCATCTTTGCTATTTCACCTTAATTGTCAAAATATCTTGGAAAAGCAGACTGTATCTAGTTATCTTCCTGCAGAGTAATTTAACAAATTGTGAATGTAAAACGAGTGAACAACATTATGCAATATTGTGTCCTTGAAGGTAATTTAGGTAGCATAGTTACATAGTTAAGTTGGCACGAAAAAAGTCCATCAAGCTCAGCCCCTCCAAATGAACCCCAGCATACAGACACACACACACACACACACACACACACACACATAGACACTGACCCCTCCATACACTCATATCAAATATATATTTATCATAGACTTGTATATTACTCTTGTCAACTATATTTTCCAAGCCCCTCTTAATGGCTAGAATCTGCTGTCATAACATAGCATTAACTGGCAGGGCATTCCATAAACTCACTGTCCTCACTTTGAAGAGCCAACTACACTGATTCAGATGAAAGTTCTGTTCCTCTAGTCTTAAGGTGTGGCTTCTGGTGCATTGATGCTTTTTGTGGGCAAACAATAGCCTTCAATCTGTCTGTAATGTCCTCTAATGTACCGTAAAGAGTTCCCTCACACAGGGCTGGACTGGCAGGGAAAAGCAGCCCAGGCAAAAGTGTCAAAGCAGCCCATGTATTCATATGCATGCAAAGCATAATATATATTTCCAACCCCAAGATTAACAAGAACTAGTGTTTATTTATAGATATTTTAAGAGTCCATTACCATATAATCCCCAGCAATATTATATACCCTGGAACTGGCCCTTGCAACAAATATCTCCCCCTAGTTTCTATCACAACTATTCTATCTGATGGATTAGTAACCCTATACTTACAGTATATTGAAAATTGTCCTTTGTGTGCCCCCAGCTAGACCATGTACCCTGGCAGATAAGAGGACTTTAATTCCCATGTGTATCACAGGGTCAAAGTGTGGCATACTTGAAGAGACCAGGCTGTCTCATGCAATTAATGCTATATATAACATATACAGGCTGAAGGGACTGTTCTGAGCATGGATCCTCCTGTTGCCAACATACCTTTCATAAGCATAAGGGATTGGGTATATAGCAAGCAACTCCAATATTACAAATGCAGGCATCGGCTCAGCTGCGGCTGGCTATTATGGACAGCTCATTTACATTTCTAAAAAGATTATCTCATTAACATATTAGAGACATCGCTAATAAGCATTTTTAGCAGAGCAGTCCATTTACATTTCAAAACAAGTGGCCCATCGGGCATTTGCCCGAACCCACAGATTGCCAGTCCAGGCCTGCCCTCACAGGTGTCTTCTTTCCAGATAAAAAAAGCCTACATCATAGTTTAAATTCTCCATACCTTTTACCAGTTGCATGTCTTTGTACTCTGTCTAGCTTGTTATTATCCTTCTATTATCCTACTATTATCCTCCTTAAAGCAGAAACAAATCTTAACTATAGACATAGGCTACAAATGTTGTACATTAAATATTGGACTTCTGTACTAGCCCTTTGGCAGTAAAAAATCTGTGTCTCCAAAGATGCCACAGTAGCTCCCCATCGTCTTTTCCGCTGATTCACTACATACATACATTTTACTGCTCTATGCTGCTGCTCATTAACTGACTCAAAATATACAGTACACATAGAATAGAAATGTAATATAAGGCTGAATAGTAATTATTAATACAGATAATTTCTACATGGCAGCACAGAAACCAGTGCAACTCACATCATAATTTAATAATTTGCCCTGTAGCATTATCTTATGTTACAGGCTAACTTCATTTTCT
Source organism: Xenopus borealis (assembly GCA_024363595.1). Taxonomy (NCBI): domain Eukaryota; kingdom Metazoa; phylum Chordata; class Amphibia; order Anura; family Pipidae; genus Xenopus; species Xenopus borealis. The sequence goes on from CM044431.1 coordinate 32,825,069, forward strand.
GCCTGAATATTTCCTATTCGATCATTCGACCAATCGAATTGTGGTAAAATCCTTTGAATTCCATATATTAGAGTTCAAAGGATTTTACTTCCCTGCCTATTCACATGGTCAAATTTAAAAAAATTTTCAATTAGATATTCGACCAATAGAAAATCTGCCCCTTACACTTTATTCATAAGTACTTCAGTAGACTCACTCTAAGTAGTTCTCTCATGAGGCTCCTGCAGTTGTTTAGGTATACTGAGAAATAGGGGCATATGGTTATATGTGAAGATCTTTGCAACTTTTTCTAATGCTTATCTGAGGAGACTCTATAGAATGTGACAAAAAAATTTAAAATTATGAATACCAAATACCTAGATGTCGCTTCCAGTAAAATAAAAATATACTATATATATATATATATGTTGTATTTGTCTATATTTATTTTGTGGTCACAGGCTTATTGCACCCCAGCCTAATGGTTTTAAAAATTAGTGGTGAGCACAACTTTCCCTTGTTTGTTTATAGTTCATATAACAAGTGACCAGCTCCTTGTTGTAGCTCCTGCCCTCCCAACTATAGTCAGGTGAGACATTTTGTGCATACAGCTACTAAAAAATGCCCTACCCTTAAACAAAACAGGGATTGTTTGTCCATATATTGCAATATATTTAAGCTCGCCAACTACTTCAAAGTCATCCCATATCTGGCCAGTGCTCCACTCAATTTTCATCTGATTCATTAAGAATTCTATTGCTTCATTATACATTTTACAAAGAGACTAGGGGGCAGATTTACTAAAAACTGTTGTTTAAAGGGTAAGGCATTTTTTATTAGCTGTATGCACAAAATGTCTCAATTTCTTAAATATATTGATAATGGGTTGAGTGCAAAGGACTTGCATTCGTATATATATATATATATATATATATATATATATATATATATATATATATATATATATATAAGAATATATATATATATATATATATATAAAATTTCGCTGTGCGTCAAAAGAATATTGTCGCCCATAGAGTTTCATGTGTTTCGTTGAATGGTTCATATTTAATCATCTGTAATCATGTTGCAAATAACTGCTTTAACAAACAGTTATGAACTATAACCTTATATATAAACCAGTTGTCCACCTGGAGTTCTAACAGTTCAATGTAAAAATAAAAATATATATATATATATATAAAAATTTTTAATATAGTTAGACAGCAAAAAATGTCATCTATAAAGGCTGGAGTGAATGGTGTTATAGTAGCCAGAACCAAATTTCTTCTTCTTCTTACATCTTTACTAACTAATTAGTCATCGACTTAAAGGGGGGCACATGAGACATTTGGCTTTTGATCCTTAGCATGCAGATCAGATTCAAAAGCAAACTAACTGAACAGTTATGACCCATATGTCCTCCCCTCAAGTCACTGATTGATTACTGATTGGTTACCAATAAAAAGCTGAAAAGAAGGAAGTGGTGTTCTGGCTATTATGTTAGACATACAGTCACTCCTGCCTTTATACATTACATTTTTGCCTAACTAACTATTAGTGATGGGCGAATTTATTCGCCAGGGGCGAATTCGCGGCGAATTCCCGCGATTCGCCGCTGGCGAATAAATTCGCGAAACAGCCAAAAAAATTCGCCAACAAAAATTTGCCTCGTCAAAAATGAGTCGCGCGTCGTTTTTGATGCGACGCGCCAAAAACGACGCGATGTGCGTCAAAAACGACGCGCGACTCGTTTCGCGAATCGGCGAAAAATTCGCGAATTTCTCTGGAAATTCGCAAATTTTTCGGCGAAGCGAAACGCGGCCGTTTCGCCCATCACTACTAACTATATTAGAAACATTTTTATTTTGCACAGCCCATCAATTTACACCGTTTTTATTTTTAAAGCAAACAATCTCTTTCAGAAAATTAGCCCATGTTTTGTAGTAGTTTCATCTGGGAGTCAATCTTTTGTATCTCAGATGATTTTTTTTTTTTTTTTGCAAATATTAGCAACTAAGCTACCCAAAGCATTTAAATATAATATCTATATTCTACACCTCCACCTCCTCCTGCAAAGTCTTGAAATGTGCAAATAGAAAGATCACATAGACAAGGCTCAGTACTACAGAAATATCCAAGCAAATGTTCTCCCCACATAACAATCCACACCAGTCATGACATTAACATGTACCTTCTGCTTGCATTGTATGTTATAGTCATTGTTTATTTTATGCCTCCATGTTGCATCTTTCATTTTCTTATCATTATCCTTATAAAGAGGTTTTAAATAATATATTTTAAAAAAAAATAGCACTGCCCTAAACATTTGAAAAAATGTCACAGCTTTGCCTTTTTGTTGACAAAGTCTGTTACAAAACGGTTAAGTAATCTTGTATATTTAAATTCTCTTTCAAAGTCGGCATTGTTTACCAATAGATTAAGCACTTGATTTGGGAGCACAACTGACATTTTTTGCATAGAAATAAACTCTAGGACAGATTCCAGACTATTCACATTAACATGTGGCAATGGTTAATAAAAACCTGTGTCTAACAAGGCAAACTGGTATTAGTATGCTTAATATTCTATTACTGTAGGTTTCAGTTTGATAAAATCTAGATTTGTCAAATCAGTAAGGTTTTCAGGCACACAAATGGCTTTAGGGCCTACATTGCTTTAATTAGTTTGAGTTCTAAAGATTTGTGAGTCTCATTTTTCTTCCTCTTTACTCTTAAAATGCTGATTGATTTCACAGCACATATCCTAGTAGCAATTTCACAACTTAATGACCTATGCCTCTCTGCAGAAAAGCAGAGCTGAGTATTTTAAAGGGCATTGATGTGCAAGTATATTACAACCAATGTGATTTTTCCATTTTTAATTCTGTACCAGACAGACTGTGTAAAATATTGTACAACAAGTTTTACCTGCAAAATATTTTGATTGTCAGCTAATTAATTTACTGTGAAGTAAATGCAGCACAATTGTCAAAACACAACACAAAAATGTAGCTATCATTTTTACTTTAAAGAACATTATAATTCTAAAGCACATAGCAGTGCATTTAAACAAACAAAGGTGAATGTAACTGTAAGGCTTATATATCATCTATACAGAAGGAGAATAAAGATGTTATTCTAAGGATCGGTTAAAAAAAACTGGGATTGAGAGTAGTGTGAAATTAAACCATGGTTGAATACACTTGGATGAGGATGAGGATTTTTATTTTAATTTCTAAAATACCCTGAAAAATCAACAGGCTTGAATGCGTCAGATATACCCCTACTGACTTTCAGAATTTTAACAGGTTTTAGGCGGTGCAGTTTGCTAGTGTGTAACTGCACAAACAATCTTTGTTCAACACTTTCATAGCAAGAGTTTATTCTTCTTCTACAGCACTATTGTCATGCAAACTGGATAGCTGGCAAGTCTTTTCTGTGCAGATGTGTTCCAGTGTTCTTATGTGGTGATGATGTCACTTTGGTCAAATATTGAAAATAAATATTGTGCCTTGTAGCATTTTAATGTTCCAGCTGTCCTGATTTTGATTGTTTTTCATTTTTTTTGCATTAACTTAGTTATATAATTACAAAGTTAATTAAGATGTGTTGAAAAAAGACCAAAGTCAATCAAGTTCAACCCCTCCAAATGAATCCCAGCGCACATACCTACACATACCCACTGAAACTATATATATAAATATATATATATAAATATATATTCATCTTAGATTTTAGTATCCCTATTATGCTTTCATTCCTAGAGTTAATGCCCTTTTTTATGCAAGATAGCACTTTATTTGCTTTAGTAGCCACAAAATGACACTGCCTGGAATTTGACAATGTGTTATCTATAAAAACCCCTAGATCCTTCCCAACAAACTGCCATTTAGGGGGCAGATTTACAAAATTCACGTGAACAATTCAAAGTTCGATCAAATTTGATCGGATATTTGAATATGCAAATTTGTCGATCATCGAATAATCAAATATTTCGATAATTCGACCATTTGATGATCGAAGTACTTCAACTTTAAAATTTTATTTGACTGCCTACTTCGCCAGATTGAACCTACTGAATAGCAATAGAAGCCAATGGGAATCTCCCCATAGGCTTTTTTTCTATTACCTGCTCGAATAGCAGTCGTACGATTGAACGCCTCGGTCATTCGAATTGTATGAATTTTTCGAATGATCGAAGGAAATTTCACGATTTTTTTCGCAAAATTGAACGATCGCTGTTCGATCGTACGATTTTTTCGAGAAATCGAATAGAGCTCAAGAAATAGCCGAAAAACTATTCGATTACCATTCGATAGTCGAATTACTGTCGAATTTCTGCCGAATTCGAGAGCTCATCAGTAAAAATAGAAATGGTAATTTCAATGTCCACCTCCAGGTCATTAATAAGTTGAAAATCACCAAGGACCAAGTACAGACCCTTCGATACTCCACAAACAACACTGGTCCCATCAGAAAATGCTTCATTAACCACCACTCTCTCCAGGTAGACTACATCCATTGCCACTGCAAGTGTCAAGTCAAAAGGTAATTAAATTTGTTTGTAAAGAACAGCTCTGCATAAAGCCATGCTCGCACAAAAGTCATAGTATTATTATTAGCAATTAAGTCAATTATTTTATCCCTTAATACCCCTTTGAAAAGCTTTCCTACCACTAATGTCAATGTCTATGTCTAAAGTTTAGTGTTTTAGTTTCTCCGTTACAGAGTTGTTTCTGCAACATAATCTCAAAGGAGACCATGTTATGATCACTATTACCCATGAAAATGCTAGAGATGAGTTCAATATTATTAGTAATTATTATCATTAGTTATTACCAGGTCCAAAGATAGTCATTCCTAGTAGGTACTTGAACTAGCTGAAATAAAAAAAGTTGTCATTCGGCATATTTACAAACCCATTAGTTTTTTCCAATTTTTAAACCCCATTATCTCAGTCAATCTCACCCATAATAATAACGTGACCTAGTTGTGAAGCAGCCTCCATTTGAAATACAGTAGTAGTTGCTGCACTCCTGTTCCCCCCAAACTATCTGACCCCACTAAGTCCTGCTCAGTAAGCCAGAGACTCCTCTTAAGATTGTGAATCGACCACAGTGTTTCAATTTGTAGCACTACTGCTCTACCCTGAGTCTCTAAAGCAGCAATTTGCTCACAACTGCCCCAGATGTTAGCAGTTTGGAACTCTTGCTCCAAATCTACATACTGAACATATGGCAGACTGTGCACTGGGTGAGACCTTTAAACTTGCTAGTGCTCATAATCCCCAAAAAGATGTCTGTGAAAAACGGGACTTGGCAAATCTGTGTAACATTGTATGGCAATGTGTCACCATGGGGTCTTAATATACAGTAAGTATTTTATTGATTGAGGGAGTCTATTATTGGAACATGTTTTAAATATGCAGACTAGGGGACACCTTTGGCATGCAGTACAAAGCAAACATCATTAATTCCAAGTATTACCATAGGGAAGCCTACTTTACATCCTATGCGATGAAATGGAGATCTCCAATATGCAAGTAGAGTTGTGTAATAGTAGAAGTAGTGCATTCATCCTAGCATCCCTAATGTAGTTTATATACATTTTATGGACAAAGTCCAATACATGCTGTTAGTATGTATTCACATGCATATTCATATATAGACATATATCATGGGTAGTGAGACTTGCACCAGGAGAAGATGACTAACACTTACTAAGTGAGAAGTAGACTAACACATTCTGAATGCCAGATGATACCTCCCTGCATATACAGTAGCTGAAAACAAGTAATGCCATGCTCTTACTATGAAATAATTAGGAGTAGAAAAGCAAAAATTATATGTTTAGCATTTGGGTAGTCTTTGTATCTTAACTGCACAATTTGTTTAAAAATATAAAAAAAGAACTGAGAATCCATTCCCGTTTAAGAAAAAGAACATGCCTTTGGAACATTAAAAGGTATTGATACTGGGTGTCAAATAAAGTGCAAGGTCAATCAACTAAATTCTGTCAATAGGAGGAATTCTGAGCTCTGCAATTATAAATAATGAGGACTTAACGTCTGACACAGGCTGGTGATTTTGTTTGATTTTATAGGTAAAACACTGTGGAATGAGATAACATTTCAAAGCTCACAAAGATGCTTTATGGAAACTTCTGAGTGTGGCAATTAACAATCTACCTCATGAAAATGAATTGGTCAACTGAACTGGAAAATAAAGATGTCAACAGCAAACTGAAAGTAATTTCAGTGTTTTTCTATGAGTTACCACTTGGATGCTCCACATCAAAACATATAAACAAATATGTTATGAATATTCAGTGACTTAGATGCACTGAATGATTTATAATATAGAACAAAACATTTTAAAATGCCGTGAGCAGATTCACAGCTCTTGGCAGGCACACCCTCCATAAGAAAATTACATTTACATAAGTTGATTATTGATATTTTACCAAAACAATTAAACAAGTATCAGTGAAAATGCTCTTATCTTCCAAAAAAAGTATATAGAAACAGTAAATCAAACCGTAATCATTAATACGCATTAACTATCTAACAGAAGACCTACGATGGGCAAGGGAAAATGGATGAGGCTTCTTTAAATATTTGAATTTCGCACCAAGCGAGATGATGGGCGAATTAATTCACCTGGGACGAATTTGTGGCGATTTGCAGCCATTCGTCGAAGGCGCATAAATTGCGCAGTAGAATTTTGCCTGGCCAAAATTTGCTGGTGTCTCGTTTTGGACGCTGGCACCTGTATTTGAACACCAGTGTCCATTTTTGGATGCTGGCATCCGTTTTTTCAATGCCGGCAATGTGCCCCAGCGTCCAAAAATAGGCGCCTACCACCAAAAATGGACGCCCCTGTCCAAAAATGGATGCCCACATCCAAAACGATGGGATGCTCTACAATACTACCAGGTACAATTACAGTTTGCCTCTAATGATTTCCTCTCTGTGTTTAGTACCAACTTTAGTATAAAAGGAACCCTGTACTATTACATGATGACTTTTTGTTACAGTAGAACTTTGAATATAATTATGCAATTAAGTGGTTTTCCTTCGGAGTGACCATAACACTGTTTTCTGTTAGCCTGTTGTCTACAGTCACCTGTGAAAATGTCTGTACCCATATCCCACCTGTCAGAATGTAGTTCAATGGAGGCTGTATGCTGTGGATTTTATAGTATCTGTGATTGGAGGACCAGAAGAGCTGCTGTGTTCTCCAATAAGTTATACAATATGGTGCAACATGGACTTCGGGTTGCTGTGTTTTAGTAAATATTATTGTCACTGGTTGAGAATGCTTCTTTTGCCCATGCTTTTTTTTCATTGCTTCCCCAGCTTACTATTCAGTGGTATTCGAGTAAAATCTTTCTTATTTTTGTCATTTCCTTGTAGTTATCATAGTAGAGAGAGAGGCTTATACAGCCAGAAGGCCTAGAAGACATCCTTTTCTCCTAACAACTCTTCTTGTGGTTACAGTAATGGAGCAAAGAGGTATTCATAATTTAATATCTAGCTATAATCACAAGTGATGGACAACAAAATGTCCTCAACTAGGAAGTAGAGGTTTTAATATTCTTATGGCCTACATACAGTATGTGAGATAAGTTTGTGTTCTGACCTATTTTAGTTGAAATCAGAATAATGCACATAAAGCTGTAAGATGGTTCCAAACATTATGCACACGAAAACATATATTCCCAAGTACATGTACTATAAGTGAAAAACTGGTCGATTTTTTTTAAAGGCAAACAGTGCAGTTTTTGCCATGTGGTAACATAAAGACATTGATTCAGGTGAAAATATATTGGTTTTTAACTTAGTGAAGAGAGTGCTGATGGTAAGTTCGTGGGTAATGAAAGGGTCCTAAGACAGCGCCAAGCACAAAAGTGACCATGGAGTGACACAGGAAAATTGACACTTATGCCTGGAATCATGTATAATAGTAATTTGTTTATAATATATGCCAGATGTGGTAACTACATAGGGAGAACAACTAACTTATATCTAATATTACCTTCATTCCATTCTTTAGTACATTTATTGAATGTATGTTCTATATAATACATTACAACCCTAACAGTTGAAACATCAAGATTATTAATGACAAATAGTGATGGGCGAATTCGCGGTGAATTTCCGACATTCACCGATGGCGAAAGTTTCGGCGAAATGGTCACAAAAATTTGCAGCGTGTTTTGTTTCACCTCGCATCGAGTTTGTCGCACGCCAAGTTTGTCGCGCGTCGAGTTCGTCGCTTCACTTCAAAACAGCACAATCTGTGCAGTGAAAAATATTTTTCAAAATAAATGAAAATATATTAAAATATGCCTTTTTAATGTTTCACTATTTTAAATAATACTCACAGATGTTTTTCAGAAGCTGGCAAAATGGGAGGCCTTTTTTTCTTTTGAAAAGATAAGAGTTCAGTAACAATGCAGGGCATGTGTGTATACTAAGTGAAACGCGTGTAAATTGCTCTTCTCATTGACTCCAATGCTATTCAGCACATTCACACACAAAGCAAAAGATGCCATTTTTTACAATTTTTTTCACATTTCCATACCTCCCAACATTTTGGAAGTAAAAAGAGGGACAGAATTTTTTTTTCCATACGTAGCGCTGCAACATTTTGACCACACCCATTTTTGTGACCACACCAACTAATTAACATGTTCGTTTTACCAAATTTGGCAGGTTATGAAAGTTTGAAAATATTTCTCCTTATCTAAACTGTTACAAATACAATCAATTACTTATTTTATTATATCAAAATTGTTAAAATGCATCTTTTTTGCACCTGTTAGCTGTACTTATAGGCTCTCTGCCAAAAGCCAATTAAGTTAGAAACTTCTTTCTTTTTCTGGCTATTCCGTGCGGAGAAAAGAGGGACTTTCCAATACAAAGGAAATAAGGGACTGCAGGTTGTGCTGTCAAAAGAGGGAATGTCCCTCCAAAAAAAGGGACCGTTGGGGGTATGCATTTCACCTGGCAGTTTTATTACATTGCACTGTGCGTCAAAACTATTCTGACGCGAGTCAAAATAAGTGCGCGTCAACTTGGGCACGCGACAAAATATCAGAGCGACTTGTTTAGCAAATTTCGCTGAAAATTTGCGAATGTTTCGGCGTAGCGAAACGCCACAGATTCTCCCATCACTAATGACAAACTAAAAAAGTACAAGTGTTATTGTTGTAAAACATTTTTTATAAAATATAAAGATTAATAGCAAATTGTCTTTGGATATTCTTTCTAAAGGTGAACCTGCTGTCCCATTGGTACATTATGATATTTCCAACACTGGTACTGGTTGCTTTAAATCTCATACTACTGCACATTCCCATAGTCAAAGCAATGATAAAATACAGCATAGCCACTCTAAAGAAGTTAGAATTAGGGAGGTTTTTAAAGAAGGGGACACCAATCAGTGCTTAAAAGTCAACAATCGGCACCCCAGTTGTGAAAAATATTGATTATTTATAATATTTATTTCGCCATAATTACATTTAATTATAATTTAATTTCATCATACATTCATAAATTGCTACCAACTACTATTTTATGTAAATAATGTGTTAGTGTGGTTATTTGCTGTGGCTCCAAAACATCTGCAGATTAAAGAGTTGGCCTTAATGAGAGACAAAAAACCCGCAACTTTTAAGATATAAAGAAAGCAATTATCTACAACCCTACATAAATACCAACCATTGTCACCACAGAGCAGGCAGTAAAGACATGGCATTATGCACCTGCCAGAGCTCTCAAGCTTTAGCATTTCAATGCGTTCTCTACATGTCCCCCAGCCCCCCCCCATTCATGAATACAGTACTGATGAATGCAAGCAGCACTGTATTCATGTTGTAACACAGGTTTTTTCACTCAGTTATTACCCTTATATTCTGCTTAAAACATATGTGGAAAGTCAGTTTTAATAAATAGTACATTACTACAAAATAGGGACCCTTTCTCCTAGTGGAAAACTGGACTATATTTTTCTTATAATTACTAGTAAAGGAAAACAGTTTTACTGAATTTTCATGGAAAATAATACATGTACAGTACTCTGAAAAGAAAGATGCAATTATATCATTCTTGACAATATGAAACCAAAACGTGCAATTTAATTGAACCCATCTGCACTTTTTAAAAACTAATTTCATACTGTTTATTATGTGAAAGTGGAAATGTTTATATTCCCTGATCTCTCTATGCACCATGTATTATCCCCTATATTGAGTTTTGCATTTATTGACTGCAGGTTAAACATGCCATTGCTAACGTGCTAAATTTCTATCAACAGTAAGTCAAAGTAGGGCAAATGTCAGGATGCCTCTAAGAAAGTTATGTAAACTTGCATCGATTTAGATATTTATCAGTGGTGACATTCATGTTATGATCTGCCAAATAATATAAACGGCCCCTGGCTCGACCATGAGTAGAGGTCCCTTTTTGTAAGAGACTCTCTGATTGAAGCCTCTTAGGATTGCTCACTTGGTTTTTTAGAAATCTTACTTTTGACATTTTTTCTATAGAATGACAGAAGAAAATTGGATTGAACAGACACTCTCAAACCTGTCAACAGGGTAAAAATATATTTGAACCCATTCTCACTTTCCCTTGGGCTGGTTTTGTGTTTTAAAGATAGTTTCTTCATCTGCAGAGACCATTTCTATTTTTTTGTACTAAATAAAATGAAATAAAAAAAACAACATGATTATTAGATACCAGCGGTAAAATATTAAACTAAATCACAATAGGAGTGCTGAAGAATATTCCCTCCCCATGCAAAAATTTTAATTATTGTATATCCGACTGGAATACTTTTGTTAAGCCAGTGTGTGTGTGGATTTACTTTAATATAAATCTCTTAAAATCAGGGAACTGTAACAAAGAAATGACACTCTGATAAAATGTAAGTGTAATACATCATTGTTGTATTTTCATGGGATGAAACATTTCTGTAATACATCAAAATGTCATAGCACTTGAAATAGTACACCAACATATTGCCACTATAAATTCTTTGACTATTATTAAAACATTGGCTCTTAATTTCAGCATTTTTCACATCACTTGTATTGTTTTAAATTCCCTAATTGCAAATTAAAAAAAAACACCCAATGTTTCTACATTTAGAAATGATATAATTTCTCTACTAAACAAATCACATATTTTTCTACCAGTCTATGTCAGTCAAGTTTAAACCTTTATCAAAACCCTTCTTTGTTTTGATCCAGAAGGATGCAATCAAAGTCCTATAAGGCCAGCTCTGAATTAAACCATAAATTCTTAAAACTGACATGGCTATTAGGAACCTTTTCCATCTTTCATTTTGGTTGTTTGATTGTAATACATGGCATAGTTCACTTAGAAAATCATCCAACCCATGTCCAACCAATCAATAAACTCTGATCATTTCCCTTTCTGATCATTCCCTAAATTAATTCCATACAACTCAAAGTGAAGATTGTAATCCATTACCTTTTAAAAAACCTTTTTTTGGAGAGGAGGATTTGTTATATGGCTACAGTTTTCCCCAGTGCAAAACTGGAAGGCACATTTATGAACAGTCTCATTTTAATGGTTCTTGAGGTTTTTTAAATGTCATGTAATTTATAAAAAGTTCAAATGTAAAAAAATGCTGAATGATGCTCCAAAAATATGAAAACCTTGAAAAACTCTAGTCTTTCAGACAATTACTATTGTACAGATGTGAAAATTTATACACCCTAATCTATTATTGACAGGCACATCCCTAGTAATACAGACACCTAAATGGGTCCTGCTTATGTAAACCCATGTAGTTCTCACAGTCTACACTAGATGGCACTGTGTGATCAGTAGAAAGAGGGTTCAGCCATGTGCTCAGGAAGCCATTTTGGGCTGACCCTTTCCCTGTTTAACAGCAGGAGAAAGGGATAGTGGAACCCAGTGTGTGGTAGTTTAGTGGCAGTTATACCCTTTCCTAGATCACTCTAGGAGTGATAGAGGGTATGTAGTCGAGCAGCTCAAGGCTCCGACGAGGATATAAGAGGGATTAAGATCCCAGGGCACTACTTACCCCAAGGTAGGGACTAAGGGGTAGATTTACTACATTTGTGTGAATGATTTGACATTCGATAAAATTTTCAAAAAAAGATTAAAATTCGAATTTTCGAATAGTTTTTGTGGCCACTTCGAAAATCGAATGATTCGAATAAAAATCTATTTGAATCGATGGTCGAATTACTTGAACTTTTTATTCGATTGCCTAGTTCACCAGATTAAACCTAGTGAATTTCTATACTTCCCTATGGGAAGCTCCCATAGCATTTTTCAAAGTTTTTTAGATCGAATAGAAAAAATTTTGTCATTCAATCGAACTTTTGCTATTCGATCGTTCGATTGGTCGAATAGTGTTAAAATCCTTTAATCCAATTAAAATTTGCTGGTGAATTTGAGGGGTTTTTAAACCATGAATTAGGCCCTTAGTAAATCTGCCCCTAAGTGTTTAGCCTCAGGGAGATAAATAGTTTTTTGGTTCCACTTGTGGTAAGCCACCAAGCTGAAAGTACTGCACTTGTGCTGTCTGCTGTTTATCCCCTTATTTACAGGGATCCCATCCCTATGTGTAACTGTTAGTATACAACATTCTGTGGTTGATTCATGTTCCTTATTATGCTCAATGCTCATATATGACTGTTTGTTCCTGAAAATAAATACAGCTTCTGGTTAAGTAAAATCACTGATGCCCATTTCCTGTAGCACCCGGTTACAGTTACAACACACCCTGCCTCCACTCCTCTGTGAGGGCTTACCTCTGAAAAGAGTGTCTCATTTGTGGTATTACACCACTTAGAAAGTACATTTTTAGAAGAAAACAAAATTAGTAAATTTGTTTCTATGTGTATAAAAATATTCTATTCTGGACAATTCAACACAGCCAAAACGTCAAACCGTTTTTGGCAACTTTTCAAATATGTTTTGCAATTTTTTTCGCAGTTTAACAAATTGGCAAAGCAAAATGGGAAAGATTCACTCATCAATATTCTCTAATAGAGAAATTTTATGTATAAAAAAAGAGTGCCTGCCTATTATATACTCCTTGATATATAGCTATATAAATGTATCTATGTTTGTGTGTATATATATATATATACAGCTGTATTTCTGAACATATGTACACATGCCAGGACAGAAGTCTCAGTTTACATTCTTTACTTTTCAAATCACAACCAGTGACACCTGATTCAAAGCAGTAATTTGGTGCTATTAATGAAAAGCAGTTAAACCTCTCTGTCTCTAAAAGATGAACCAAACCCCTTTGTAAAATTAATGAACATATATGGAGGAATACAGTCATTTAAATTCAGACCATGGATATGAAACAAATTATTTAAAATTCAGTTGATGTATTCTCATGATTCACAGATGGTTATGATAAATCATACAGCATAACTAAGAAAGGCAAACATAATGTAGTACAGTACCACAACTATCTGGTACAGGGCCTGGGTGCAAAAATGTTTGTTGTGGTGGATTTGAGCACACTCAAACCTTCGGTGGGCCCAGGTGCATCCCCTACATCCCCTCCCGCGCCACTGATGTAACAGTATTGGACAACAATGGGTACAAATTATGTCTAGTGATGGGCGAATTTATTCACCAGGGGCGAATTCCTGCAAATTTTGCTTTGACTCTAGAAATTCGCAAATTTGTCGGCGAAGCGAATCTCGGGAGATTCGCCCATCACTGATTATGAAAGGATTTACAGCAGGATATAAACTGATTTTTGTTCAGTAATGAAAATGAAACATAGGGTATCATTTTTTTTACCAAAATACCACAGCATTTCATGCACACTCCCAGTGCCACCAGATCGAGTCCTCCATGGAACCAATTTTTGAAATCCAAACCCTATACAGAAACTGCACCTACACCTGGACCCACAACCTGCATTTTTATCCACTTCAACCCTGACCTGCAACTGTCTTATCCAAAACTCGATTCGACCGAATCGAATGATTTGAATACTTCGAATAAAAGTCAGATAACTTCCTCTTTAAACTTTTCTTCGACTGCCTAGTTTGCCGGATTAAAGATACCGAATTGGGAATCCCACAATTTTGTGCACTTTAATTCTTTTAACTTGTGCATTAATTTGAAAATAACCTCTACTAAGTATGATGCATGCATTTACATGTGCTCTTAATTTCTCTTTGACACAGAGCTAAATTATATTTTCATATTTCACACTTTTTATGCCATGTCTCATGTTAATCCCCTTCTCTCTCTGTTCATTACCTTTCACAACATAGCATTCACTCCTGGCATGTACCGTTACTGTTTATATGTTATTCTATTAATTAAGGTGGGGGCAATTCTTTGCTCTGGTAATTTTTGAGATCTTGCATTTAAAAGGATAGTTGTATCTCTCTGTAACAAACACTCACCCTGCTGGTCTAGTGGTGCGGCGGGGACGCCCCCCGCGCTGCTCCACTGCCGGCTCCTTAGTGCACGCGCCGCGCGCACTTCCAGCATTTAAAGGTGCAGGCGCGCTGACGTCAGCGCACAATGGCGCCAAATTTAAAATATTTAAAGGGGCATTTTTAAATTTTACTTTGCCCATGATAGGATTTTCTCCTGGTGCCTGATCTGTTCTTCTATCTGAGTTTGACCCTGCCTGGCTTATTGACTACCCTGATCTTTGTATCCTGACCCGTGCCTGTTATTTGACTACCGATTCTGCCGTTTCCTATCTGATCGATCACCCGGTTTGATCCTTTGCCTGCCTGACGACTCCTATCTGCCTGCCTGCCTCGACCCAGCCTGTTTGACCACGAACCTGCCTACTCCTGTCTGTACCGTGACCATCGGCCTTAAAAGACTTTTATAGAGTCGTGCTCCATTGCTGGCCAGAACTCCTGCCCTGCAACTCTCATTTAAGTCCAGGTGGCATCTGAGTAGCTGAGGGCTCCTCCCAAAGCCAAAGGCGGTCACACTACTGTGAAGCATGTGCCTAGACCAGGGTCCTTGGTGTTTGTTCTGGTATTGGGTGCCGACCGTGACACTCTCACCCCACTGTAAAGGACTATCCTCCTTAGGTATGCTGACCATAGACGGAAAGATACCATCGTACAAAACTAAGGGGCAAATTTACGAAATTCACGTGAAATGATCGAAGTTCGATTGAATTCGATCGAATTGCGATTGTAGTATTTTTCCGTGAAATCGGATATGCAAATTTGGCCTCTTCGATCATCAGCTCGAATACCATTCATATGATCGGAGCATTTTATTGTTCGAATAGTACGAATTTTTCGGACTCTCGAAGAAATTTTCACAATTTTTTCAGTATCCGATCATATGAATGCATCGAGAAATCGTATAGTGAGCAAAATTATTGCATAAAACAATTCGATAAGCATTCTATGGTCGAATGCTTATCGAATTTCGGATTTGGTCGAGCTAATTTTGGGGAATAATAGTAAATTTGCCCCTATATATACATATATACACATATAGTATACTAAAGCCATAATATTTTTTTTATGTGTACTGGTAAGGGAACTGTTATCTGGAAATTTGTTGTCCAGAAAGCTCTGAATTATGGAAAGGCTTTCTCCTATAGGATCCACTTTAATCATTTAACTCAAATTTTTTTAAAAATTATTTCACTTTAATCTATAATAATAAAATAACCTTGTACTTCATCTAAGCTAAGATATAAGTAATCTTTATCGGTGACAAAACAATCCAGTTGGGTTTATTTAATGTTTAAATAATTTCTAGTAGACTTGAGTTATACAAATTCAAATTACAGAAAGATTCCTCACCCGGAAAAACTCAAGTCCTGAGCATACCTGTATTATATCCTCTAATGCTGTTATGTTACTCAGTGTTGGGTTACATTTTGTCAATCCTTAATATATAGTTATAAATGCTGTTATTGTGAACTGGGCAGGTAGTTTCTGTAATGTTCACTAGTGAGTATCTGGAGGCCGCTAACAGGACCATCACAATTCATTTTCAGCTTTGTCACAGTGCTGCAGAAATCATTAAATTCAATGAAAAGGTTCTTCAATGCCTTTAATACAGTTAACACGTCAACATACACAGAATCATGGCAATTCAGTATTCATTGTCAGCTCTATTTATCAGCAAGCCCAACATAGTGTTAATAAAGAGTGTGGAATTAAATTTTGCAAGTGTAACAGAATCATCCTTAACATTTTTTCCTGCTAATGAAGCTATCTTGCTGGCAAATAAAAGTAACAGAAAAAAAAAGAAAGAAAGATGCATACAATAGAAATCACTAAACCGCTAAAAATATACTTTTGTGTATATATATATATATTCAGGTTTAACTCCCAGAGTGGAATTAAATCAGCCCCAGCAGAATGCACACATTCTAGAAAGACCATATCTCTCTAAATCACCCAAAGGCAGATTCCATTTCTAGCCTAGCACTCTAAATGAGCAGACACATTCATATTTATCCATCCATGCATACCAACTTGCAATTACAGACCTTGCTTAACACATGAGGTGTGAAATCAAACTATTTTCTGGAGCAGATCGGACTTTTATGTACCTACCCGTGAGTTTGCCCCTCAAACATTGAGACTGGCCTGACGCACTTGAGAACAGCGCACTAACGTTCGACAAATAAAATATCTCATTAATCACGTGCATAGAGAGTCTTGTGTATTAGGTGTTACCTCTCTCTCTCGTACCTAGTTTTTCTGTTAATTGTTCAGCAGCAATAGCACAACATAATCATTTGCACCTTACTTACAGTTGTAAATAAGCAGAATGAATTAAATGATAGCTAGAATAAAACATCTTATAATAAGTGAAGACACCTTTAGCTGAGCTTTATGATTTCAGCTCCACTCTGATGCAGATGTCAGTTTAAATAGAAATGTGGGAAGTGTGTGAATCAAACATATGCTGATTTCTTCCCTCCGTATATAAAATATTATTTTTATTTTATTTCTAGGAACCTTATGTACTGTAATTTACTTTCATTTACCTAAGAGCATATTAAATATGCTCTATTCTTGCCAGATTATTTGTCAAATCACTCTTATATATAGATAAAAGATTTTTTTAAACAGTTGTTTTTCATAAATTTGTCATTTTTTACCAGTAGAAAGAATTGTCATTTATTTAACATAACCTTTTCCACGACTAGCATCTGTTATGCATTATTTAGCATGACTCAGTGGTAAAGTAACAAAGTAAAGTGCAAAGACAACACTGTATTCTATAGATAGAGAGGATCTTTATTAGCCAGATTGCTAAAAAGAGGGGAAAAAAGTTTTGTAACGGAGCTTCATTAATGTAAATTAGATATTTCTGTATACTCTGAACTTCAAGGTTGGAATACTAAATTACTATTGATGAGTTCTTGAGGGTTGTTATAAAAATGACTCTTCACTTAGTAATTAAATAAATAACCAAGGCAAAACTGACCAATCTTTTTAGGATGTGAATGCTGACATTTCAAAACCTTTTTTACGAAGTTAAGTCCTAGAGCATTAATTCATAATAGGTTATAGTCAAGCACATTTATCTTTTCTATTCAGTAGAACCTTCATATTCAAATTTAATCTTGGATATGAAGCATTTGAGTAAGAATATGTGAAAATATGTGTTTGGTATGTGTTTCAATATAATTACATATACAATGCCTATTTGTTGTCATTGATAGTGATGGGCGAATTTATTCGCCAGGGGCGAATTCGCGGCGAATTCCCGCGATTCGCCGCTGACGAATAAATTCGCGAAACTGACAAAAAAATTCGCCGCGCAAAAACGAGTCGCGTGTTGTTTTCGACGCGACGCGTCGAAAACGACGCGACGCGTCGAAAACGACGCGACGCGTCGAAAACGACGCGACACGCGCCGAAAATGACGCGACGCGTCGGAAATGACGCGCAACTCGTTTCGCGAATCGACGAAAAAAATCGCAAATTTCTCTGGAAATTCGT
This sequence comes from Xenopus borealis, assembly GCA_024363595.1. Classification (NCBI taxonomy): domain Eukaryota; kingdom Metazoa; phylum Chordata; class Amphibia; order Anura; family Pipidae; genus Xenopus; species Xenopus borealis. The sequence continues at coordinate 32,843,044 of CM044431.1, forward strand.
GAATTTTTCGGCGAAGCGAAACGCGGCCGTTTCGCCCATCGCTAGTCATTGACCTTCATATACTACACAGGTACATAGAACAGTTAGACAGACCAATGTGTTTTTGAGATACTCATGGGGCAAATTATCACCTGCGAAGGCTTTGCCACACATTGTGCCACTTTTCCAGCCGTTAATTCACTAACACTATGCTAATTACATAGTTAAACTGGATTGAAAAGTCTATCAAGTTCAACTCCTCCAAATTAAAACCCAGCATACATACACACCTCTCCACTCTTTCACACAAATCGTATATGCCCATAGCTATACTAACTGTAGAGTTTAGCATTAAAATAACCTTTGATATTATGTCTGTCCAAAAAATCATCTTTGCCCCTTTTAAAAGCGTCAACAGAATGAGCCATCACAACATCACCCCACATCCTCACTGCATTCCACATTCTCACTGTCACTGTGAAGAATGACCTACACCGCTTCAAATGAAAGTCCTTTTCTTCTAGTCTGAAGGGGTGGCCTTAGGTGCGTTGATCCTCTTTATGGGTAAAAAGGTGCCCTGATATTTGTCTATAATGTCCTCTAATAATTTATGTCTTACATCCCTCTAATGCCCTAGACATGAGCGCACCCTAAAACAAATGCGGCTGTGACTTTTTTTTTTTACTCTTTGTCATACAGGATATGATGTTACTGACATAAGATTACGAAGGATGTAGTTCACCAGGTCTAAGCTGGCAAAGGAAACTCTGGGCGAAACGGGTAATATAATGGAAAATCTGGGCACAAAGCTATGTATTCTTTTGGTACCGAATTGTACCACTTGTTAGTAAAGTCCCTGCAGATCAGTTGTCAATTGTCAGCGCTAAAACAGAAGGTTAGGGAATAATAATATTTTTCTGCTCAACAATTACCCACTATTACCATACGATGTGCATTTCACTTTATATGGATCACCTTAAAGGTCAGATTTATCAAGGGTCGAATTTCCAAGTGAAAAAAGTTCAAATTTTTTTAGAAGGGGTTTTTTTTATCAAAAATGTACCCTTTTTGATCAAATAGGTCCATTTTCAATCGAATTAAAATTGTTTGAATCATTCAATTCAACATTCAAAAATTTTAAAAAAGGTCCTTAATGGTTATAGGAGGTCCCTCATAGGCTAAAACAGCAATTCAGCAGGTTTAAGGTGGCAAAGGGTCGAATTCTAATTTTTTAAAGAGACAGTGCTTCGATTTTGTAATGGTCGAATTTTTCAATTCAAATCAAATTTTTTCAATTTGAATCAAATTTTGGCCTATTCGATAGTCGAAGTACCCAAAAATTACTTTGAAATTCAAATTTTTTTAATTCGAATTTACACTTCGACCCTTGATAAATCTGCCCCAAATTGCGCTTAAGGGTGGATACTTAGAAGCATTTAGCTTAGATATGCATTTATCTGCAGGGTGTTTTGTTTTCAAAGCTTTATTGTGCTTTCCAGACAGAAGCGTTTAGCTTAAATGTGTGCGGCAGAGTCTGAGCTTCAAAAGCTTTTTAAGTATCTTCTACACTTTTTATCCCCTGCAGATGGTATTTCTGGAAGAGGCCACTTTAGTAAATCTACCTCATGGTCTTCTATTCAAGGGGCTAAAAGGAAAGATTGTGGGAGCACTCCATGGTGAAATTCTAAAATACAATGGAAGTTCTACTGATCTGGCCAAATTAACTACAGACATAGAGAAAAAAAAGAGAAATTGATCAATGCACATTCCCTGGCCCCCTGTTACACAAGTAATCTGTGAAAATGCATGTATTTAAAAAAAACAGTGGGGGGGGTGTGTTACAAAATTGTGATCATAAATTTGATGTTAACCTCCCATGTCAAGGTAAAACCCATATGGTGGTCCTTAACTATTTACCTCTAATCATAGTATTCAAATGTTAAAGCCTCCTTGCATAAATGGGAATAAAGGTCTCCAAACCTGAGCATTGGTTTCAATCGTAGGGCTTAGTACTCCCAGGACCGATTCTGCCCCCCCCTTCCCTTCGCTTAAAAATCAGCGTTGGAGCGGGTAAAAAGGGGGCGGTATCCCTAGTGCATTGAGTGCAATTGCGCTCTCTGCACTAGGGAGATGAATTTCCGGGTCAAAACCTGGAAATTTGGCTCATAAAGTTACAAGAGGCGGCTTTTTGCCGCCCCTTGTAACCGGCCACTCCTTGCCACCTGAGGCAAGGTTCTCACCTTGCTTCATGGCCGGAGCGGCCCTGAGTAAAAAGGCAAACAACCAGGGAAAAACTAGACTGCTTCCAAATACCTAGTTTCAATCATTAATTATTGGAAAAGTATTACTAAAAATGTATAAGTAAAAAATTGATTCCATCCTGGAAAAAGCTAACTAACTAAAAATTATCTGTAAAGCAGAGCAAGTAACTTCTAGTTTTAAAAAGAAGTAGACTTGCAGGACATTGTAGATTTTATTGCATTAACTTTGGAGATTGTATTGCATAGTTAACTTTGCCCAGGATAACAGTATTATTGGAGGGGGGAGGAATTTATTTTTACTTAGAATTATTACTGTTACTTTTCCTTTAACTTGTGTTCCAGAGCAGTTTCCAAGGGGAACAAATCTTTAAATACTGGGGTATTTTATTTTGTATGTGAGCCAGATTATATTCAAATTGCAAGCTGTTCTGAAACGTTTGTTTCACTTCCAAGACAGAGGGAATGGTGGCATTTTTGTGCCACAGGTCATAGCTACAGTCATGCCTCTCCACCCCCTGTAACTATGTAGGTGCAGTTAAGATATGGAGGAGCTTATTTAAGAAGAAATGCCTCTTAATGCTCCCTGCAGCAATATTATGTTTTTGCATTACAATTCCCTCTTGCATTTGTTCTTTGTATAGATGAAGTCATCAAATCTAGCACTATCTTCCATGGGTAAACAGAAGGGGTATGCAGAAGATGCTTACTGTACATCTGCTTACCCCTAGTCTGGGCCGTCTTCCACACACTGAAGATCGTATCTGTGCTCTCTGGTGCCCCAGGGTGAAGGGGAGGGGGCAAGGTGGCCCTGCTCTACACTGGACTTAAGGGTTTAATGATTAAAAGTATCACATAATACCTACATAGATCATATTAAAGTGATACTGACACTAAAAAATGAAATTTAACATATGAATGTACTTTAAATGTTGCTGAGAAGTTTGTTTTTGTATATAATTGTTAGTTGAAGTTCTTAAGCCTGACTCTCTGACACTCTGACTTTGCCAACCTGACTGTCCCATCTCAGCCTGTTAGTTTCAGTCTCAAAAGCTAATAGACTCCTGCTGCACAAATACTGTATGGCAGCCCCCTAATACAGGAACATGGGGGATCAGACAGGTAATGTAAAAGCATCATGCAAATACTTTATGGCAAAATTAGAAGTAGCGTTGAAAGCCAATATTATAATAGATGTAAAAAAGAATTTAATTTCAGGCGTCTGTATCTCTTTAAAATGTATCAACATCAACTAGATGGTAAAGCATTGGAAAATGCAAAATGACACACATTTTCTTTCAATACCTAAATGCACAGTTGACTTAAAATACTCAAAGTATGTGAACTTAAGTACAAGGACTAATTTGTAGGTAATGAATAGTAAGGATAAAAAGCTGCAAATACTAAAATAAAATCTCCATTATCCTGCCAGCTGTATTTTTAAGTTGAAGAAAGAGTCACTGTTAGATACTGAATAGTGAAATTATGTTGAATCCATAGGCCCCTTTGAACGTGTACAGCTGGACTGCCCAGTGCATTATTGTAAAACTGTTCACTAAAGATTTTTCATCCTAAGCTTTAGTTCATAAATAATATGTTATACCAAAATAGGACTATTAACCTTGCTTGACATCAAAACATTTTGCTTAATATTAAAACTATGGGTTATAAAAATGCTCTTGATACTATATACAAAAAGTTCATAGAAACGTGGACTTGGTATGAAGATTACTGATATATTCATATTGATCTTGTTGAAACTTTGTTGTTGTTACCAGGGGGCACAATGAGTGCGATATTTATTAGCTAAATATATGTTTACTACATATTTAATAAGAGCCCAGGCATAATTAGGGTTCCCATGAGTTAGTTTATTAACATTTAATTGCGAAAAAATATATTTCAGCTTTTTATTACTTTTCATGTTAATTGCAGATCTTTTTATCTCTGCTCAAGCAATTATTGACAATCACTGTGGTGCAGCTTGAACAGCCATAACTGTTTTATTTTTTAATTTAGAGCTCATTTAAACCATTTTATCTTAACTGTGTACAGCATTCAATAATGTTGGATGATTTTAAATTTGTTTACATTGTGGAGTGTTTGGTTTTTCAAGAATAAATGAGGTTGAACACCCGTTTGAGTTTTAAAGTGGAAAGCAAGCACCTAGAAGAACGCATGTTGTTTCAGAAACATTAACTGGGTTATAATTACTAATTATGTAAATCTACACTTTACCCAAGTTTAAATGTTGTTTAGATTCAAGCATCTGGATGTTCCCTGATATAATTTACATGTATTCCGCTGTATGCATTAAAGTCTCTTTATAGTGCCATATTGTATTAGTATATACTAATCACTTATCTGCAGCCAGCGCACATAAACCAGGTGTGCATTGATATCATCATGAATATTCTATGTTTTTTTCCTGGGTTTGTCTTCAGTTAGCTAAATATTCATATCTATACTCATTTTAAATATTAAATTTAATTAAATATGGGATCCTTTATTCAGAAACCCACTATCCAAAAATCACCATATTACAGTAAGGCCATTTCCCACAAGTGAAGTGGGAGCCAGGCCCATGTAGATGCATGAAAGTTATAAACCCAATATTACAGACACAGAAAGGTTGAGTTAAGAATGCTCAAGTATGAAGCATTAAGAAGCATTCTTAAATCTCTTCAGTGTGTTTGTATCCTAGTAATACCACGCCAGATATCCAGGGGGTTCAGTTTATTAGGGTTAGTGGTTTATTTTATCACAATAGAATACATGTTTCAAGTTCCACTTGAAAAAAAGTTCCACTTAAAAAAAAAAAAGGTTGAACTTGATGGACGTGAGTCTTTTTTCAGCCTAACTTACTATGTTACTATGTTACTTTTAGAGTACTGCCATCCAGTGGCCTACTCCAGTAATGCATCATCATTTTGGATGACATTTACATCATGTATTAAATATCAAAGTTATGCAATAAAGCAGGCAGTAGTCTCCTAAGTGCTATGTTACAAAGTCCATGTTCAAATTTCAAACATACTGTAAAAGCAAAGTTATATGTTACTGAAGATCACAAGAAACATTTGTAACTCATTGCATCATTTAATACAAATGGTTCAAGTGTGTTCAGTCAATCCATTTAGCTTTACATTGTAGCAACAGGTTTTTTTTTATCACAACCCCTAGCTGATAGTTTACCTTCTTCAAGTACCATTAACCTGGGACTTGTACTGGTGTGTGTATGTTCATAAAAGTGTCTTATTTTCCTCTGGGATAAATTGATTATAGATCTCTTATGTTCACCAATTCTGATGTATAACTTCTTGGAGGTTGTCCCCACATAAATCTTTCCACATTACTACATAATCAGCATTACACATACTGTATTGTTTAATGGGCATTATGTTACCTTTTAGCGGATGCATTTAATATTCCCCTTTTATGATGGAATTGCAACTACTGCAGTTTAAGTATGGCAATGTTTCTAGCTTGGGTAAGTCTGATCTTACCAATTTGTCAGCAATAGTAATGGGTGAATCGGACAAAAATGTTGACAATTTGCTAAATGCCGTTAAGTCGAAAAAAATTTTCACTCTATAGGCATCATCTTTGCTGCAAAATGTAAATAATTTGTAAATAATTTCACTCATCGTTAGTCACCAAGATTCCTACAAATTTCCCAATATAGGATCCCATTGTACTTCCAGTTTCACACTTTAAATCAGTATTTTCATTGTTGTTCTGCCTCACTACTCTTCTTTGTATGTATGCATGTATGTATGTATATTTTTATTTGTATAGCGCTCCTTGAGGGAAAAGCACTGTACAGCAATAGTGATGGGCTAATTTGTGTCGAATTCCCGCGATTCGTGAAACGCCAGCGAAAATTCACCGAAAAATAATTTGCTGAATAAAACGAGTTGCGCATCGTTTTTGACGCGACATGTTTCGCTGATTTTTTGCCAATCCGCGAATTTCACTGGAAATTCGTGAATTTTTTGGTGAAGCGAAACGGGATAGATTTGCCCATCACTATACAGCAACAATTAATTAGTAGCAACAAACAAGGGGTCACTGCATTTATAAGTAACAATAAGTGAATTATTATAGACACAGTTCACATAAATATAAAATATAATTACACAGTGTCGAGGATACAAAAGGATAGAGGACCATACCCTGTGGGGCTTACAGTCTAAATGGGAGGGTAACTTACGGACACAATTTGGAGGGGTAATAAAGTGTTGTAATTTACAATGGGTGAAACTGTCGTATAAGTGCCAGTTCCCAGTTCAGGTGTTAACCAGGTACTCCCAGAGGTAGTCTCTGAGTTTTGTATTAAAAACATTGAGGGAGGATTCTCTCTGGAGAGATGCAGGAATGGCATTCCAAATATAGGGAGCTGCAAGAGAGAAGGGTTTGACAAGGGAAACAGCAGTAGAAGTGGGGGGTACAACCAAGCAGTTACTCTGGGAGGAGCGGAGGTTTAGGCCAGAAACATATAGAGAAACAAGTGATGAGATGTAGTTAGGTGCAAAGGAATGAAGGGCTTTAAAGGCTATGAGGAGAAATTTATAAGTTATTCTTTGTTTTATAGGAAGCCATGATAATGACTTCAACAGGGGAGGGGCCTTTGTTACGCTATCTTTTTTTTCCATAGGTACGCAGGGGCTTTACCACCACTAACTAAGAGATGGCATTGGATTGTGAGGCTTTACCATTTCAATATTACTGCATCTGCTATAAAGTCAATTTTATGCAAATAATTAAAATCTTTAATAATAATTTCCTTTTTCTCTTTAAAAATAAACCAGTGACTTGTACTTGATCCAGATTTTTTGCATACATTTATATTGGTAGCAAACCATTCCTGTTGGGCTTACTTTATGTTTAAATTATTTTTTGCAGACTTAAGTTATGGTGATCTAAATAACAGAAATATCCATTATCCAGAAAACCCTAGGCCTCAAATATTTCAGATAATAGATTGCATACATGTATTCCCATTCATCTGTTTCTCTCTGTTCCATTAAGTCTTTAATATTCATGTAATAAATATATAAATAAATCATAAATAAATCATAAAATGCATATTGCCAAATACAGTATACAGGTATGGGATCCATTATCTAGAAAGTTCCAAATTACGGAATGGCCATCTCACATAGACTACATTTTATCAAGATAATCCAAATTTTTTAAAATAATTTCCTTCTTTTCTGTAATAATAAAATAGTAATTTTTGCTTGATCCTTTCCCACGCACAGTTGCTTGAGTACTCAAAATAAGAGCAAATCTGCACCCATTTTCATGGTATTATTCATGAGCAGGGATCAGTTGCCCATAGCAATGTATCAGCAGTTACTTTTGAACAATCTATTCTACGTCATGTTCAAAAAGCCTGATTGGCTTTTGGCAATTGCACTTTAGCAGCTTCTAAACGGTCATCAATGGTCACAAATATGTCAAAGTGATTAGGGTAATTGCAATTGAAGGATAGCAGATTTTAAGTGAGCCCTCATATTTTACATACACATGTATATACCCATTTTCTGCCCATATTCCTTCCCTTACCTTACAGGCACATGCTGCAGCTACGTGATTATGTAAAGTGTAATGTTTATGGAATTCTCTGGGTGAAACATGGAAAAAGTGCAGATTTTATTCATTTAGTAAATGAGCAATTTTGTACATATCCTGTTTTACTGGAACATAAACAGAAATAGCACCTCATTTGTTTGCTTCAATCATTTCTATCACACCTAATGACTGTTGAATTTTAATTAGAGGGAAAAAACAGAAGGATTCAAATTTTTTCTGCTCTACTTAATTTTTCCACACTGGCAGACAATATTTAATGGGCTAAATAAAATAAGCGTAATTGGTTAAAATATTCCAAGTAAAACAGTTTCTGTTCAATCATCAGACTTTCCCAAACAGAATCTGTTTGTAGTTGCAGCCCCATAGTAATAAAGCTGCATATCACAATTAGGTCTGGCAATGCTGCATTATTATATTATGGTTATTATTACTTATTTTTGCAGTGTTTGGAAACAGCATGCCCAAATGGTCACTACCTAAGGGTGACTACAAAACTGAAAAGGAACCAATTAAACTAATTACATCAACTCAAATAGGTAAACATATTTACAGGGATTCAGTACTTGCAAGGGAATAAAACAATTATAGATATCAAATTATATATACTGTTACTCAAATTCACAGCATGCCGTAGTAAATATGAATATCATTATTCTTTAATTAATTTCATATCATAGGGCCCATTTATTACAAGTAAGACCAAGTTCTAGCAGTGTTGATATGAGCAAAGTTGCCCATAATAAAATGCCCTATATTTAGGGTCCTTGTGTCTGTTGCACTTACACTAGTCCATCAGTCATATTTAGTGATGGGTGAATCTGTGGCATTTCTCTTCACTGAATATTTTGCAAATTTCTTGAGAAATTTGCAAAACAGCAAAAAATTCATGAAACACCACCGGCATCTGTTTTTGGACACCTACGCACATTCGCCAGCATCAGAAAAAGAGACACTGGCTTGCAAAAATGGGCGTAAGCGTCCAAAATGAGATGCAGGTGAATTTTCACCAGCTGTTTCGTGAATTTATTCGCCCATCACTAGCCATATTGTACATACATTATTATACCATTTTTATGGGCATTTTCCCACCATAGTTTATAATGTTTTAAACCCTGTCTATCAAGACCTTCAAGCAATTTGCCAAATGGATGCTAAATGTGTATCAATAGAATGCATCACTTGCAAGTTGCTGGAATTCTGGAAAAAAACTACATTGTAGGAAAAAAAGTTGTAAATGAACCCTGTCATGTACTCCATCACTCATCAAGTCAGGCTTATACTTTTATTGTATTCTGAGAAACTATGATTAAAACTATGGTTAAAATAGAGTAATGAATGTTGAACTCACAAAGAATGTCCTTGTGTAGAAAAATGCAACATTTTCATTATAATGGATTTATTGAAATTGAGGCACATTCACTTGCTGGTGTGTAAGAGCAATTGCAATGATATATGTGTTTCTACTATTGTTGTGAAGAAGTGCCCCCATTTCCTATCTGAGAATGAACTGTTAGGGAATGTCAGTGGTGGGGGGAGCAGTTAGGGGTTGATGAGTGTCATGTAGTTATGCCACTAATAAGGTTGATGAGATTTTAGTACAATATGCATTAAAATGTTAAGGTTTGAAAAATTAGAAAAACAAGATACATTTAGAACATCCCAGGATGCTAAAAGGCAACTAAAACTTAGAAAGCATAAGGGTAGAAGTACTACAATATACTGGACATATTCTACCAACCCAAAAGTAAAAATGAAACATTACTTTTTATGCAGTTAAATAAAGTAAAAAATTTTGATATGTTTGTAATCAACTTGCAGTTAGACAGAATTCACTTGGGCAAAAGACAAAGTTACATCTGAAAGATGACTCATGCCCCTCAAGTTCAGTCTTTTGAATTCTATCTAACTGCAAGACATATCAAATATTTTTAACTGGATAAAAATAGTTTTTTTTTTAACTTTTGGTTTGTTAGAATAAGTCCAGTTTATTGTAGTACTTCTGTTCTAATGCTTTTTAGGTTTACCAAATTCTGATTAGTTAAGCTCCTCAGTACAGTAAGTACCTGCTTTAGTTACCCTTTGCATTTTCCTGTTACAATCTTGTCCCTTCATTATGTATTGACCTCCTGTCACTTTTTAGACTGATTTGATGTGACTGCAATCAGCACTTGGTGTAGCTTTTGACCTTGGTTAATTATGCATGATCTTCTTTCAGTAGCCCGAGAATCTTGTGTTAGGAAACAAGCAGTACCTAAGTAACTGAACATTATTTCAAAGGGAATCGTTACAGGGAGAAGAGGACTCTTGAGATCTGTGACTTTGTAGTCCAAAGGGTTTGGTATCCTTCCCTAGAATTACAGCTTTAATTGCAAATTACATTTTGCAAGGTCAATCAAGAATGTAGCACTAAATGCATCAGTGTTTTTATATAAATTCAAGGCTTAAATATTCTATTGCAAGAGTTTGAGTGTACACAATGTGCCAGCAAAGTGGCACCTTAGGGATGTTTTTGGGTGGATCTAAGCCCACATTTTAGCATATTCCCTTTACTTAAAAAGTGGTACAAGGGGTCATTTTTGAATGTACTCAGGGTGCTATAAAATGGAAAGCACATACTGATACAATTTATAATTACATCTGAACTAGCTCCTGTATTTCCACATAGTTTCCAATGCATAAATCTTGTCACTTCTAATGGATATGCACCAGGAATTAGCAAATTCTTCACCTGATGCGGATCATGGCAAAATTCTTGTTTTTGTGAGTGGTGAACACTTTTATGAACCTGCTCTAGGATTTCACCATGTATTAATTAGGGGGAGGTGCAAGATAAAGCTCCTATTAACTTTATTGCATTTGGCAAAACTTCACAAATTTTCCTGCTATGAAGTAGTTTCTCTTATCCCTATTACATAACTTTGCCTATTGATGATGGTAAACCTTGCATCAGCTGCCACCATGCATCCTGCTTCAGAAGACACAAACCCTACTCTGTTAGACTCTTGCACCCAATTTTTATTAAATGCAAGCACAATTGGAGGCAATTATGCTGGAATCATGGGGAATATTGCTGCATTATGAGTTATAAATTGGGTTTTGTCTATGAAACTGCACGTTGCACACCGCATTTGTAGATGACAATTATACTGTATCTAGCGTTGCATGTTCCTATTTCCTCATTTGATGTCTTGAACTTCTCACTTTCCCACACAGTTTTCCCAACATCTTTTTGTGTTGTCCCTTAAGATGTGGCAGATGGGCAGATTTTTGAATTTTGAATTGATGTGATTTTTTTTTTTACTCTAATAAATTCGAATGTACTTATAACTCTAATGGGAGTTAATTTGAAGCCTAAAAGTTGGTTGAATGAGAATGATCAAAAAATTAGTTTCATATTCGACTCGTATACAAACAAAACTAGAAATGAATTTTCCTCCAAAAAAAACTTGAATTTCAGGAAGGATATTAACATATTCAAATGGCTCAATCGACCTCTGCCACTGACTTGTAAATTCATTTGGCAAGTTTTAGTTGGTGAATATTCAAATCAGAACTGTTTCCATGGTCAAGGTGTGACAAATTTCACATTCTAATTAACATTCAAATTCAGGGATTCAAATTTGAAAGTGTGAATTTTGATACCAAAAAAGTCTAAATTCGAATTTAAATTTACTATTTAACCCTTAATAAATATGCCCCTAAGTACACAAATCAGTTCTTATAATTCCTGCCTATACTAAGTGAATATGCAGGAAAAAAAACTTAGGTTACGGTCATCTGTGGTAAAATCTCACTTGGGAGAGATCATAGTTATTTCCAATAACAGTAAATTAGAGAAAAAACACATTTCTTATCTGAGCAGTAGCACAGGAAAGGTAAAGTTTTGGAAAATATTTTTTTCTGAATGTTACTTAATATGCCCCTTATTGCGCAGTTACTTTGTTTAATGAATTCCATTTATTTTATATTTCTTATCTCTCCAGCATGTATCAGAAGAAAATGACCTGCCACAGGGTGTTCAGCAAAGCAACACTCAGTCCTTTATTTTGAACGTTAGCTTTATATTTTGAGGACTAATGATAAATATGCTGTTATTTGTATTAGACATGGTGGATTTCTTGGCTTCTACAGCAGCATGCTGGGACTATATTTATTTCGCTGTTTTACACTGTTTTTAAAGGCCAGCTATTGTTAGTAGCCTTTTTAGAAGTAATTTGAGTCATAGTGGGCTCAGCAGACAAATAACGTTATACTGATTTGACATTTATAACAAACATAAATTCCAGTTCAGAAAAATATGTAATCCCTTAAAATATCAGCACTTAGGAAAAAATAGACATAAAAAGTAAAAAGTTCTTACAAAGTTATTGTTGTTTGGATTTCAGGCAAAGCTCTGAGCTTACCATTTATTATTTTGTGAGTGTTCATACATCGCCATAATTTATTGTAGGATATTTATTTCTACACAGGTTTCCATGTTTTGATTGTATTTACAGGCCTTATGTCGCAAGTGATTTAAAGTTGTGCACTTACCAACTAATACAGTTGTTTCAATCTTCAGATTAAAAACAGCTAAGATGTATCTTTCTTCTTTATTTTTTTATTTCAAGTTTTTTTTTACATAAGTTGAGTGGGTGTCCATGTTTAAGTGCTCCTAGTAGTCATCGGCCGATGTACATAGCATAGCTGAGACAACATTATTACTATCCTCTTATATATTTATATTTTTTTTTTACCTCCATAAATTTTTTACTCATACAACAATTTTTCTCTCTCATTATACATTAAAGTCAATGAGGGTTTTTTCTTGTGACAACTGTTTTTGTCTCTGTGACTTTTTTTGCCCAAATGCATTAAAGTCAATGTACATTTTCTCTTGTTCAAATGCATTAAAGTCAATGGGAATTTTTTCTTATGGTGATGTTTTTGTCCAAATGCATTAAAGTCAATGGGTGTTTTTTCTTATGGCAATTTTTTTTGTCTCTGAAACTTTTTTGTTCAGGAGTGAACTGTGATCATTCATTCGTATAGATAGGGCTCTATCTGTGGGAAAGAGTAAAGATAAAATATACTGTACATATATACATATGTTGGATTTTGGTCTTGAATGTGTAACTTGAATCTGCTGCCTTCTATTAACTAACTAACTATTGATGACTGCCAATGTATATCCTGTAAAAAGAAATAAAAACATTGAAATATAAAAATTTGCAGATGGCAAAATGGGGAATTTCGTCCCGAATCCACGCCTGGCAAAAAAATTAACTCATTGCTACACAATAGGCTATCTATCATGATAAACTCATTTAAGATAGCTAAGATCAGACAATATATAAAGTTAACTTGAAATTTTCTTTAACAGTCAAAACTCAGAAACCTTAGGATAACATGCTAGTGTTTGGATTTAAAATATTTTTAGTATAGGAAGGGCAGTGATATTGAAGCTACCTAGGCCTCAAAGGATTATTAACATGTATTTCTATAGCGCCAACTTGTTGCGTAGCGCTGTATTGGATTAAGGAAGGGGTCCTTTGACAAGGCTATGAATGCAGGGAGGCAGTAGGGTTCAGAGCAAGGCTATAGGGAAAAAAGAAGGGGGGAGGTACAGTACCTTGAGGCTGCTAGGCAAGTATAGCAGAAGATTGTAGAAGTTCAAGTGTGGCAGTTATGGAGAACAGAATACAGTAAGTGAAATTACTGAAAATAAATGTTTTAGTATTCTTTTTAGCTGAACATGTCCATATGAACTGTTCCTTTACAATTGATAATGACAACATAGCCCAGTTGATTCAGAAAACTTCCTTGGAATAAGCTGTAAATAGGTCCTGTCCTTCTCCCATCATGCCAATAGCCTAAAGTAAAACTTGTCACTTTTCTTCACAATATTGTCTAAATCTTAACTTTTTCTCAAATAAACAATCACTCTTGCCCCATCCCATCTCCCAGCACTCTTTCTTTTATCTGCTCTCTTTGTCGCAGAGTAACTTTTCTTTCACTACTTCTCTTTCACACCACCTACTTTTACAGCCATCTCTTGCTTTAAACTGCACTATTTGCCTTGCCTTACCTCTGGAATTCCAGTCCATGAATACTTCAGTAAGGAAAGATGTTCACAGATCTTCTAAACTTAACTCTAATCCAGTATATATGTGAACTGCATTCAGTCTTAGCACTGAATTAATGACCCAGTGTGAATTCCCTGTTTTATTTTTATTTTTAGTTCAGGTTTATTGAAGTATCATCATTCAAAATGCATCATTCAAAATGTAAGATAACAAGACAAGTCAATTGTGCATAACATATGATACATATCAATTTTACAGAATTTCATTTTAGATGAACTGAGGCTAACTTAGTAACACTCACACCCTTTTAGGAGATAGAAATAATAGAAATTTTTACTTTGTTGGCATTATAAACAGGTATATGTGTATTTTACATCAAAGTTTGCATTTTAGTTACAAAATAGATGCACAATTGAATGTGTCTCTTGGTGATTACCTATTTGTTTGTTTTCTATGGATAGTATTTTTCACTGAACATGTGATGTCCTCCTTTATATATACAGTAGCTTATTAACTATTTTATACCATTAACCTCTAGTAGGGGGAATTGGAATTCTCCAAAATATTGCTATAAGTGGCGTAGCAGCGATTAAAATTTGAATCAAAATCCTCTGCATTTATTTCATGATACAGCAAAATTGTGGATGCACTTTTGGGTCATTTTATCCCTGTGATTACTTTGCATTCTAGAGACAGAGCAGCAGAACATATCTAAAACCAGGCTGGATAAGCACTGTTTTGAGAGGGTACCTCAATCCAGCCCACATCTCCAAGTTGTTAGATATTAAGCCCATTTGCTTTAACATTACTGGGGTCCTATTCTATTGACACAATAGAATTTATGATTTATGTTACTGGCAACATTTGGCATTAGTTTAGATTTTTTTCCCAATCCTGTTCAAACTCCATTGGGCTGTGTATGTGTACAGCAAAACACCTTTATTATTGAATATAAGCTTATAGAGAAGCAAAAATGCATGGGGAGGTCAAGCCTCCATTGCATAAAGGGACATACAAAGTGCAAAGTCTGTATATGGAAGGACCTTCATTTGTCAAATTGTCACTGTTTGTCCAGAATGGAATTAGGTCTTAAGTTGTCAGAAGAAGATGTTATGGGTTTTTTAGCCTGAAGATTGAGGAAGGTCCCACATCTCCCATACCTGGTAGGAGTTCTGTGTTGTTGTGGAATGACATTAATGGAGAAGGATATGTAACTATTTTGACAGAGGCAGTGTCAATCTAACAAGCCCCCTCCCAACAGTACCATGCTTCTACTCCCTTTTTCAAAAAATAACATACCAACCACATGTGATACCTTGGGTGAAAAGGCCACATCTTTAACATTAAATCACATAAATTTTATTGGAATATACAAACAAAGATATATAATATTACATTTTGTAACATCTGATAATAATAAATGAACACAAGGGTTATGGGTCCACCTGCTGACCTTCCTAAGCAGAGTTTTCCTCTGTAACTCCACTCGGAGCGCCTACTGCTGGAAAACTATGCTAATTCCTCCAACCTATACATTTACTCCCTTTTTTCTAAGGAGGGTGAGTGGTATCTGTTCAAGGTAAAAGAGAATGCTCTCTTCACTCCCTTCCTCTTTTAAGCCCTTATGTCTCCACCCATACCCAGAGCAAACTCAGGAACTACAACAACCATAATTCCTAATGCCCTCCTCTGGCTCCCTCCTTCCTATCCCTGGAATGGCCCTGTCATTTTCAGTTCCTGGCTCACTTCCACAGGCATTCTTTAGTTCATGGTTTAAGGAGAACCATAGAGAGAATTTAGTATAGTCTACTCTAGCTGGAATAAAAGCTTGGTAATACTGTATGTTTAAGAATGTCTGCTCTTCTCTTAAAATGGGAGTGTATTGGATTTCTAAATCTGATTTCTATTTTAGCAAGGGGAAATAACTATTACTGGATTATTATTATTATTATTATTCAGTCTGTATTTATTTTGTAGTCATTTAAACCTGTTAGTTTAAATCTTCATTCTTCAATTACCATTGCAATTATGCTGTAAATAAAACCCCTGCTTTTCAAAGTGGACATTAAACTTTTAAGTAATTTATGGCTGATATTTTAGCAATTAGCTTTGAAATGGAATTTGGTTCTGCGAACTTGACAAAGATCTCAAAAGATTTACTGCAGATTAGACAAACCTTAGAGGCATTGAACTAATTAATGACAACAAAAGATATACTAATTTCAATCTAATAATTATCTAATATTATTATCTGTCAAGGCAAATGTTATGAGCTAGGAATTCTATCATATTCACAATTAGCATGCTCTGCTGAATGTCACTGTTGGCATATTTTGCTTTTTAAGCAGTAGATTATAGTCAGTTCTGTTCAATTGCACAATTTTTTTGGAAATTATATCAAATGTTGTTAGTTAAATCCATGCAGAAAAAGTTAAATTTGGTTCACTTTCATTCAGTGAAAGGTGAATTGAATAAATACAGATATAGAGATGAGCAAACCATACAGAGTTTGTTTAGCAAAAATAAATATTAGTCTAAGAAAGAATGGGGTGTTTCTGCTGAAACTCAAACTGACAAACGGTTATGGGCTTTGGGATTTCTTGTTTGTATAGGATAGGGGCCTATGCACAAAAAGCCAACTCTAATTTTTCCAAACTCAAATTTATAAGATTTATCAGTTGAGCAAATCTTGAAAATTCAAATGAAAACCAATGGTGGGTGCTTATAGAGAAGTCAATGGGAGATGTATGTAAAACATTCAAACAATTTTTTGTCTCTTTTTAAACAGTTTAATTTATAAAAATGAATTAATGGAACAATGCTTTTTCATTGTGAATATGTTTTTGTTCAATTTAGGTTTTTATAATATGTTGGCTATTGACACTATGGGGCTGATGTACTAAGGGTCGAAGTGTATACTCGAATGCAAAAAAATTGATATTCGAAGTAAATTTTTTAAAAACTTCAACCATCGAATAGGTTACTTCGACCATTCGACCATTTGATTTGAATGGTCGAAAAGTAAAATCCTGCAACTTCAAAATTCAAAGTACAGTCTCTTTAAAAATCCTTTGATTTTTTTTACGTCACCAAATAAAAGCTGCTAAAGTACTATGTTAGCATATGGGACCTGCTAGACTATTATTTTATCCTTCGACTTCGATATTCGAATATTTCTAAGTATTTTACACTTTGAAATTTGACCCTTAGTAAATTAGCCCCTATGCATCTATATGGAATTAATATTTGTAACAAAGTAGTGTGAGCAGAGTTATGTTTTGAAACACTAGATGGATGCACCCTGTGGTGTGTAAAACAAAAGGTCTCACCATCTACCAGTTGTAGTGAAACAGTAATAAATCCTTTTAGGCAGAGCAGATGCAGAGAAGCAGTCTTGCAGCTTCCACACTGAGCTTGTTAATGCTGGTATTGGGAAAAGATTCCTGAAATCCTGAGGAGATAGAAATGATCTGGATGATGGGAAATCCCAAAGCCAGGTCCACTGCACATGCTGGCAACTTATAACAGGGGTGAAGTCTTAGTGATTTTATAGGGATTACTGTCCTAGCAACAGCTCAGGAATACTGCACTATTGCTATTCACTATAATGGCTGAATGGAAAGGTTTAACTAACTCTCTACACTCTGATTCTGGGATTCTCTATATGAGTAAATGTTCTGCAGGTCAAACCACCAACTCCCCAAACAGATGAGCGGGAAAACTCACAGGAGAGAAGGACTGATGGATAAGTAAGCAACATCATTATGCAGCTCATGAACTTTGAACAACACATTTAAAACATAAAACACAGCATATTAAAATCTGTATGTAAAGTTGACCATCAAAGAGAATTCTCTGTCAACTGATCATTTTATCCTGTCAAACAAGTTCATAACTCAACTATATTTAGTTAGCAACCCTGCAAACTATACTGAGCTTTATGCTTTTTGATACAGTCTGCTATTTCCTCTGTTCAAGGTTCTTAACTAGTGATGGGCGAACTTATTCGCCAGGGGCGAATTCGCGTCGAATTCCCACGATTCGCCACTGGCGATTAAATTTGAGAAATGCCAGCAAAAATTTGCCAACGAAAAATTCGCCCAAAAAACGAGTCGCGCGACTTGTTTCGCAAATTTTTTCGCCAATTCACGAATTTCTCTGGAAATTCGCGATTTTTTCGGCGAAGCGAAATGCGGGAGATTCGCCCATCACTATTCTTAACAAACAGTTAAACATGCCTATATGGGAAAAAAACAGGACAGCAAACATTGTTTTATTGAAGTTATTTCTATATATGTTGCAGATTTATGATGATTTAATATTTATAATGTGTAGACTTTGCAAAACATCAGCATATCATAAATTAATACAATGAGTTTGATATAAAAGTTAAATAAAAAAGAAAACCAATGGAAATAATTATGTAAAATATAAATCAAAATTGTATGATGGATTACATGTAGAAGTACTGTATAGCCACCTGCTAAGTGATGAATGACTTGGTATTCATGATATACTGCTGTAAGCAAATCTTTATACAATGATTATTCACCAATCCAACACCTGGACTTTATTGCTAGAAATAAATACCCTGAATCCAAATAATAACATGACAATTATATATATAATGAGTGTTTCAATGTATTCTGTGTCAAAGCGATGCAAGGGTATTTTTTACTCATTAAATAGCTTTAAAATGTGAAGCTTTTCAGAAAATAATTAAAAAAGGGACACAGTGACCCAAGGGTTAGCACTGCAGCACTGGGGTCTTGAGTTCACCCCTGTCCTAAGCAGTAAAGTAAATTCTGCAAAGAGTTTATGTTTTCCCTACATCTGCATGGGTTTTCAGCCCACACTCGAAAAAACATACAGTGGGTTACTTGGCTCCTTATTAAATCAAAGCTGTGTAATGTATGTGTGAATATTATAGGACCCAAGATTGCAAGCTGTAAGGGACTGATTGAATGAAAAACAATCTCTGCAAAGTGTTGCATAATATGTTCACACTATTTAAATGAAGGATGAGAGACAATAATAGAAGATGTAATAAAAAAAAATTGGTTGGTACCAATGATACAACTTTTATGAGATCATCTTCAAGAGATTGTTAGGGAATGCAGCTACAAGTGCTGCTGATCTAAACTGGAGACAAACTGATGCTGTTAAAGGCATTTGTAACTAAAATCGCTCTAACTGCTTCTGTCCTACCTCTTGAATTGTCATCCTGCACTTATTAAAGCTGGGAATCACTGAAGCCAACCTGAAAGGGTCTGTAATTCTAGGATTCATGTAGCAGGTTGTATCAATAGATGCAGTGCCAAAAAAAATTTACATGCTAAGGCCATATTAATGCTGAGTGCCGGAAGTGTCTTAATTCCAACTTTATAAGTGTCATCCACACTTTGCATGGAAAAAATCCACACAATGGCATTTGCTTCGGGAGGAGCCCTCCACTACTCAGATGCCACCAGGAATTAATGTAAGAAAACCAAGGAGAGAGTTCTGGGCAGGCTAGGGAACAGAACATGTAGTAATAGAGTGGGGAACTGGAAGTGTAGTCTAAGGCCAGGCCAAGTCGATACCAAGTGGGCAGCACAGTACAAACACAATGATGACCAAGCATCAAACCTGAACACAGACAAGCATAAAACCAGGAAGTGGTGCAGGCATGTGTCATTTTCAGCTTGACATGGAGGAAAATGGACGTGGCCGGAGTCCCTGACAGGAGTGCATTTCACCAATCGCACCCTAGACCACCAGGTATTTTTACAATGTCACTTTTGAGTATTCTCTGTTAATATTGTACTTAACATAATTGTCCAATATTAAACTTGGGGGGCAATATTATCACATTATAAATGAAATTATGTCTTTGTATTGGATATTAATTTTATCGAAAATATTTCTATGTCCAGGAACACCTAGTGAAAGCTACCTCCAGTCACTGTACTGCAATAGGTTTTGTAACATATTAAGGAGAGCAAAGTCAGAGTACAAAACTGTATATGTATGAAGAACACTGCCCTAAGAGTGACTTTATTGAAAAGCTTTAAATAGGCAGGTTTCCAATGAGCCAGACTTTCTTTTAAAAGTTTCTGGGTGTTACTGTCCTTTACGTTGCACTAACCCCATAAGAACATTACTATTTTTAGCAAGATTGGTTTAGCCTCATTCCATTCAACTCCGCCTTACAACTTTTTCTTCTTTTCATTAATTTCATTATGAAATATCTCATATTATAACTAGTCTTTGAATACATTAAGAACGTTTAATACATGCCCATATCATGTCATGCCTAAACTGCTAAAGTTATTGATTTATTGACAATTCATTTCATCAACAATGATTGAACGATCATCCCCAATAAATTTCTGTAATTGTTCCGGCCTATTAGTGGCTTGATTACACAAGAACTCCCTGTGGGGGCATTACTGTATGTAAATCCTGCCACTAGTTGACACTAACTAGAAATTATTTCCAAATAGTAATCCACCATATTCTTTGCACACTGCTTTAAAAACTTACTGCAGGTCTCTCCATTTTCCAAACACAGAAACTTTTGGTTGTCCCATCAATCAGCAGAGAGACAGGCTAAGTGAGGCACACTGGGACCCTCCTCATTTACTATCCATTCCCTTAGTTGTACAAATGCAGATGAGCATACTCTAACACTACACTTTGCACCTCGTACCAAATTTTGTATTCAACACAGGGTGCAGATCTCAGCTAACCCCTCAGAAATGTTCTGTGCATGAGCACTATAAGTGTGTTCTTGCACTTCTGCCCTAGGGAATAGTATACACCCAATAATATATCCAACCTCTAATAATGATGAATGTGTTAACAATGTTTATCCTCAGGACCTGAAAAATTAGCTCTGTACCTACAGACAAAGTGTAGCTTTTGAAAAACCAAAGTGATCAATTAGCATGGCTCTGTTCTATTCACTACATTCTTTTAATCTCTTCACAATACTATCAAATGCTTTACAGGTTGGATATTGATAGTTTCAGACTTACCCTTTAAATCCTACCATTTTGTATGTTTATATTTACTTGTCACAATTACATCTGTCTACTGCTATATGCCAAAAATGTGTTGGCTTGTACATTATTTTGTATAATTAAATGCAGGATTGTAAATGTAATTCTGGTCATTCCCAGGTTTTCAGTACTGTATTTTACAAGAGGAATGTATTAAATTTTACAATCACTTCATGCTGTTTCTGTATAGGCTTTCCAGAACCCCCCTTAAATCTACATATCTACTGTACAAATTACAGCATCAGCATGACTGGTTTCTAATTAGTTCAAATACTTTTTATAGGCTGTCATGGTTGTTAAAGTATGGAGTCAAGCAATGTAAACTAATCTCAAAAGGTAATCAACATGTTTAACCCACCAAACTGGCTATATATATTCTGATATTGTTATGCAATACAAGGAATCAGGAATTGAATATTCTCATTAGCTTGGTTAAAACATTTTATAATATGTGTATAGCCAATGGTGCTGTTTTTTGCCATGAGACAAGCCCTTCTTGTTTACAGTTGAATTCTATATGCGCCATGATCGTCATGATAGAATTATACTGGTATAGAATGATGTATGCAACTCATTCCCAACTGGCATTTTTACATGGGTGGCCAGTCTGCTGACCAATACTTCCTTCAAAAGATCTGGGATAGAAATGTTCAGGTTAATGATCAGTCTTATAACCATTCATCACTAAATTGCTAATACAGGTATTGGATCTTTTATCCAGAATACCCAGGACATGGAGTAAATAAAGTATTGCCTGGCATAAAAATGTCATTAAATAAAAAAAATAAAAATAAAAAATGAAAGCATTACTTTTTTATATGTAGGGGGTTATCTATCAAAGGTTGAATGTTATAGTTTTTTATAACTCGAATGAACTCACAACTTGAATGATTTCCTTTTTAAGAAATAACTTGAATGGAAAATGCTAGATTCTGCGAGTTGGCAAAAATGTCAAACTTCTTGAATTTCTCAAATTGATCGAGTTTATGGGTAAAACCTTTGAAAAAACTTTAACATGATGCAAGCTTTTAACATCTTCAAATGGTTCAGTGGACCTCTGCCATTGACTCCTTAATGATCCCTAGTAGGGCCTCACCAGTGCAGCTTTGGGCCATCGTTCTTATATTAATGAGCTGGAAAGCAGTGTGGAGACGTGCAACTAAACTGGTAAAAAACGAGGAAAGACTATCAAGACTATAAATGTTGGGGTTGTTTACCTCAGGTTTACTTTTTACAACTACATTAGAGGATATTTTTTCAAACTGAAATAATGATAGGCCCTTTGAAAAATGGAATTTCCATTTTAAACAATGGTGAATATATATATATATATATATATATATATATATATATATATAGATATATTTGAGGATATTTAGAAAGGTTTGAACTTATTATTGCCCTTCATAAACTATGTAACCACTAGCACAATTGAAGCAGATGCATAAGTATGGCTTTAAAAATATACCTAACTCGAATAGTGACTGCCTCCCTCAGTCCATTGTCTTCATGTGAAATTAGCAGAACCTTTTTTTCCTACCTATGTGTGTTGTCTAACTGTACATTTTTTGTATAATTATTAGAAGCAAAAGTAGTATTGTATTCCATACTGAAGAGCTGAATGTCTTACATGTCTGATGTACCTATAGTAGACACCTATAGTAGACATATCAAATGATTAGTGATGGGCGAATCTACCCAGTTTCGCTTCGACGAAAAATGTAAGAATTTCCAGCGAATCGTGGGAATTCCTTGCGATTCGCCCATCACTACAAATGATGTAAAATATGTGGTTAATATGGTATTTACCGATGTCTGAATTTCTTGGGGAGCAGTATTCACGAGTTTCCAATAGTATAACTCCAATTACTTTATGGTAAACCAATGCAGCATATATTATTTATTAAATAATTTATGCCTTGCTCATTTAGATTACGTAGTATAATTTAATTAAACTAATTCAATTGAAAACACAACACACTTTCATTTCAGCAATTCAACAAGGGCACAGGTAGAATTTTTGCCTATTTATAGAAGTAGTATTATTATTAAACTTTTAGTAATGGTACAGATGGCTTAGATTCTATTGTTGAATCTGGTGCACATGATGCACAAAGAGTATCCTTAAATGTACATTAAAGATACTTACATACAATGCTGCTCCTTGCACTTCCGCAAATATTGGACAGGTGGGTCTATCCCTTGCTACTGCAGTTATGCTGGAATTATTCTAAAAACTATAGCCTTGTAGGTGAAAACTGCTTTCCAAATGTCCACTTTGCACACTGCGTGTTGCGAATGAAGTCTTATGAGCCAGTACAGACAGGTGACAATATAAAGCCCCCTCCCCCAATTTTGAGTTAATTTTCTAGTTTATAAATCAACAACCAAAATCAAATGACAAGAGTCTTGGCTGAATTTAGTAGTCTTGGGAAAAACTGTTTTTTTTCATGTTTCAGAAGCTGTTGATAAAAGAATAGGTTTATACTGCATATTTCATTTTCAAAACCCCAGTGTAACTTTATCCATTTATAAAATGATTGCTTGTGTTATAAAGGCTCTCATACAGTAAGTAGGACATTTACTTTTCCCATTATCTGGACCAATTCTGTGAAGTTTTCCTCCCAGCACTGCGCTGTGCATTTCATTTTCTTTTCCTGTTACTTTTCTTTAAAAATGATTGGTATAGGCACATGGTTATCCATGAACCAACTACAGTCTACAATAAATGATTTTAGTGTTTATCATGAACTGTAACTAAAAGGTAATGTGAATGTGTGTGTGTGTGTGTGAATGTGAAATTGTTTTCCATATGTTTACACTGTATTCTCTTTGGGAGTTATGTACACTGTAATAAAAGGCACTAAGTTTGCCCATGCCCAGTAATCCATATAAACCAATCAGCAGGTAGTATTTACTGGTCACCTGTATTGGTTGCTAAGGGGTTACTGCTTCTGGGCAAGCCATCCAAAATTGTATTATA
Source organism: Xenopus borealis (assembly GCA_024363595.1). Lineage (NCBI taxonomy): Eukaryota > Metazoa > Chordata > Amphibia > Anura > Pipidae > Xenopus > Xenopus borealis. Next base: position 32,866,970 of record CM044431.1, read on the forward strand.
CTGGATGTCCCACACATAACTTTAAATGTATTCATTGGGAGTATTAATCTCAGTGGATAAACCTGTGTCTGCTGGACAACCTTTGACCTATCTCTCTGCTACTTTTCATCTCTAAACTACTTGAGCATCTAGTCTACAACCAACTAACCTCATTCCTCTTTGACAATAACCTGCTGGACCCCCTACAATCTGGTTTTAAACCACAACACGGAGGGGTCGAGGCAAGAGCAGGCATGCCACCGCTGACACGCAGCAAGTTCAAACGCCGGTATCACCACCGCAGGTAAATATGGTGGTTAATCTTTCTGATTATAAGCCCACGAATATTGAACTAGAGACATTAAACAAAGGGCTAAACTTTGTACCCACACACACGGCCTCGCCATTTTCCTTACAGGTGGACTTGTTTAAATTTGTAAGGGGGTTAAAATTGAAAGCATTTTTTGCTGAGAAGTCTCCCATAGTAAATAAGAATACAATGTTGCACAAATTAAAATTGAAATTGGGCACTTAGAGTAACTTTGTACCCACTGGGAATTTTCCATCTATTGATATTTTTGAAGCAGTTGTTTCACTTGAATTGTCTAAGTTGTTACAAAGAAACACTAAACCAACTCGTGGTAATTAAACTAAAGAGGAGAGAACTGCTTTAAAGGTATTACATACTAATACTGCAATTACAATCACAAAGGCTGATAAAGGGGGAGGCACTGTATTATTGAACACCTCTGACTACGAGAAAGAAGCCGAACGGCAATCAAGTAATTCTCAACACTATGTAAAATTAAAGGGAGATCCTACTCCTAAATATAAAAACGAGATCAATATATGGTTAAATGAGATAGTTCTGGAAGGGATTATAACAGATGAGATTGCCAAACTCCTCTATACAGAATTTCCAAAAATCCCACAAATTTATTTCCTCCCAAAAATACACAAGAGCTTGGTGAATCCTCCGGGACGCTCTATTGTTTCCAATTTAGGTTCTCTTTGGCAATCATTTGCAATTTTTATTGATACCTATTTACAGGAGGAACATTCCAAATTGACTACATGCCTGGTGGACACCACGGATTTTTTTAACAGATTGGGGAAGATTGTTGTACCTAGAAAAACTAATTTTCTCCTCTGTTCATTGGATGTTAAAGATCTTTATACATCTATTCCACATGAGGAAGGGATAGAATGTGTTCGCATGTACTTATCACAGGGTAGATTACCCACACATACAGTGAATTTTTTATGCACAATGTTGGAATGCGTGTTAACGAAAAAACTATTCAAGTCAATAATCATTTTTATCTTCAAATAGAGGGCTGTGCCATGGGATCTAACATGGCACCTGCATACGCAAACATTTTTATGGATAATTTCAAGAAAAAAATTTTGTTCGCAAATCCTGATTTTTCAAAGTACATTCACGCCTTTATGAGATATGTGGATGACACATTTTTCTTGTGGATGGGGTCACATGACGAGTTAGATGTTTTTCTTACGCATTTGAACACGGTGCATTCTACCATTAAATTCACTTTGGAAACACATCCTACTGAATTACACTTCTTGGATGTGCAAATTAAGTACATAAATAATATATTTGAAACATCAGTATATTCCAAACCTACTGATAAAAATAATCTGGTACAACATACTAGTTTCCACCCTCCTGGTATGTTCAAAGGTCTCCCTAAAAGTCAAGTAAGTTTGTTGAAAAGGGGTATAACGAAAAAGATATGTATGTAATTAAGGAGGAAGTTAACAAAATTCCCCGTAGTGATACATTGGTTAGACGGGAAAAAGGTAAAAAGACTAACACACGGATACCCTTTATTTCCACTTACGATTCCAACTCTAAAGCATGTAAAAATATAATTTTAAAATATTGGGACATGTTGAAAGCGGATCCCAAAACTGGACATTTATTCCAACAACCGCCTATGTTTGCATATAGGAGAGGCGGGAGCATTGGAGACTAAATTAAACCAAAAGTAGGTATTAGTAAAGATCTGCATAGCAGCACTAATATGAAGGGTACTTTTCCATGAGGACAATGTGGTCATTGCAATGGTATTATATCAGGAAATGTTGCAACACATCCTAGCTTGGGCACAAAGCATGAGTTAAGGTGTTTCTCTACTTGTGACAGCTTTAATGTGATTTATTACATTAAGTGCCCTTGTGGTAAAGCCTATATTGGGCAAACCACACGCCCAATTAAGACACGATTGAATGAACACAAATCAGTGATTAGAAATTTTAAAGCGGATGAGGAAAGATTGCAGTCAGGAGGTAATATAAAGAGTTATGGGAATAGTAAGGAAAATAAAATTAAAAAAGAAAATTGGTTAGCAAGACATTTTCACTCCCAAGGTCACCAGGTATCACAGCTTTGTTGGCAAATTCTTGAAAAAGTAGTGAGTAAACAAGGACAGGATATCAGAAGGTTACTTCACCAACGTGAATGTTATTGGATCTGGCTGTTAGGAACTAAGTACCCCAAGGGGTTAAATGAAGAGTATAAATTGTCATGTTTCTCTAAAACAGGGAAACACACCATACTGGTCTAGTTTTCCATTTTTTGGGGTAAGATTTTTTAATGGTTACTGACACAGCGATATATATAAGATATTTTTAAATAATATGTATAAGGAAGCCACAGTCTTATAACACAATCATTTATTTTTTAGAATTTTTACATTGTAACTGAAGTTTGGTTTTGAGGAATGACACGTTTTACACTTCATTTTGGACACTTCTTTGGTCACAAATGCCCAAATGGATTGGGTTTGTATTTATATGACTATGTTTGAATGGGTGGGTTACATTTTTACAAGTCGTTTTCTAATATAGACACACCTGTTGGTTGAGATCCAGAGACGATTGGAGGCCGTCACGAGGGGAGGCTTAATTGGTTAATGAATGGTTTATTGTTTTAAGTATTTATATGCAATCACATTATGTTACCGTATGCTTGACAAAGGGGGTAACCCCGAAACGTTGCACCGCTATTTGCAATAAACACTTTTGTGTTTGATAAGTCCTGTGTGCCTTTGGATTCTTTTGGATGCTTTAACAGCTAAAGCCAACAAAAAATTCTCACTACTAATACTGCTTGGTCTCTCAGCTGCATTTGACACTACAGATCACCCTCTCCTCCTCCAGTCCCTCCGTGACATAGCCCTGTCCTGGTTCTCTTCTTACTTCATCAAGCGTTCCTTCAGTGTCTACTACAACACAGTAGCATCTTCTTCCCTACCTCTTTCTGTTGGGGTTCCTCAAGGCTCTGTCCTGGTACCCTTATTTTTTTCCCTATATACGTTCTCCTTTGGCAAATTAATCAGCTCGGATGGTTTCAACTACCACCTCTACACTGACGATACTCAAATTTATCTCTCCTCTCTGATCTCAACCCAGAACTCCTAACTGCCTGTCCCCTATCTCTACTTGGATGTCACAACGCTACCTTAAATTAAACCTCTCCAAAATGGAAATGGTTCTCTTTCCTCCAACTAACACCAGTAACATCCCAGAAGTATCCATCATAGCTAAAAATTCCACTATCACCCCGTCTCCCCAGGCCCAGTGCCTTGGGGTTATCCTAGATTATGCCCTGTCATTCACTCCTCACATCCAGTCACTTGTTAAATCATGTCACTTCCACCTAAGGAACATATCCAAAATATGATCATTTATCACCCAAGATGCTGCCAAAATTCTAATTATTATTCACTCTCTCATCATATCACATCTAGACTATTGTAACTCTCTTTGAATTGGCCTTCCCCACCAGAGACTGTCACCATTCCAGTCCATAATGACTAGAGGCTAGGCCACTAGGCGTATACACCTCAGCAACCACTCCTCCTCTGACATGCTATTCTGCCAATCCCTGCACTGGCTTCTACTGCCCTTCAGATTTAAATTCAAATGAATGACCCTGACATTCAAAACACTTCATAACTCTGCCCCTCCCTAAATCTCTGAACTCATCTCTATATACTCACCCAACTGCTTACTATGCTTCTCTACTGACCTGCTACTCAACTCTTCTCTTATTACCTACAGTATGCTCGCATTCAAGACTTTGCAAGGGCTGCACCCCTCCTCTGGAATTCTCTCCCATGGTCTGTCCAACTTTCTCCCAAACTTTCTGCTTTCAAGAGATCTCTTAAAACACACCTATTTAGAGAAGCCTACCCTCACTCTTAACTACCAAATGCAATACCACATATAGTACCACCCACTCTGATCTTGCCCACTCCCACACCTTGTGTATCATTCCCTTCCCTTTAGATTGTAAGATCTTTCTGCACAGGGCCTTCCTCACATTTTGTACTGGCATTGATTGTGATGTATGTAACTCCATATGTTCTATGTATGTAATTCATGTGATTTAGTTGTTTAGTATAATCACATTTACTGTACAGCACTACAAAATATGTTGACACTATAGAAATACATAACACAAATACAAATAATAATAATAATAATAATAATAATAATAATAAAGGGATCTACTGTTGAATAATCCAAGAGTTTATAATATGGTCCCCTCATATATTTGTACATGGTTATTATATCTCATGTGTAAGCAATCCCAGTTTTGACAGCTGTTCTTCATAACTAGTGATGGGCGAAACGGCCGCAAATTTTTCGCCGATTCGCGAAATGAGTCGCGCGTCGTTTTTGACGCGCGGCGCGTCGTTTTTGACGCGCGGCGCGTCGTTTTTGACGCGCGGCGCGTCGATTCCGACGCGCGTCGCTTCGATTCCGACGCGTCGCGTCGTTTTCGGCGCGTTGCGTCAAAAACTACGCGCGACTCGTTTTTTATGCGGCGAATTTTTTTGGGCGAATTTTTTGGCCCGTTTCGCGAATTTATTCGCCAGCGGCGAATCGCGGGAATTCGCCGCGAATTCGCCCCTGGCGAAAAAATTCGCCCATCACTATTCATAACTAAAATTACCCGTAACCTTAAACAGTTAAGGCCTCTAAGGACTCTTTATACAGTTTGAGCAATGGTATCAATACTGAACTGCATTTTCTAGATGAAGCCTTACCAGTGCATTGTAAAGGGGACAAATTACCCTCTCCTACTGCAAATCTATAACCCTTTTAATACGCACAAAAACCTTGTTTGCCTTTGTAGCTAGTGACTGGCAATGTTTGCTACATACATATCCATAGGTCCTCCTCCATCAAGACGTTCCTATTACAGCCCTATTAAGGGTTTCCATATGTTTATCTTCCAGGTGCATAAACATACTTACTTATTTGTCAACAGTATCTTACCTGCCACTTAGCCCCAAAGAGTGCCTATGTGGCCAGAATCCCTGCAAATGTGCCACATCCTGGCTATAATGAATTGCTGTGTATAGTTTCGTGTCATCTGCAAACACTGATTACTTCCAATGCCCACACCCAAGCTATGAATGAACAGATTAAATACAAATAGATCTACTACTCCATGGGATCATAATGATCATAAAAAGCAGGTGTTTTTGTCTGATATGATCTGTATTTCATAAAGCCATTGAAGAATACTACCCATAATGTAATTCTCTAGTACATAATCTTAAAACTGATCCCTTAAAGTTGCAGATACAAACTTCTAACTTACAGACTTGAATAGTGTTGGTTTTCATGCCTAACTCATCCTCAATTGACATTAGCTTGTTGAAAATGTTCCTCTAAAACTTTAACTTAAACAAATACTTAAAACAGTGCTGCTAAAGATTCCCAGCCACCTACAGGATGCTATGTATCCTCTATACTGAACAAAGCTGGTTTGCTAAGAAAATTACCTGCACTAAGTTAAGAAAAATAACAATAACTCAATGTGTAAGAAAACTGAGAATATTATAAAATAGCCAATCACAATTAGAGTTCAAAGTATATATAGAGTTCAAAGACATCCCACTTCACAAATAGGCTCCTGTGGCTTAACCCACATGTAAGGATAATAAAAAGTATGATATTATTTAAAAATGACAAACATTTTTTAGAACTTTTAAATACTCCAAGGCAAATGTGATAAAAAAGAGAAAAACTTTGCAAATAAAAATCCACCTGTCACAATTTAATATTCTTTGTTATGCTTTGGGAATCTTAATTTTGCAAACCTTTAACACTTGCTCTGGAGTTTTGTTAAAAAAATGGTTGCAAAATTTTTATTTAATACACTGTGAACGTTTGCATATGCAGTTTGTTTGCAAAACTTTGCAAGGAAGTCTTTGAGGTCTCAATCAGGCAAAAATAGCTCAAACATGGTTGCTAACAGGCGCAAGCATCTTTGCAAACATTTTTTGTGATAATGAAGCATATTACATCCCCCCCACATGTTTTGTGCAGCAGCAATAAAGAAATCTACAAAACAAAACCTTGAATTCAGTGATTGACTTTCTTAAAATCTTTTTTTATATTATTTTTTATCAACAGTAAAAGATCGTTGAGTAAAAGTGGTTAATTCCAATCAGCAATATTCAGAAAAGGATCAAGAAATAATATATTTTTTGGGGGTACTTCATATTCCCAATTAAAAGGATATTGACATTATTTAAATGTAATTGCTATTTTAAATAAAGAAATTAATTTCAAGGGGTGCTGCCATTTTTAACATTTTTTTTAAAGATTTCATATGTATAGCAATCCCATGCGCAAGGCAAGACAGCATTATTTTAGATAGTGTTGATATTGCTATCATCTGTTTTTCAGCCAAGACTCCAGTTCCCACAATACCTTGCATGATTCTGTTATTCTCCTTATTCTAAAGTCTGTTACCAAAGATTATGCAAGACAATTTGGGAGCTAGTGTCTTGGCTTGAAAAGAGCTGACTATTGATACAATGTTTTAATAAGTTGTAGAAGTAGTCAAGTTAGTCAGAGAGGTAATAGTACAAGACAGACAGATACTGGTTTCAGGGAAAAGTATATTTACATAACTTTTTTAAACTTTAAAATCATTAAACATTTTTTATTTTTGTATAATACAAAGTTTCTTAAAATTACACTTTCTACTATTCTAAAAAATATTTTTTTTCATACTTTTGGCAGACATCTCTCTTAATATCATCTCAGAAAAACATTATCATAAAATAAGTAGAATGTGTTATATTCCCTGTCTTATAAATTGTGAAACATATGTGTAATTTCTCACTTATTTTGTCGGACATATTGCAATTTTTGGCAACCTCTCTACAAAAACTGTCTGCTAGTTACAATAATTTGTCAGCGTGTTTTCCAATACTCATTCATTGTTTTTTCAGTTCTCTAATACAGATACAGCGAGCATGCCTAAAAAAATGTTTTCAAATAATAAATGTTGCAAGTTACTGATATAATCACACCTTCTCTGTCCTATAAAAACATCTGATTTATGGAAACTGCAAGTGATGGGAAACATCTGTCCAAATTCTGAAAAGATCTGCATAAATGCCTATCAAACACTTTAACAACATGCAGTATGCTAATTAAAATTCGAAACAGTTGGTTACCTGTCTCATTCTTCTATTATTCAGAACATTCATTATTAGTAAACCACATGGAAACATCAAAGTCAATTCTCTTTAAAATGTGCTTACCCACTTTGAAAACAGTACTTGACAATTATTTCTGTGTAAATATGTAACATTATTTTTCATTGTAAATATATTAAGAAAACATTTAATTGTTTAGATTTATTAGTAAATGTAGTTATTTTCAATAACATTTAGAACATTCTAAATCAAGTCTGCTGGCAGAAGAGTATTCCCCCTGTAAGCTTTCAAGGGATGTGTTGCTATAAAGCAATATTCTTAATTGTAGAGCTAGAGATGTGCTGATTGTTAGAATGGGTAAGTTAGTACAGTGTATCAAGTGACCTGACTTTACCTCTAGAAGGAAAATGTATTTCACTAGAAGGAAAAATTCCATGTGATAAAATCAAAGATAATGGTCTGATCATTTAACCAAACTCTATTGTACGTTTTCCATACTATTCATCATTGTAAGTAGTGATGGGCGAATCTACCCCGGCACGTTTTTGACGCCCAACGTCAAAAACGATGCACGACTCGATTTCTTCAGCGAATTTTCGTCAGCTAAATTTTTCATTGTCGTTTCGCTAATTTATTTGCCAGCGGCGAATTGCGGGAATTCGCAGCGAATTCGCCCATCACTAATTGTAAGTTCGTTATTTCATTACATTTCATGGACAAGACTTTTTCTTTTACCCTACCATGTTAATTTCAATATGTGTCCCCACCAATATTTCCCTTAAATATAAGAGGTTAAAGGGGAACTAGTATAAAAACAAAAAGTTTTTTTATGGAAATAGGTAACTTTCTAATGATAATAAGTTGACATTTCTATACCATTTCTGAAATGATAAAGTTTAACAATGATAGTTCAACTTTAAAAGAAATGTGTCCTAGAATATCTAAAGCAGTGTGCAAAAAGGGTTGCAGATCATGCATAGTCTACTGCATTCTATAGATGAAAATATAGAATTCATCTGAACTGCGTTTTGATCAGCTATGTAACAGATATAAATGGAGTGTATCTAATGCAGTTCTTTTGGATGGTATCATACATATTAAGGGGGTGGTAAGTATATCAAGAATATCTAAAGATATAAATATAAGCCATAATTAAAAATGTTATGTGCTGTGAAAAAATATGGTTTTGCTATTCATAGGGCATTCATTTTTAATGGGAAATTAGTAAATTGTCAGGTAATGTAATGTTGCCACATCTGCCCAGGATCTGGTAACCCATAACAAACAATCAGGTCTTTGTTTTCTAGGGGGTAATTTAATAAGGTATATTGAGATAAATTCAGGGTTTTTTAATGTTAATGATAAATTCAGAATTTATAAAAGCCTTACGATATGTTCGGACCGTTTTCACAAAAATTCAGACTTTTTTACGTGAAAATATCCTGAACATAGGTACTTGCCACCGAAAACATTGTATATTCTGTACAAACATTGGAATTTATCAATTTAAATTTGGATTTTGACGTAAAACAAAACTACGGTAGGTTTGAGCTGTCGAGGACCATTGAGTCCTTTGGGGGAGTTGAAATCACTATATTTTCGTGATTTTTTTTTAGCAATAAGTTTTTTTCTAAATTTAATAAGGGGAAGTGAGCTTAATATATGAGATGGCACTTTTTAAAGTGGAAGTGAGCCTAATATATTAGATGGCACTTTTTAAAGGGGAAGTGAGCCTAATATATGAGATGCCACCAATTCCCACCTCATGTCAACTACTGTAGATGCCCATCAATATGGGCCAACCAGCAGCTTTGGTGGAGATCTTGGATGTGTTGCTGCGCAGTTGTAGGCTGGAGTGTGTCAGGCAAGCTCACGGAGGCCCATACAGTCCAAGATGGTCCCTCCACAGATGATGCTTCCAGGCCTTGGCATTGATACCAGCAGAAGCAACTGTGGCAGCAGCATCAACAGAAACTAAACTTTCATTAAAATTCAAGCTGGACTTTCAGAAACATAAGGAGCTAGCAATTATTGAACTTATTCAATTATTGAACAAGTACTAGTGCTCCATTTCTGTTTACGAAATGAGCTTCTGTACCACGTCCAGATAGTTTGAGGGTAATTGTTATAATTTCCATAAAAACTGGGCGCAGTACTGATGGGAAAATCTGACAGGTTTTGTTTTGGCAAATATTTGAAAAATGGGTCTAACAGCAGTAGAAACCTTTCAGGTAGCACTCAGACTTGCTCAGAATAAACAACCAGTATGGTCCAAATGGATTCCCCTATGGGGAAATAAATATCTCCCACATTTTAGCACGGTTCCAGACATCGCTAGATGGGCGATTGCTGGAGTTAAAACGCTAGGAGACACCACCATGAACGGGGACTGCAAACAATTCTATACACTCCAAACTGAATTTCAACTTCCAGCAAGTATGTTATTTAGATACTTTCAGTTAAAACATGCCTTCCAATCCCAGTTTTCCCAAAGACCACTAGCAGTAATAGAAACCACAAGGATTACCTTTGCCGACCAGATCTGACAAAAATACTGACCTACATGTACAGTGTACTGATGCAAATGAATATACCACAACTGAGTAAAGGCAAACAACAGTGGTGTGAGCATATTCCAGACCTGGACGAGGAGATGTGGAAAGATGCCCTTGCCTTAGTACCCCAACTAACCATCTCTAGCAGGGACAGATATATACAGACCAAATTTCTCAACAGGGTATATTTAACTCCACAGACTAACAGGATTTACCCTGGAGTTTCAGATCAATGTCCCAAATGTCTTAATGCTGTAGGTACATTTCTTCACGTCTTTTGGGAATTCCCAATAATCCAAGGTTTTTGGCGGGAGATTCTTATGTATGCAGAAAACACCTTAGCACTCCCTAATATTATGACGCTCAAATTATGCCTCTTAGGTATCACAGAAATGCTACAAATGAGACACTCTGACAAGTTATGTTATTTACAACTGTTTTATTATGCCAAAAAAGCAATACTATTACACCCATGAGACCACCTTCATTGAACTTTTGGAAAAAACTCATAAATGACTCTTTGCACAAACAAAAGGTGGTATACCAGTCCCAAGGATGCTGTGGTAAATTTAAAGCCATTTGGGGAACATGGCTTGAAACGGACACAAGGCCTGGATGACACCCTAAGAAATAGGGAAAAGAGACAATGATGATTACAACAAGAAAACTGATGTAGTATGCTCTAATAACCCCCCAGCTCAACCCTCCCTTTCTCGTTTCCTTTTTTTTTTTTTTTCTTTTTCTCTTCCTCCTTATACGCTCTCTTCTACTTCTTAACCAAGGGGGCTCCTTGGTACTGTTGGAAAATTAAAATGCAAAATAAAAACCTTTAAAAAAATGGGGCTAAATTCAACAAATGCATTGAAGATAGATTTTTTAAATACGTGACAATCGTTTTCACTCATTGGAGTCTATGGGGTGTTTATTTCCTGCAAAACCTGGCAAAACAATAGACTAATAACTAGTCCTAAGGACTAATGTCACTTAAAGGAGAAACAAACCCTTTACTAAAAAGAAAGAAATATAAACAGAACATAGACATAAGAATACTTTTTACAAAATGCAACATTCATCCATGCACTAACATAACAACAATAGGAATAATATTTACCTTCAGACCCTATGGGTGGGTCTTGCACTGCCCCACTGGCACCCTGGGGCTCCTCTTCTGCACGGGCCTATGCTGCCGCCTCTGCGGTGGTCTGAGCAGAGGCTGCTCTCCTCTCCCTGTCTGTGGGTCCTTGCTGCCCTAAAGCTGGCACTGAAGCTACAAGTTTAAAAAAGGAAACATAATGCTAAGCAACATTTGTAATATTGTATGAAGGAAAACAGTCAGAATTACACATTGTCTGTAGAAAAGAAATGAACATTGATTCATGAGACAACCACAATAGCTGTACATTCTATAACACAGTTGAGTGGCGTGGGGGGGGGGGATACTTAAAAGACTTATAGACAAATACACAAGGTCCTCTGCACTCAACCCATTATTAATATATTTAAGACATTGAGACATTTTGTGCATACAGCTGCTAAAAAATGCCTTACCCTTTAAACAAAACAGGGATTCTTTGTCCATATATTGCAATATATTTAAGCTGACCAACTACATCAAAGTCATCCCGTATCTGGCCAGTCCTACGCTCAATTTTCATCTGATTCATTAAGAATTCTATTGCTTCTTTCTTTGGCAATGCCATGCTAAAGTGTTTCTTGTGAAATTTCGGAAATTGTCACAAAGGTTGCATAATTTTCCATAATGTATCAGCATAAAAGACCCTAAATATGAATGCCAGTGGTCTACTGAACAATTTGATGCCCAATATGCATGAACATACCAAACTATATGGCGCACAGAAACCCCCAAACCTAGTTTAATTATCAATGCACAGTACCATTAGGCAATGCACCATTCGCAATAGCAATAAAACAGTTTTTCAGGCAAAAAAAACAGACATGGTAAGAAAAAAAAGCCTTAAAATAGTTAAGTGTGTATGCATGTATAAACTTGGCACATAGTGTGGGTGTGTGCATGTGCAAGTGTGTGTGAGTGCTGTGAATATGTGTACTGTATGTGTACTGTATGTGTGTTTTTATCTACTGTTGCACTTGAAGGGTTAAAGTGTTTATAACATATATGAATGCTTTAACTGAAAAAATAAAGAAAGAATTTGGGTTTCACGTTTGATTTGAAAAATACTTTTATTATACAGATTTTTATGTCTAGATGACAGGTCCCCTATTTAATGAATAATCATGCTAATAATAAAGAAGGACAAAAATGTAATGTGTAAAATGCATCCATTGATTCTAGAATGTATTTTGACAATGAGGATTTGTTGTCTGACGTATTTAAATATAATGTTGTTCCTACTCCAGTTAGTTCAGCACTTAATTTTAGAGTGTTTACTTTATTTTGCAAATTGGAAGATACAATGCATTGTTTTGTCCTTACTGGGTTATATGCCAAAAAAACACAGATTGCTAACAAACAAAAAAGGATGACATTAAGGTTGTATGTATCTGTTGTTTTCCCTGAAACTTGTTTACTTTCTTAATGAATCAGAGTACATACTGAATTGTGACTTGAAAAACAGCCTGGACGTAAATGCATTGAAATAATATGTTGCTACAGGCAACCAAAAGCTAGATTAGAATTCCCTTAATCAGATGACATGAGCCGATTCACTACAAAACTATAAAATAACATTAATAGAAAAAGATACATCTCATTGTTTCTTCTTTCAGAGGACATGGTCTTGGATATATTGTTAGGTTTGTTTAACTTCTTGCTGTTATTTATTCCATTTAGGTTTAATTCATATTTAAAGTTTGTAATAAGTGTTTAAAGGAACAGTTCAGGGTAAAAATAAAAACTGGTTAAATAGATAGGCTGTGCAAAATAAAAAATGTTTCTAATATATTTAGCCAAAAATGTAATGTATAAAGGCTGGAGTGTGTGGATGTCTAACATAACAGAATACAACACAACATCCTGCTTTTCAGTTCTCTAAATCTGAGTTAGTCAGCGACTTAAAGGGGGGCCACATGGGACATAACTGTTCAGTGAGTTTGCAATTGATCCTCAGCATTCAGCTCAGATTCAAAAGCAACAGTTATGCCCAATGTGGCCCTCCCTCAATTGACTGATTGGTTACTGCCTGGTAACCAGGGTAACCAGTCAGTGTAAACAAAAGTGAGCTGAAAAGCAAGAAGTAGTGTTCTGTTCTGTTATGTTAGACTTACAGTCACTCCAGCCTTTATACATTACATTTTTGCCTAACTAACTATATTGAAAACATTTTTTTATTTTGCACAGCCTATCTATTTACCCAGTTTTTACTTTTATACTGAACAATTCCTTTAAGAAACTGCTGCTACAACCAATAGCTGTAACAGTCATTTTCTTCCTGGAAATATTGACACCATCGAAATCCAAAGAGGTATGAGTGAGTATTGAAGGTGCCTGACTTGGTATATAATATTGTATAGAATAGGCATACATATGTTTTCTGTTTATTTTTCTACTTCTATAAACATATTCCACTACTAGTAGTTATTGTATGAAATAACTCACCAAAAGTTATAATCGAGTTCCAGGTGCTTAAGTCTCACATCTTTCAGGTTAGGGAAGTGTGAATACAGCTATTCTGAAATACATTCAAAAGGATCCCACATAAAACAAAAGCGCAAACATTTTATTGTAACAAAAAGGGGCACTTAATCCCAGGTTTGTAACCTGTCGACACAGCACTATTTGTTTCTGTACTTGAAACCTTTTCTAAGGTGCTCTTACTGTATATGTCCAACCTTTCAGTTTGTAAAATGGAGTGCAGTAGTTTCTGTTTGCAGTACTGGCAGCTCCTACCAACACTGAATAAAGATGAGTGGTGGGTGATGTATGGACATGTCCTCCCACAACTCCTACCTTGTTCAACCTTTACAATTCAAAGGCAAAAGTGATAAAGGACACTTGGAGAAAGCAAACCATTAAGTACAGGGCAACCTTGAGCCTGCGCACAGTGTGATCTGCATCTACCAATACTAGGGGGCAGATTTACTAAATTCACATGAACGATTCGAAATTCGATCGAATTTTCAAAAAGATTCGAATTCCAATTTTCAAATATTTTTGAAGGCCACTTTGACCATCGAATTTTGAAAATTCGATCAAATTGAATGATTAGAATAATTTGAATAAAATTACATTTGAATATTTGAATATTCGTGAGTCGAATTACTTGCCCTTTAATTTTTATTCGACTGCCTAGTTCGCCAGATTAAACCTACCGAATTGCTATTAAACCCTATGGGAAGCTCCCATAAGGGTTTTTTTTTTAATTTTTCATTTGAATTTAAAAAATTCGATCGAATGGTTAAAATAATTCTAATCGTTCGATTCAAACGATTTAATCGGTCGATCGAATTATTTTTGCAGTAGAAATCTTCAAATTCGAATATTGAATATCAAATTCAACCACAATTCTATTGGTTGAATTCGAGGGTAAATTCACTCTCGAATTCGACCAATAGTAAATCTGCCCCTAGGAGTAGAAATACAAGACAAGTCTGAGATTAATCCTTTACAAACAAATTAAAGAAGTTTATTTTTAATTTATTATTAACTGGTTATAACAAAAGATAAAAAACACTTTGTTAGGAATAGCTTATGATTATGCTGACAGGAGCCAATGTGCTCAGTAACTATACATGTTATGCCTCCAGCATTGTTTAATAGTTTTAATAGTGATTTAGTTGTATGGTTATGCATTGTTAGAAAAAATGTCCTTCTTAGGCCACCATACCTCTCACATGTGACCCTGTGTAATACCAGGAAAATGATCACTGATGCTGCCATCTTTACACTGTTCATAACTAGCAATTCACCATCCACAGTAATCCTACCCCATTCAGCCTTGTGGTAGCATTGTTGGTAGGTATTACTTATTTCACAAGCCTGATCTATAAAGGCAGATCATTCTTTACTTGTTTTTGTAATTTTATGAAAGTTTATAACAGGTTTTATAGGCAGCTATCGCATGGCACTGCAATATCAGTTCCTAATCAGGTATCTAGGTCTATTTAAGATGCCTCTCAACCCTTTAAATAAACACTATGGGAAAAAGCACAGACTGTAAAAATTCACTTATATATTATGATGTATTGTACAGCTTTACTAAGCATTGTCATTTTCTTCCTTCCCTAGTTTTGCACCTTCTCCTTGTAAATAAAACTGAAGTTTTCTAATCTGGTCTCAGTGGATTAATGAAGGAAGGGGTTTAGCTGCATGGCAAGCTATACACTACCCCATGGTAACACATAGTGAGGACAGAACAATACAGTTTGAATTTAAAAACCTTGCACAGACCTCTGTAGACAAATGTAAATGGGCTATAGCTAAAAAAAATGTTCTTGAAACAGGCCGAAGGTCAGGCATGGCAGCAAAAGGCAGAAGGTCAAGGGCAAGCAGCAAATGTGCAAGGTCACAACTGAGGTCAAAACCAGGAAATCAGATCAGTGGTAACAAGAGCAGGATATCAGGAGCAGGGTCAAGGTCAAGGGACAAGTTCTCAGAAACACAGGGCTCTGATTCATCAGAAGGGCCAATGATCCATCATTGGGGAGTCAGGGAAGCAACTCCCCAATGCTGGGAGTGGATCAAAATGTATTGACAGGGACAATACCAGAAAGGTGATTTATAATCCATGACCAACCCAGGTACAGGTTTAACATTGTAGAAAGACTACCCGTGTCGTAGCTAACTGAATATTTAGATACATTGTGGATCCTAAATGGACAATAGGTGAAACTTTAGGTACCTTACTTTTATTTTTACCTTTACCTGTTTGTAAAACTACACAATTCCAAGGTGCTAACAAAGCAAAAGAAAAGGAAAAATGTTCTATTTTCTATATGATACATGTAAAACTAATAAAAAACAAGTTACAAAAAAAAGATATATTGACAGGGAGGCAGTGTCACTGAAGCAAAGAAGCAGCCATCAACATCCATGATAAAACTGTATATCACTTCAGTGAAAATAGTGCTAACACATGCATACATTGAACCCATTACAATGCGCTTAGCAAGACACCAGAAGGTTTATAGGTTTCAGCTCATAGCACCCAGACACAACAGACTACTGCATTAAAAAAATCTGATTTTCTAATAGACAGTGAACTGACTATATAAATCATACCCTATATTATCCTTAATTAGACCAACAAAATCAAATTTTTTGGAAGGTCAGCATGCATTTAGTTGAAAATGCAACTGGAAAAAAAATGTAATTGTATGCAGCGCAAATATCTCCATGGTAACCCTAGAAAAACAAGCCATGGGTGAAGGTATTAAATGTATTTTATCTTGCAGAAACTGATCTGTGTACATCAAGAAAAATTATCTGTATTTTATTAATAATAATAATAATAATAATAATAACAAGAATAATAATAATAATAATAAAAATAGCTTTCCTTAATAGCAAGGGGTCATTCAATCTAAGGGCCATATTTATAAAGAAGTCAAAAAATATAATATATATTATAAAGGTATTTTTATATAATACAAATAAAATAAAAAGTATGGGACCTGTTATCCAGAATGCTCGGGACCTGGGTCTTTCTGGATAAGATTTCTTTCCTTAATTTTAATCTTCATACCTAAAGTTTATTACAAAATAATGTAAACATTAAATAAACCCCAAAATGGCTCTGCTTCCAATAAGGATTAATTATATCTCAGTTAGGATCAAGTACAAGATGCTGTTTTATTATTATTATTATTATTATTATTATTATTACAGAGAAAAAGGAAATCATTTTTAACATTTTTTATTATTTGGATAACATAGAGTCTATGGGAGATGGTCTTTCCATATTTGGAAATTTTTGGATAACAGATTTCCGGATAACGAATCCCATACCTGTATCTTTATATTTAATGCAATTAGTCCTTTGGCAATTGATCATTTCTGTGTCTGTGTTGCATGTCATAGCTTTGTGCTTAAGAACATTTTTTTCTTGCATATTAGACTTTGGGTGGGACTTGCATATTAGACTTTTGGGTGGGACTTTGCTAGTTGCTACGTGACATCATAGCTAGTGAGTAGCCACTCCCATTCAGCAGTAGCTTGAACTGTCTCTCAGAGAAAGCACCCTCATTGCATGTCACCATTTATCAATTGACAAAAAAGTAAGCATTTCTGCTAAAGAAATATATTTGAAGATTTTATTATTTCCCCCTCAGCTATCCATTTAGAGAAATTAATTTTCATGATAGATCCCCTTTAAACAGCCTGTTGCAAAAGTGTAAACACCTTTCTACCATTACATTATGTTATTCATCTTATAAATGATAATCAATTTTTATCATTGTTTTATGAGAAAAGGAATCATTTTTCCAATTGATTGGAGACTGTATCACATGGTTACCACTTCAGATGAGATATGTTAGAGGATCATGGAGGGCTGAGTAAAGGAGAGTCTTGTGAAGGTGATCAGTGAAAGAAGCTAAACATCGCATAGACCCCTGTATTGTTTTAATTATTAGGTGTCATTAGTGATGGGCGAATCTACCCCGTTTCGCTTCGCCGAAAAATTCCCGAATTTCCAGTGAAATTTGCGAATTGGCGAAAAAATTTGCGAAACGAGTCCCAACACGTTTTCGACACATGACTCGTTTTTTCAGCAAATTTTCGTTGACGTTTCGCAAATTTATTAGCCATCGGCGAATCGCAGGAATTCACCCCTGGCGAATAAATTCGCCCATCACTAGGTGTCATGTTACACATGCATAATTTGTCTCAGTTTGCTTTTCCTTGTTTTGGCCCATCTTCCTTCCTGTTATCTCCTCTGAGCTCTGTCTGTTTGGTTCACTCCACTTGACCAGTAGTACATGCTCCATTTTGAACTGCATGTTTATTGCTAGAGTGTATATTATTATAATATTTTGACTGTGACTATGTTCACCACAGTTTGAACAGTCTTCAAGGGGCCATTCTGATTGAGTTCAACTGTCTGCTGACAGTCCTGAGGTTGTAAGTAAATGCTATCTCAAGACAACTCAGATGTTCAGAAAGGGAGTCAGAACAGTCAAAAGATTAATCAAAAGATCATTTGATAACTCTGGAATATAATGTGAAATCTTATACATGGACACTAGGAATATAGCAACTTAAAGACAGCACAGTATCACAGTCATTGCCGTACAGATTGAATATGCCAGCAAACTAACAGAAGCTTTCAGGCCATTAATACTGTTGTGACTCTTGGAGCTTCATCATTCAAAATCAGCTTGTGCATCATACATACACGGTATATCTGTTTGCATTAGCACTTGGCATCCGGACTCCTGTCTGGAGTTCTGTGAATTAAGCTAAAGTGAAAACTGTCTGAATTGCCTTGCAAACACAGGCTCTTCAAACTTCCCGCTATATAAGAGTTGATTCATTTCTCTGCTGCTGAAGGATCTCCTTTTCTGTCAGTGCTACACATTCAGGGAAGAATTAGAATTCATTCCAGATCAGGGAGTAAACCTTGAACCTAGTGCAAAATCAAAGTGCACAACCAAATTGAATTGGAAGGCTCAGCAAAAGTTTGAGACTGATAAAGAGGAATTGCTTTCTGGAATTAACCATTTGTGGTCTAAGACTGTTAACTGTATGTCTGCAGTTTCTCAACCTGCCTTTGATCCTCTTCAACTCGAGGGCACTCTTAAACAATTAATTGTTATCTATGAGAGCTACCACCAATTGTGTTTGGAATATACCAACTTCTTAAAGCAGCACAACTCTGCAGCGACACAGAAAGAAGTAAAGGAATTTAATTAGCTGAATCTGAACAGAGACAGCGTGTTATTGCAAGCAAAGACAAAGGCAGAAGTGAGAATCACACAACTTCATGATTCCAGATCTCATCGTTCTGTATCTAGTAGATCAATTTTTTTTGACCTGTTAAACATTCAGGCAGATACCCTTCTCTACACCCTGGGCACCTGTGCTGACACTATGGAAGCCTCATGAAGGCAAGCTTGTGGTCTTGTAGTAGCTCCTCTGAATAGTAGAATAGAAATGCCATTGCCTACTCTCATTGAGTGCAACTAGATTCCAACTAACAAAGAAGAGATCCCTACTCCTCCAGCTGCTTCTTACAAGTTATAGCTAATCAGATACCCGACTTCGACAAAAATTCTTATATCCTTCTCCTACTTGGCAGAGACATCCTAAGAGTGCACAAGGTCAGTCATCAAATCAATGGAACTCATGATGCCCTGTTTGCCCAACGCCTGGATCTAGGCTGGTTAATTATAGGTAATATCTGCCTGGGAAAAATAAGTCTGCTATGGTTTCTTCATTTAAGACATATGTTTAGTCTAATTGATGCAATACTTGAACTGTGTCCATACCCCTACTGTGTGAAGGAAAAACTATGCAGTAAAGGTATGCAACAGAGCATCACACAAGGTGATAACCTCGACTCTACAGTTTTCAGCATAACCACTTTTAGACAATGAGTTGGCAGCCTCAATTGAAGACAAGGAGTTCCTGGAAATTATTAACAAGGAAGTTTAACAGGATGAGTCCAACAACTGGGTAGCACCCCTAACATTTTGTACCACTAAGAAGGTTCTCCTAAACTCTTCTTCAGGCCCATTAATGAACTAGTGCTTCTATCCAAAGATCAGGATGAATCTCCAAGATAGTCAAGAATAGTTATCTTCCTGGCTGAGTCTGCTGCTTCAGAACTGAGCAACAAGTATTAATGTTAATGTTTGCATTATCCTCCTTTGTTGCTTCCCTCCCCTCTTGAATTCAGATGCCAAGGACAGAGCAATCTTCGTGTACATTAGGCTTTATTACTAATGTTTGTTTGAAATCTAAAGATTTCAGATCAGGAGTGTCATGTTACACATGCATAATTTGTCATGCATAATTTTTAGCTTTTCCTTGTATTGGCCCATCTCCCTCTCTGTTATTCCCTCTGAGCTCTATGTTTGGTTTACTCAACTTGACTGGGAGTACATGCTAGGCTCCATTTCGAACTGCATGTATATTGCTAGAGTGGATAGCATTATAATCCTTTGACCCATCTGAATGCTCACTGTTGTCAGTATATCACCACAGTTTGAAATAAACTTCTTCAAGGTGCCATTCTGATTGAGTTCAACTGTCTGCTGACATTCCTGAGGTTGTAAGTTATTGCTATCTCAAGACAATTTGATGAGTTAAAGAGATCACACTTTCAATGCATAGAAAGGGAGGAAGAACATTAGGGATGCACCAAATCCAGGATTTTACCTTTTTCAGTAGAATTCAATTGCAGCAGAATCCAGATGACTGGCTGAACCAAATCTAAATACTTAAATGTATGTGACTTTTTGACACACAAGGACAGGAAAAAAAATCTAACCACGGGTGCACATTTCCTATCTCTAATTAGCATATGCAAATTGAGCATATGGAAAATAAGACTCAAATTTCTTTCGGTATTCGGCCAGACCCCAAAGTAGTGTATTTGGTGCGTCCCTATTAATTATATTACACTGCAAACCTGGTCTGGCAACCCCTGGGTTCTGGAAAATGCCAGAGGGGCTTCTGTGAGATACCATAGTCAGTCATCATTTAGTAGTGAGCTTGTGGGGGGGTGTTTGGACCTCTGTGTACTTGAAATTTCAGACCTTTTTGAAACCTTGTCCATGCCAGTTACTCTGTCTCGGAACAATTCATGTGGACTGGTATAAAGTGGAGCTTTGGTGGAGGAAAATATTTACAAATTGTGAATTTATGTCTGCAAAATTGCTGAAGATGCTATATTCATGCATACACAGCTGCTGTGCTGACATAAACACCTATTTCATTTGTAAATCTTTTAGTGCAAAGAGAATTTCGCTAGTGCAAAAAGGAAAGACGTGCAAAATGTACTATATGTGAACAATATGTTCTTTCTAAATGACCCCCATGAATGCAAACACAACACAAATAAAATCTGTTTGTGTTCATCTGTGCAACTTCCCAGAGTTGTGTGTACACAGGGTTGATTCAGCCATACATGTAAAAGTTATACACCCTGGTGACCACCCCAGTTGCAATTGCTGCTGAAAGGAAAAATTTATACACAAAACCTATTTACAATATGTCCACAAGCTGTTACGCACTGCATCCCTCAGTAAAGATTGATTGGCACGTTGCCTGACCAACCTCTCTAGTGGATTATTCCTTCATATCATGTTACCAATCAATCATGTCTGTTGATTAAGCCGACTACTAGGTAGGAAATCAAGAAAAAGTAACTTTTGCAAAGTGCTTTGATAACTGTCATTAACATAAGGCTATTTACTTATGAATAAACATGATTACACAACTTGACAACACAACTTTGACATTGCAACCTTTTAAATTTATGCAAAATGATGTTGGTTAGTTTGTTCTATTCTATGAAAAAAGGGTATTTTTTACAATGGAACCTATTTATATCAATACAACGTTTGCCTTGAATGTAGCTAGCTTACCTACCATTCATGCATGACTTTTTAGTCATTTCAACTGGCTCTTGAGAGCACTAGCTCCTGCAGTCAGAACTTACCCTATAAAATAATCTTTTGCTGAACTGATGGTAAACAACTTATTAAAATTCCATGCTTCCAAATTCACAAACTGTACAATTCCATGGTATTTTAAAGTGAGGTAAAGTGAAAAAACAACATTATGTCATTACAATGTACAAATAACGTGCAAAATAAATATCTTTACAGTATACTGTGATGTTTTGAGAATGTGGATTATTTACATATTACATACAGTATACTGGATATTAAACTGAAATAATTTAGAAAATGCGTCTCATGAGTATTTTTCAAAGAAAAATCTGGGACATTAAGAAGCAACTCGGGACATTAAGAAGCACCTCATTGTAAATAAATTTTGAAAAAAAAATTGGATACTTTGATGCAAAGTGATTTTCTCATTATTTGCTTGTAAAATAAATCCACAAAGTAATTTCCTCTACCTTTTTCTAATGTTTTGATACATGCTGAAGCTATAAACACTGTCTTACACATATTTAAATGAAAAGCAGAATTTCAGAATGTCTGAAAACCTTTTAATTAACATCATTGCTGAAAGTTTAAAGGGGTGGTTCACCTTCAAGTTAACTTTTAGTATATTGTAGAAGGGCCAATTCTAAGAAACTTTTCAGTTGGTCTACATTATTTATTTTTCATCGTTTTTTAATGATTTGCAATTTTCTTCTGTTTCTTTGCAGCTTTCAAATGGGGGTCACTGACACCATCTAAAAACAAATGCTCTGTAAGGCTACAGATGTTTTGTTATTGCCACTTTTTATTACTTATCGTTCTATTCAGTCCACCCCTTATTCATATTCCAGTCTCTTATTCAAATCAATGCAGGGTTGCTAGGGTAATTTGTACCCTAGAAACCAAATAGCTGACACTGCAAACTAGAGAACTGCTGAATAAAAAGCTAAATAACTATAAAACCACAAACAATAAAAAATGAAAACCAATTGCAAATTGTCTCAGAATATCACTCTACATTATACTAAAATTTAACTCAAAGGTGAACAACCCCTTTAAGCAACACAAAAGGGGCAATTTAAGAATGCTTGAGCCTTTGAGCTTGAGCATTTGTCTGCAGAAAAGACGTAAGAGTTCCTAAACTCTCATGTGGCATCTTCATTCACAAAACTTGACTTCATGTAAATTGTTTTTTTTCCCTGACAAAAATGAAAAGCTCTGCAGTTTTTAGATGACCCCACTCAGGGGAGGGGGCATCATTAGAAATCCCAGGTATTCAGATGAAGAAAACAAACAACAGTGTTTTTAGTAGCCAATTCCTTGATTCTGAAGGCTCGAGCATTATTAAATTGGCCCCACAAACTGCATGATCCGACCCTGGTGTCGCAGAGTTGATCTGACGCGACATGACTGTCAGATGAAGGCACAGCTTGCAGTATTTTCATCCGACAGTCATGTGCTTTGGATCAACCCTGCAACACCATCAAACTTTCTATTACTTGCCCTGTTTTTGTCACATGCGTTTTGACTCCCAGCGTCAGATGCGCAGAAATGGACCCAAATCCTGCCCTTATGTCTTCACCTGAAGAATTCACCTGAGGTTACATTAGACCTACAACCTTTTTTGTATGTATATATATATATATATATATATATATATATATAGTTAAAGTAAACATATACTCCTGAACAATGTAGGTCTCTATAAATATATTGCATCAAACAGCATATATGTAAAACCTTGCTTTATGTAAATAAATAATTTTCATAATAATATAATTTTAAAGTAGTATGTGCCAATGAATAGTCCTAAATAGAAAATAAGGGTTACTCCCTGGGATTCAACCATTCACAGTGCATACAAATAAACCAAATAAACCATACATGCTAGGTCACCTGAGCCAATTCTTCCTGTTACAGTTAGGACTGCATTATTTCTGGTCAGGTGATCTCTGAGGCAGCACACAGACCATCACTAAATGGGGACTCAAGCAAAAAAAATGGGGACTCAAGTGAAAAGATGTAAGAGGGCAATATTTACTTACATGTGAATTCCAATAGGGTAAGAGTCTTTAATATACCACTTAGTGGCAGATTTACCATATTCACATGAAGGATTCAAAGTTTGATCGAATTTTCAAAAACATTTGAATTCGAATTTTCAAATGTTTTTGAAGACACTTCGACCAGTGAATTTTGAAAATTCGATCGAATCGAATGATTCAAATAAAAATCTATTCGCATATTCGACTATCTGACAGTCGAAGTGCTTCCCCTTTTTTTATTTGACTGCCTAGTTTGCCAGATCAAAGCTACCGAATTGGGTTTAGTTATTTTTGATCGAATAAAAATATTCGATCGAATGGTTAAAATTGTTTGAATCGATCGAATATTTGCTTTTCGATCGTTTGTTCGACCAATCGAATTGCGGCAAAATCCTTTGAATTTGAATATCGAATTCTAAGGATTTTTATTCCCCAGCTATTCAAATGGTTGAATTCGAGGGTTTTTTAACCCTCGAATTTGACCACTAGTAAATATGCCCCATAATATGATGTAAAGCTTCTGAAAGATATATTACTTTGTGATTCAGGCAAACGTGTTTTGTCTCCCTCTGAACATTTTGAATATTGCTTCTCCATTACTTTGCTAAACCTCCTGATAAACCTCCATTTTTTTCAGTTGCTCATACAAAGTAATTAGTTGTTTAATTTTTAACTTTGTAAAGCCCAGGTAGTGAATTTTGCAATATCAGCACCATTCCTGAACTCTAAATGAAACAGAAAACAATCCTTAATCTGCCTTGGGACACTTCCAACATTTCTGATTCTCCATGTAGATTGTAATGGTTTGAAGCAGATGTGTCTTACAATAAGAACTCATCAAGCCATGATTGTTATCATTCTGGCTGTTTTTTCTAAACTCATCCTTGCAGTGTACACCTGTGGTCAAACATACATCATGTATCTGTTACAGCATGATGATGACAAGCATGAAAAAAGTCATTTTCATGTTGTAATAAAAACTGTTTTTTTTTAAATTGGCATTGACCCTAATCAGTGGATAATTAAAATGACTACAGTATTTAAAAATTTCTTTTTCACAATAAGATAGCGCTCCAGATTTTTCCAAAAGTATTGTATTTGAGTTGTTTGTCTATGGTCCTTGTAAAAATAAACAATAATATTTATGATGTTTTTAAAGCAGTTTTTTTATCTCATCAATGGATGCAAATGAAACTGTTTTTTCACAAACTGCCATTAGAATTTGATCTATAATAGTATCAGTTGCACTATTTAGCTGAAAAATACAAGTATCAAAATTGGCAGTAATTTTAATCAAGCTTGTTTGCAAACAAAGATATTCTTTATCACGTTAAATTCGACAGTTAATATGCATTGTTCTTTGGAGGTAGAGAAGTGCGTTCATGAAATATATTAATTAACCTAATTAATCAGCTTAGTGGCTCATAAAAGTTTTTTATAATAATTAATTTTTTTAAAAGCAAATGGGAAAACATACAAAAATACTTCTAGTGAAAATAATTCAAGAATTAAAGAGAATTCAAGCTGAGGAGAACAAAGTGCATAATATATCACAAAAACCTATAAATCAGCAGTGGCATTAACCCTGTGTTATCTACTGCTTATGGTGAAGAATTTACATTGCTGGCAAAAAAGTTAGAGTACTAGTGATGCAGATTCTACATTTCAGGAGACCACTCAAATTAATGGGAAAATCATTTGCCTGGCAGTTAAATGGTTACAATATGAATATTCTTATTTTTTAAACAAGGAACAATATTTTCCTTTCTCAGAATGTTTGGTGCTTTCACAAAATTTAGAAAACCTTTGGTTTTTCATTCCCTACAGAAGCTTGTAGCCTTGCGACTTTAAAATATTTAAAAAAAACTGTCAAATGTGAACACCAATCGTATTTAGATATATTATTGTTAACATTTATTTCTATAGCGCCAACATATTGCATATTGCTTTAAAGTAAATGTGATTATACAACTAAATCACATGAATTACATACATATGGAGTTACATTTAATCACAATCAATGCAGATAAAAAGGTGAGGAAGGCCCTATACAGAAAGAGCTTACAATATAAAGCTAAGGGAGTTATACATAAGATGTGGGAATGGGCAAGATCAAATTAAGTTAATGAGAAATGTGGTACTGTATGTAGAGTTGCATTTGATAGTTAAGAGTGAGGGAAGGCTTCTCGAAAGAAGTGCGTTTTAAGAGATTTCTTGAAAGCAGAAAGGTTGGGGGAAAGTCAGACAGACTGTGGGAGAGAATTCCAGAGGAGGGGAGCAGCTCTTGTAAAGTCTTGAATCTGAGCATGTGAGGAGGTAATGAGAGAAGTGTTGAGTAGCAGGTCTGTAGGGGAGCATAGTAAGCAGTTGGGTGAGTATATAGAGATGAGAAGACATTTGACCAAAACACAAAGACCACACAAGGGAAAATACTGTGTGCCCCCTTGAGGTCTCTTTGAATATCCACTTGCCATTGCAATCTTTGTACCCTTTGTAGCCATGTCATAACAAGAAAGTGTTATACCCCTAATCTGGTTACTATCTCTTGGTTACTAAATAGAAATTAACCCCTTTCAATCCAGGGCCCTGAAGTTCTCTTTGCTTAGGGAAGATACCGGGAACTGGGATTTACTGTGCAATGCCTCCACATAGTGAGCACTGAGGAGCATACGTCAGGAAAATAACTAATTGCAAATCCCATAATATAACTTTGCTCTAGGGAACTCTCTCAATGTCACAGTCCCACACTCCACTGCAGGTGGAGAAATGTAGAATAAATCTTGTTAGTTCAATGTCCCTTCCCCAAGAACTCATATGTCCCTAGGTGGAGCTACCTGCCCCTTCCCTTTGGAGTTAGAGCTGCTCCCACATGGCAGGTACACAAGCAAGATCTGTCCTCACCCTGGGGAATCACACAGTGGCCAAAATACCCACACGCAGGAGACAGAAAGAGGACACTCCCTTTAAGGACAAGGAAAGTCTAAAATAGAATAAGGCTGGAAATGCTGTATTTTGTATACTAAACATAAAACTGAACTTACTGCACCACAAGCCTAATCAAACAAATGATCTATGCTATCAAATTTGGCTGTCATCTTGTAATTTTGTTATACATCTTTGCAAGACCTTGACCCTGCACATGCTCAGTGTGATCTAGGCTGCTTAGGGATCGTCATCAATTATCAAAACAGCGCAAGTCAAATAATATCTGCCAGAAGCCAATACAAGAAGACTGGTTAATAATCATAATATGCAGACTGCACTGAATCCTGTGTTTTCATGTAATCCAATGTGGCTCTTTATTTTTTGTATTGTTTAATACAAATTTTCTACAACTCTGCAGAACCAGTGGCTGCAGCAAAATAATGCTCCAAATAGAATCCCAGTTTATAAGTTTAAATCTGGCTCCATGAGCTTTGTCTCTGCAGTTGGAACTGGAAACAGTAAAGGGGATGTAAAGGCAAAAATAAAATCCAATACAAATCTCTACAGAGTCACCAACTGCTTTATAGAGAAACAAAGCTGCTGGAGTTCTGCACAGCTGGGAAGTTAAGTGGGGGCTCCCCCTGCTGTACATAAGTATGATTGTTTCCCTGTACAGCAGGGGGACCGTCTGACATTAGTGATGGGCAAAATGGACGCGCACCTGCAAAACAAGACGCTGGTGAATTTTCACCAGGGCGAAATTTCGGCGGCGCTTCGCGAATGTATTCGCCGGTGGCGAAGAGCTAGATGGTGTCACAGAAAGAAAAACAGTGGAAGGACTTGTCTTACCCCCTGTACAGTGTATACTGTAATGTTGTCATGCTAAAGGGTAGATATTGTGACTTAGTAATAAATAACAGCTAATGTTAATATTACAATATGGCTTTTTTTTTGCTAGAAATAATACGTGGATCAATTTTATTGGTAACCATTTTGTTTCTTCGATCGAGTTATGTTATGGCTCCTAGTCTTATAATTTAAGCTTACCATGGTCCTCAAACAGTATTCACTCAATTTAAATTCTTTTTCTTGTAAGTAACATTTCTCTGCGCACACACACACATATTTACACTTCTTTTGTATTATGCATACAAGCATCACACTTAGCAATTTTACATGGAAACTTGTTTATATGAGGTTATCTTTAATATAAAACATTTTGGCTTTGGAAAGCAATAAAGCTTTTTATGATAGGGAAGAAAATAACCTTCCACTGGAACATATTTAGTTTGTATTTTAGTTTTTTATCTTGTTATTTATTTTCTTGTTTGACACTGTCACTTTGTTTTT
>CM044431.1:32896601-32969654 GCA_024363595.1 Xenopus borealis
TAACCAACTGCAGGGTGCAATGGCCAATATATTCATGTACACATTAGTAGAAGGGCCAGCTCATTAGGGTCTTTCAACCCTAATGAGGGTTGAAACGTTGGATGAGCAACATTAAACACATTGATTTTTCACGAGACATGGAGTGCTGGCCTTTCTACTAATGTATATATACATATATATAAAGCAGAAGTGTATATTCACTGCTCAGCCCCTCCAAATGAAAACCCAGCATCCATAATCATACCCCTCCATATACTTTCAAATAAATGATAGATATATCTATTCTAACTAAATAGTTTAGCATCATAATAGCCTTTTAGATATTATGTCTATCCAAGAAATCATCCAAGCAAATCTTAAAGGCATTAACAGAATCAGCCATCACAACCACACTGTCCTCACTGTGAATAACCTCCTATGTTGCTTCAAATAAAAGTCCTTTTCTTCTAGTCTGAAGGGGTGGCCTCTGGTGTGGTGATCCTCTTTATAGGGATAAAGGTCACTTGCTATTTGTCTATAATGTCCTCTAATGTACTTGTAAAGTGCAATCATGTCTCCTTGCATGCGCCTTTATTCCAGAGAAAACAACCCGAACCTCATAAGTCTTCCATCCCTCTAACCAGTTTAGTTACACCAAAGGGCATAACCTTGTATTTATCAACAATTAACCTCATTTTCCAGATTGCTGCCCAGTTTCCCAACTTAGAAAATCACTCTGCAAGTGGCAGCATCCTGCATGAAACCTATAGTACTGCACAATTTAGTATCATGTGCAAAAAACAGTACTTTAAATGCCTACCCGCAGGTCATTATTAAATAAGTTGAAAAGCAAGGGACCCAGTACAGAGCCCTGTGGTACTCCACTAACAACACTGGTCCAATTATAAAATGTTCCATTTACCACCACTCTTTGTAGTCTATCCTTTAGTCTGTTTTGTATCTACAGGTACAAATACTATGTTCCAGGCCAACATTCCTTGATTTAACCAGTAACCTTCTGTGTGGAACTGTTTCAAATGGTTTAGCAAAGACTAAGTCCATCACATTCAATGTATCCCAGAATTGAGGTCCCTGCTCACCTTCTCATAAAAAGAAATTAAGTTAGTCTGGCAAGATCTTTTACACATAAAAGCATGCTGGCACAAACTCATAGTATTATGATTTGCTATGAAGTCAAGTATCTTATTTTTTATTAACCCTTTGAAAAGTTTTCCAGACACTGATGTCAGACTAACTGGCCTATAGTTTTTAGGCTGAGAGCAGTATCCCTTTATGAATAGCAGCACCACATTAGCATTTCGTCAGTCTCTCAGCACCATGTCAGACCTCAATGAATCCTGAAAAATTAAGTAAAGAGTTTTGGCAATCACAGAGCTAAGTTATCCTGGGAAGAATACCATCTGGCCCCAGACCTTTGTTTATCTTAACATGTTCTAGTCATTTTTGAATTTATTCATGTGAACCATGCATCATTAGTTGTATTACTAGAATTGAGACTATTAAAAAGGAGATTCAACTATTTAAAAGTGAATCACCCTAGGACTCCTGTGATATGTATTTTACTCAAAATACACAAGTGAAAAGGAGATTCAACTATTTAAAAGTGAATCACCCTAGGACTCCTGTGATATATACAGTATCTTACCCAAAATACACAAAAAACGAAAATAACCCGCCAGGATGACCGATTATATCAGGGTGTGGCTCCATAACATCCAACTTATCTGAATACAAGACATATTTTTACAGAAATATTTAACAAATTTAGCATCTTATTTAAAGGACACTATTGAAACCATTAAATTAATTAACAGTATGTCATGGAAACAGTGATATATAATAGGCACTTGCGATGTCACATTACTGTATACCATTATTGATGTTAATTTGGGAATTGTAGAAGTAACAAAATACTTAGAAAAAGTATTTCCTCACTACTCACAAAAAACTACTTCTGGTTCGAAAATAATTATTATCTACAAACCAAAGGAACAGCAATAGGAACTCGATTTGCACCGAGCTACACAAATCTTTTCATGGGAAATTGGGAAAGCGAAACTTTCAAACCACTTCTAAACAAAAACACAGGTCTGACCGCATGGAAACGCTATATAGAGAATTGTCTATTCATACAGGAGGGTCTTGAAAATAAACTGAAAGAATTTCTAAATAATCTAAATATCAATACTTATAATATTCAATTCACAAGCAAATACAGTACTGTGAGGGTGAATTTCCTGGACCATCCTAGTAGAAAACGGTAAACTCGAAACTAAACTATAAAGAAAACCTACTGACTGCAATGGGTTCATATTGAAGGAAAGTTGCCACCACAAGAAATGGAATAATATACCATACAGTAAGTTCAATAGAATTAAAAAAAACTGCAGTAAAAAAAACTGATTATGAAAATGAATGTAAGTACTCAATTATTAGAAAAAGGATATAATTGTCAGCGGGGGCCTCCGGCACCCATGGGGGGGGGGTGATGTCAGGATCAAGGAGGAAGTCCCTTTCCAGCGAGTCCAGGCAAGGTACAGTTCAGGGGAATCCAATAGAGAAGTCAGGTCCAGGCAAAGGTTCAATTAGGCAGGCAGCAAGGTTCAAGGTCAGGAACAGGCAAGAGATCAATATCAGGAGTATCACAGGATAGCAGGGAGACCCAGGAACACAGTAATATTGAGCTATACTCGGGCATTGAACCTGGGTCTCCGGCATCCTTTTATTTTTGAATTTGGCGCCACAGCGCGTGACGTTACCGCACTGGTGCTCCGGCGCCGGCGTCCTTGCGCCCTCGTGGAGTCCTGGGCAGCCGCCATCTTGGATCCTGCGCCGCGCCGGGATGAAGAAAGCCGACGATCGCTCACTAAAGGTGAGGAGCGGCGAGCGCTCGTGACAATAATGAAGAAACAATAAAGAAAGCAAAAATCACATTTGACAAAAAAGACAGAAATGAAATGATAAATAACTTCACACAAAGAAATAGATCTATTAAGAAGTTTATTTCCTTTATTACAACATACAATAACTCAAATAAAGTATTATAATCTATAATAAACAAGCATTGGCATATACTTCTGAAGAATAAGGACCTGCAAGAACATCTGTCACAAAATCCATGTATTATCCACAGAAAACCAATCGTACTAAAACAAATATTAGCCCCAAGCTGCCTACCAGCAGCAGACCAACCAACAACATCAGTTGCATTCCTTATGAAGAAAACAACTGGATTCCTCACCTGCAGAACCTGCAAAAGATGCAAAACAAGCACAATTAATGACAAAAAAATTACATTTAAATCTAATGTAACCAATGAAGAATTTACCTTTTACAATGTCCTTGTAAACTGCAATATGTTGGACGAACAAATAGAACCCTTAAGACGATGATAAGGGAACATATGAATAACATTCTTCTCACATTTCAAAACCCAACACAATGCTGATCCTTCCCTGCTCAAATTCGCGGGTATAATCCAAAAGAAAACACACTGAAGAGGAAGTGATATTGTACAGACAATATCACATGAAGAAACTTTTGTCCATAAAGTTTTATGCATTTTGTGACATACAGCATAGGCTACCAAACCATACATACCATAGCTCTTACTCTTCTGGATTAGTGCTGTGACTAATTAGTACTCGCAACCTGCATCAAGTTATTTTTTTCACATGATGCCAAGCTACCTATAAAGTATAGATCAACATGGCTGCATAATGGTTAGTATAAAATCTTGCTTAATCCCTCTGAGTCCCTGGCACTTTGTTAATTAGAGTTACTACTACATACTTACTTACCTGGACCTTTGTAGTATGGAGCTGGAGGTACTGTTTAAAACAATAGCACACACATCAACAATACAGATTCTTTCTTCCATGAGAAGATGTACACAGGTATACTTTGGGGTACAGTACAAAAGCAGGGGGCTCTCTTTTCTATCATATCTATTAGAGCTCACTCAAATAACTGATTCCAGCACAAACAAGATCTAACAAAATAACTTTCTTTGACACAAATCCTGCACCTAGGTGATTTTAAAAGGGTCAGTGAAACTGTCAGTCAAAATCACACTCCCAATTCCTGCATGAATGAGAATAAAGAGATACAGCTACTGAGAGTATTGAGAGTAACTTGATTATTTCAGAAGCTGTCAGAATTTGTAACTGATTATACAGGTATAGGATCCCTGATATGATTCTGTATATATTCATTATGTGATTTGTCTTCCCAATGTATATAGATATTGTACTTTTATCCAATGAACAGCGATATGGCTCCTTAACAGCGCTTTACAAATAAAGTTATACATACATATATTATCTGTAAAACCATTACCCAGAAAGCTCAGAATTACAGGAAGGCCATCTCCAATAAACACTACAGTATTTTAAAAATGTTTAAATTTTATTTTGCTCTGTAATAATAAAACAGTACCTTGTGCTTGATCCACACTAAGATATAATGAATCCTCAATGGAAACAAAACCAGTATATTGATTGTATTTAATGTTTAAATTATTTTCTAGTAGAGTTGCTGTATAAAATCTAAATTACAGAAAATCCTGTTATCCAGAGCTCCGGGTGCCAAGCATTCTAGATTACATGTTCCATTCCTGTACTTTTTCTATTTATTGTTTTTCAGTGTGATGAAGCTTATACTCAATTTAAATTTTTGTGATAGTCCCCCTTTTAAAAATGAGTCCTCAATCACAGCCTACATGTCACGAAACGGCACCCTAAATCCAGAACCCAAGCTAAGCTCCCTGGTCTCAGCTCTCACTTCTGCCTACAACCGCCGCCTTTTACCTTGTGAAGAGCCCTCGGCTAACTGAATGCCGCCAGGTCTTATTTGAATAAGGAGCAAAGCAATAGGTACTGGAAGAGCAAAGGGCACAATCGTCTTACCAAGGATACTGGATAGAAGAACACCACCAGACGCCACAGAGTGTTACAGGCAGGCCAGGCCAGCACAACAGAGCAGAATCGTCAGACAGGCCAGGATCAGGATTGGAGAGAGCCAGAATAATCAAGCAGGCAAGGGTCAGGATTGGATATATTAGAGTAGTCAGGCAAAGCAAGGGTCAATATCAGAAGATCAATCAGGAATCACTAAGATTAAGCACTCAGGAACTCTTCTAAAAGAACCTGGGCAAATTCACTGTAGACTGAATACCCCTTTTATAGAATTTGAATTTCGAGCCAAGAGAGATGACATCATCACACATTATACTACTTCAATAAATTTCCATTACTTCTATTGTTTGGAGAAATTCCAGCATTGATGGTTCCCATCTATGAACTTTTATTCATCTTGAGAAATAATTCTCTTACTGCTTGGGAAAGATCTTGGATTCCCCATTCCATCTGGGATCTAACACCTTTAACTGGGAACAGTGTGCTTCCTAATTATGTTTGGTGTGTGTGTTGATCAGAAATACTTGTCATATTGGGTTCTCTTTATAGTACACTTCTTATTAGTATCTCTGGATGCTGGCCCTTGAAAGAGCTGGTGGCCAAGAATCCTTAATGCTATAAGTGTGCCATACAGAACTAATTATTTTGGCATTGGTGAATAGTGAGCCCCTGGAGAGAAAAAAATCAGCATTTTACATAAAAAACATTTGTGGTGCTATATATGCATAAACAAATACACATAACGAATACAGACAGAAAATAAGATGGTAGATCGATAGAGAGATAGATAGATAGATTCATAGGGACTGTAACTGAGTTCAATAAAGCTATCTTAAGAGTTAACAGGTTTTTTTTATCTGTAAGTGGAGCAATTAATAGATTTTTCCCAGCAGTATTTTTATTTATTACAAAAATGCTTAAGGCAAAGTATTAATCTTATGGTATTAGGAAACATCTTAATGTATGCAGCACATCTCAAAAGGCTGCTTGTTTAATTATTTCTTCGGACCATCAGCCGCTGTACAGGAAATGGAGTTGATTGAAACTATAAGCTAGATAATGATTCCTATGTATGTCTAGGAACAAAATTACATCTGTAAGTTCCATTTTATGATTTCAAAGCAGTTATCTAAGCAGAAAAATAAAAAATATATTCAATGTAATTTTAGCTATTGAGAAGATGAAATCCACATATACTTAGAATGCAATACCATGTTTCAAATGAGCTAAAGACAGTAAGAAAGAAATTGAGTGCAGTTATTGAGTCCATGCACATCACTAAACCTAAATGATAAACCCGTACAACTGACAAATGATCTTATAGCTGTGAGACATAACCATGTTCCAGGCTCTCAAATAAGAGAAAAGGAACATTTTAAGGTACATTGCAATTTTAGGATGATATTGTGAACCTTACAAGCAATATCAATTTTAACAACTCCCTATCATACACATAACATAATAGATGATCTGGGAAAAGCCTAGTGAATAAGTGTCTGGGCTTGAAATAGATCTTAAATAATTGAATCCTGGCTATTTGTTCTTGACAAAAGCATAAATTGCACAAAACCTTTCAGTGAAGACAATTAATATTTTTTCATGAAGAATAAAAGTGTTACTTTCTGGACAGAAAAAAAAACTTTTTATACTGTAAATCTGCAATATAATTGTAATACATATCAACACTTAAAACTTTTAAGATGTTTGTGTTTTGTATTTAGAAATGTTTTTCTTTGGTATGAGTTTTTATATTTCCATGAAATAAAAATATGGACCCAGGAAAGGTGCATTGATTGACATGTATATTTATTTGCTATGGTTAGTGGATTTGGTCAGTAGAACAATCTAACGGTAATAATTTAATGGTGATTGTATGTCTTCAATAATATGAGACTATGGGGCTGATTTATTAAGCCACTACTTATTAGGATTGATCTTTTTGAACATCAAAAATCCAGCAGGGGAAAAAAAGTAACTTTTTTTGTGATTTATTATGCAACAAAACTACAACAATTACAAATATGAAAATACTGCAGATAAAACGTCAAAAAATATAAACGTTGATGGCAGATGTCTCTTTTATAAATGGAAGATCTTTCTTTGATTCATGGTTTTTGGGAGTTTTTGACGCTGACTTTTATGCAACAATTCATAACTATTGTGCGACAACTCAAAAATTTTTTGGTTTTTCTGACTTTTCCGGTTGTGCTTTTTTTTTATTCAGATGTTTTAATAAATCTCATGACATATATGGTTTTAGTGAATTTAGTGGTTTCAAAAACCTCTAAAACCACGACAATGACATTGCTGATAAATAGGCCTCCATGATTAAGGTAGTGGTTAAGGTAGTGATGCCTGAAACATGTCAGTCTTTGATACACTGGAATGAGTTTTATTTTTCATATTTACTAATAAAGTAAGGTGAGCTTTTATAGGTACTGTACCATAGCTGTTGTCTGCCTACCAGACTCTCCCCTTCCCTTACAACATTAAAGCACCCTATATTTAAAGAAGTATGCATACTCAAACCACTCTGATCAGAAACAACAATTATAAACATCCTTATCTTTCAACTGTTCCCATACCATTTAGATTGTAAGCTGTTGTGAGCAGGAAAAAATGGCCATTGACTCGATTGCATTTGACATAAGAAAAAAAACAGTGAAAAAATACCCATTGACAGAAAAAATACCCATTTTGCATAAAAAATGTATCTGACTCTAATGCATTTGGGGAAATAAAAAAAGCAGTGAAAAAAACTATTTTGCAAAGATAAACATTGCAATACCTGTTTCTACTGCTAGTGTCTGTGCACAAAACAGGGCTCTGTTACTGTGTATTGTATGTACTTTGCATGAACATTTTTCTTCTTAAAATAAGAATGGCAATAAAATACTTATAATCCAGCCCTGAAGAATGTGATTTTCGTAAGTGTCTACACAAGGGACTTGAAGCACAAAAATGTCTGAAGGCATTGCTTTAAAAAATGTTTGATTTAACATTTGTATGAAAC
Source organism: Xenopus borealis (assembly GCA_024363595.1). Classification (NCBI taxonomy): domain Eukaryota; kingdom Metazoa; phylum Chordata; class Amphibia; order Anura; family Pipidae; genus Xenopus; species Xenopus borealis. Next base: position 32,904,531 of record CM044431.1, read on the forward strand.
ATGATCTCTAGTTTAACCCAAGCCATTTAAGTGCTTACTCTGATTTCATACAGACATTTGAAAATATTTATTATGAAAAAGACTTTCAACAGAGTGTCTGCACAAGAAATTGTTTAAAGACTAAGTTATTCTACATATAAATGAGACAACTTTTACAGGCTGTATAAAGTTCACATAAAAAAGGATTGCCATTGTCCAGTTATAAACTGTTCTCTGTTAGAAAATTGTGGAAAACCTTTTTTTCAATTTAAGTTTTCCAAATGTATTTTTTTTCCAATTAGTAATGATTGAAAATAAAATTTTTGATGTAAAAAAATTATATTGGAAAACTAATACTGTATATTGGCCTCCCTATTCTATTTATGGAGGTGAGTGGCTTTTTAATATTTTGGTATAATATAAAATAGGTATGAATATCCTGTAAATGATATCCTTATTATAGGTGCTTAGTCATATGAGTTGTGCCACGTCCCTCTGAAACTCATGAATTATGAAGATTAATGTAGCCCCTGTTGTAAAACATGAGTATTTTAGAAGTTATCTAAAGGCGACCATACACAATTAGATCTCCTCTAGTGATGGGCGAAACGGGCGCATTTAGCTTCGCCGAAAAATTCGCGAATTTTTGGCGGCGAATTTTTGGCGGCGAATTTTTCCTGCCGTTTCGCGAATTTATTCGCCAGCGGCGAATCGCGGGAATTCGCCACGAATTCGCCCCTGGCGAATAAATTCGCCCATCACTAATCTCCTCATTTGACAAGGTCGCAAACTGAGTGGATCTTAACCCTATATGCCCACCAAAAGCAGGACAATATAATTTTAATTCAATTGTTCAGCCCTAGGGCCAAACTATCAGATTACAACAAAGGAAATATGCATTGAGTTCCTCGACCTGATGAAGGCACTTGACCTTCAGACTCATGTACTGATGTAGTAGAATTAAGTCTAAAGCAACTGGCCATTTTTAATCTTTAGAATAGGATATCAGCTGCTATATTAGCTTGCTGTGACATCACTTACTGCATCTCTTAGCTCTGAGCATGCTCAAGCCCAAGCCTGGAGGTTTAAGCATAAAACAGGAAGTCTGATACAGAAGCCCATGTGTACACAAAAGGAGGAAAGAAATGTTTTGTGTCTTTGACAGAAGACTCTGAGCAGCATTACTTTGAGGATTTACTAGTGTATTCATATACAGTAGACCTTTCTGATAAAGCTTACTTACTTTTTACCTTTCCTTCTCATTCAAGCAGCTTCTTCTTCACTTCAAGAAAACTCACAGAATTCAAGTTGCTTTAGACTTAATTCAACTAGGTACTATATATATATTTAGACCTAGATGAATGAAAATATTCATAGACGTGCCTTTATGTTAAATCTTTATATTTTACAATTGGTGGCACATTATTCACTACATAATATTATAGTATAATTTTAGTAGGGGGTACTGTAGACTAAACCCCCTGACCATTGCTTCACCAAATATCCTCAAAACTGCAAAACATGTGAGAAAAGCATTGAAGTCCACTCTTTTTTATCTCTGCGTCTTTTTTGTCCAAATGCATTAAAGTCAATGGGCGTTTTTTCTTATGACGACTTTTTTTTGTCTCTGCTACATTTTTGTCTCACTGACTTTTTTGTCACAGCAAATTTATGCCACAGTTTCGCCAAAAAAATTAGTAAATGGTAAAATTTGTTCATCCCTATGGGTCCTGATTAAGAGGGCTATTTATCAAGCTCCGAATACCTGAAGTTCAGAACCTGATTTTTCAGAATTTATTAAAGTCCGATGATTTGAAAAATCCAAATCTTAAATAAAGTAAATGGGGAAGGTCCCTGTGTCTGTGCTGAAAAAAAACTACCAATCGAAATGTATTAGAAATTTTAATTTTTTGATTTTCAGGAAGCCAGCAAATCAACTACAAATTGATCCCAAGACATCCCCCATAGATTAAAACAGAAATTCAGCAGGTTTAAGGTGGCAATTAGTCATATTAAAATCACTACATGATACATTGTGCAAATCAAATTCAAACTTTTTTAAAAACTCGAATCGAGTTTTTACTATTCCCTACTCACGTCACTAAAAAAAAAAAGTATTCACTTGGAACCTTGATAAATCTCCCCCTTAGTGAAACCTAGCTAGCACCTTTTATTGGGGGGGGGGGTTTAAAATATAACAGAGAAGGATCATGTACAAGAAACTGTTTTATTATTATTACATAGAAAAAGGAAATCAGTTTTAAACATTTAAATTATTTGGTTACAATGAAGTCTATGGGAGATGGCTTTCTTGTAATTCAGAGCTTTCTGGAAAACAAGTTTCCAGGTAACAGATCCCATACATGTATTATATTGAAAGTAATAATCACACATTATCAGGATTAATTATCAAGGTTTAAATTTATCTCAGAATTGTCTTTTACAAACTCCAAGCAAATCTGCCTGGGTTTTTTAGGCTTATTTATTACATTTTCCTGAAAACTGTAAAAATTGGATTTACATTAAGGCTAAAATAGGCCTTTTTGAAAAACCACACATTTTTCAAAATGTATTAAACCCAGTGGGAAAAAGTTTGAATATGAAAATACGGCATCTCAAACCTGCCGAGGTTGCATATAAGTAAATGAGAAGAGTCCCATTGATTTTTGGTTGTGTGCATGGTTTCAGTTTTGCTGTTTTCTGAGCTTTCATGTGAAAACTACAAAAAAGTCTTGGTATTCAGAGAAAAACAAAAAAATCATGAAAATCTGAGCTTTTCCCACAAATAAAGTTTTTGGCAGAATGTAATAATAAATACGCCTATAAAACCCAAGCAGATTTGCTCTGAGTTTGTAAAAGAAAATTCTGAGATAAATTCGGACCTTAATCAATAACCGCCTGAATGACATGTCTACAGCCACAAAATCAGAAAAAACATCATAAACTATTTAAAAAAACTGTAATTCCAACACAAATCTTAAAAACTCCTGAAGTTTTCAGGCCACTTCATTTGTTACACATTCCAGAAGCTGGCATGGCAGATTGGTTTTCTTTAAAAGAGAACCAAACGCTTAGTTAAAAAAAAAAAAAAAAAAGCCCCCCACCTTACATAGACTTCCCTCCCTGCTTCCCGCAGCCTAGCTGTTAACCTTAGAAAATGCCCCTAACTTTTATGCAGATTCAGGGCATTGGAGTTCAGGGGCACCATCTTCTTCTCTTCGGTAATCTTTTAGGAAGAGAGTGGCATATCGGCCCATGCTCAGTTGGAGCAATCTTCCTGTACCTGACAACTGCACATGCACCAAAAGTGATGGAAATTGCAGAAGCACTGGAAGAAGACCTGAAAATTACTGAAGAGAAGAAGATGGGGCCTGTGAATCTGCACCGAGGGGTAAGTAAAGAGTTAGGGGCATTTGCCAAGGGTAACAGCTTGGCAGGGGGGAGCAGGGAGGGGGAGATATGTAGGGTAGGGGGGTAGGGATTTTTATAATTAAGGGTTTGGTTATCCTTTAACAAAAGGGAATACATTAACATTTGGTTTATCCTACAATGAGCAATGTTCTAAACACATCAAATACTGTCCTTGTTTCTTATGTTCAGTCACCTAAATATTCATGTACCTATTCCCAGTAACTGGCAAATTTACAAGACAATGTACAGTAGGATAATGCAACTGCCACCACGTCACATTTCTGAACTGACCTAGATGGCACAGTAGTCTGTATTTAGCTAGGGTCATTTTCAAAGGCAGCATAGTGGCAATATCAGCTTAAATGATGTCACATCACAGCAATAGACCTCGTTTTCCAATATTCCCTTTAGGGATTGTTTGCCCAGTGATTAATGATACTGCATTTTCCACGTTCAGTACATGCAATATTCAACATGCTATCCTCTTTAATCTGAAATCTGAGTTTCAGAACAACATGGATTTTCCTTGAAATTCATTAGGCTCATTGTTGTGCAAAAGAGAGTTCTTAATATGTCTTACAAATACATCAACATTTAGGAATCTTAGAGAGAATCCTAGGATGACAGATTTTAAATTAATGGAAACGGAAACAAGGATAACATTAGGTATTTGTTTACTTAATTACCTTAACTGTAAAAAGCCCTTATCATTTGACTGTATTAATACTCTTTCCTGTCATTTTAACCTGTGTAGATTAGACATATAAATATTAAAACTAGACACTTAAATGTCCTACACCAATGCATTGCTTGTTATGAACCATTCTTCTTTATATTTTCTTTGAATGCATTCTTTAAACTCGTGGATGCCATCAGGGTCCTGAAGATGTGAAACTGAGGGAAAGTCCTAATTAAGGAATATTTATTTAAATCAGTATACTAGTAATTAGACAGTAAGTCATTAATGTGCATCTGTCACAAGCTACTCAGTGCTGCTGAAAAGCCTATTATGTGAAAGAATGATGATCTGGGCAAGGGAATAGAGTATTTGCTTTTTCTTGCATTTGAAATTAAACTCCATTTAATACTAAGCACAGAAAAACAATCATGTTAAGGCCAATGTAATTATATTACAACTCTTTACTAACATTATTGTGTTCAGAACCTTACCGCCATTTGACTTTCCCTTTAGATTAATGGAATATATTTTAACTTGTGAATTGATTAAGGTCTCAGCACTATAAGCTGCAACTTCTCTCTAGAAAGAGTACAGAAGTTTAGCCATTGCCCAGTTACTGTCCTGCAGTTTGTATAGAACAGGTATAGAATCCGCCAGAAACCCGTTATTCAGAACGCTGAGAATTATGTGAAGGCCATACAAATAAATAAAATGTTCAAAAATGATTCTTTTTTCTTTCTAGAAATAAAACTATGATTTAATTAATCTTTAATGGAACGAAAACCAGCCTATTGGGTTTATTTAAAGTTTAAATTATTTTTTAGTAGATTTAAGGTACGAAGATCCAAATTATGGAAAGATGTGTTATATGCAAAACACCAGGTCCAGAGTTTTCTGGATAACAGGTCCCATACTTGTACTGTTATTTGTACTATATTTACCTCATTGTATAGGATAGATCTTTACATCTGCTATAGGGGCAGCTGAATGTGAATTTCAACTTGACAGGGCCGTTGGTCTTGAAAACACAAACTGGTAAGTCCATCTTAGTACTGGGGCATATTTACAGTTACAGATGATTTCTATATTCTATATTATTGTTACCACCAGAGCAATAGAATAGAGATCGGCTTCATGATGGCTTCCCTTTGGTCTGCAGTCTTCACAATTTGTCTTGTAACAGGTGTCACTGTCTTCATCGAGGCTGCTCTCTTCTCCAGGCTGCCGCCACTACTATCCAGGGGTCTACCTGTATACAGGTTTTTGATACCTACCCCAACAGCTAACCTTCTAACTAACCACTTTGAGGAAGTAATTTTCTAACATCACACTAAGATAACTGGAAACACTGACATCAATGTAATGAATACAACACCCCAAACATTGTGGATAACACAAAAATATGTATATGATCTCCTCTTCTGTCACAAGTCATTCATATGTGATGCATACCCACACCACTTCAGGGTTTTGATGTGTGCACTGCGTCTGAAGCATGTCATGTTTTAATGTGTTTCATATCATGTCTGTTGAGGGCCCAAATGAGCTGTGTTGTAGGTAGAGGGAAGGGTTTAAAAGTAAATGCTACCCATGTCATGCATCTTTTATATGAAACTTAACCAAAGCCTACCAGTCATATACAGTATCTATATATGATGGATAAAATATAGATAGATAGATGGTATCCCAACTATAAACCAAGAACAGATGCCAAGTTGCCAGTGACGGCTCATGCTTCTGTCTATAACAGCCACCTTTCACTTCAGGAGGAGACCTCCACTACTCAGATGCTGCAAGGTTACAAAGTGAGAGAACCAAGACAAGTGTTCTGGGCAGACAAGGGAACCATAACATTTGATAGAAGGAATGGGGTTAGAGCAAAGCAATCTGTTAAGCAGCGTCCAGAATCAGAATCTAGAAGAATAGACAGAAATCAGATTGGGTCAGGCAGCGAATCAGAAGAGGTCAGGGACAGTCACAGATCAGGTAAACTGGACAATAAACACAACCAAGATCTGACAATAGACCAACATTGTGCAATGGGACACTGGACCCCTACTTAATATTGCCCTCTAATCCTGGTACCTGGGTTGGTCAGTATTCTTCATTGGCCTAGGAAGTTTGTGACTACTTCCTGTTATACTTTAATATAATGAGTGGATAGCAAGGTTACTTCCTCTTTGGAGTTTGTCTTCTGGCCAAGTCTGATGTGTGCTGGGGAGCCTTGGACAAGGGTTCTGTAGAAAGTTCTGCCCTAATGAGACAACCCATTTAGGGAAGTTGGGGAACATAGACCAAATGAAGAAATAAACAGCATTAGAAATGCAGCAGTCACAGACATGACAAGGGGACTCCTCAATTGACCCATCGCTTGTAGCCATCCCACTGAACCTTATTGTTGTATACCAGAAGCCAGAAATGGGGTAAAATCCCCACAGCATTTATTCACATTTTATCAAACAAATAGGAATTTGCCAGCTCTACCCCAAGGCTATATTCAGCCAGACTTCCATAAGAGATGATTACAATGCCCCGCAATTCCTCAGTGAAGACTTGAGATCAGCACTATGTCATTATATCCACCACTGAGTATTAGGCTGTCTCTACCTACAGAGAGGATGACCCCCAAACCTGCTACCAGCAGGAGCTGCATCTCCCACCATGAGAGAAATACAACAGCCCATACAGCAGCCCTGCTGCTGCTCCTGAATTTGCAGTGTCTTGATGAAATCAAATCCAAGCAGGCTGTCACTGTAATGCTTGCTGTCAAACGTCGGCGCATAAATACTGGCACACATCAAGTCAGATGTCCATGCCGTAATGGATGGCCTAAGGCCTCATCTTTGAAGCTAAGCAGAGCCAGGCCTGGTTAGTACCTGGATAGAAGACCGCCTGGGAATACCAGGTGTTGTAGCTTTTTTTTTATATACCAGTATACTTAGGTGTTATGACATCTAATTTGGGTGCTTAGCTTCCTATTGGTTCCTGATGTGTCTGTCTTCCTCAGCCTGCTCCTGATTGGTTCCTGTTCCCTTAAATATCTTCCTCTTCCTCCTCACTTTGCCCAAGCTGGCTACAGTTCCTACTCTTCCTGCTAAAGCCCTCTTTGTCTGAGTTTCCTGGTTTTGACCCTCTGCCTGTTTTCCTGACTTCTGAACCTTCGCTGCCTGAAACCGACTTCTGCCTGCAATTGACTACTCCTTATCCTGACCCCTTGGTACTTCGCTTCTCTGCAACCGTCTTCTGGAACCGACCTTTGCCTGCACCTGACTACGCCTTGCCTGATTCCTTGATACCTCGCTCCTGGTAACTCGCCTGACTTCTCTACTACCTCCGCAGCAGAAAGCCCGGGGCCCCAAAAGGGCGTCGGTGAATACCGGAGCCGTAGAGGGGTTCCTGTTACCACCGGTTCTCCTGGATCAGCTACCCTCCTTCAGGATCCGAGGTAAACAGATTGTTACAGTCACCTAGCACAAGCAATAGTATTGTCTGTATCAATAAACCCACCGTGCAGTCACAGGAGAGAACCTCCCTTCTCTCTCTTCTAAATTTGCTGTAAAGTACTCTAGCATGGTTCTACTGCTCCTGTGACTAAACTTAAAATATTTTATCTTATAGCTACTGTTTTGATCCAGAGGAAGGCAAAAACCCAACTTGAAGCCAGTAGTTCCAATTGTGCCTTAAGAGGGCTTTCCCTTCAAGTAACTTAATTTAGTTGGCTGACACTCTCCCTAAGGTACAGATGCAGCCACTTGGATTTGTGTGTTAAATGCGTCATGGCTAATTGAAGAAACTGTGTTATCTAAAGTTATCTTAACTCAATTTAATGCATTTTACCTTTTCATTAGCATACCAAAGCACCATTGTTCACAATGATAAACACTTTAATTAGATGGAATGCTGTGACACAGTTTTCTGTGTTAAATGAGACAAGTGTGAAGTCTGAGTTTAGTTATTCTGTGTCAAACACACAATCCAAACTGGCTTTATCTGTATAAATGGTGTTAAAGTGAAGATACCAAAATACTGAAAGGGATTCAGGCTTAAGATTCTGTAACCTGACATTTCTACTGGAGAGGATCCAGACCACCAGTAGATCCACATTGGTGTCATTGCTGAGCTTGGTACTTGAATATTGTTGTCATTCATCTACTTCATTTGATCTGCTTGCCCTAAAAACCTCTATGTCCTCTATACCTAATGAACAAGGCAACATTAAGGCATGTGCTCATCAGGAGCCCTCTACTAAACTATTTCCACTAACCTTTTCCCTGTTCTCCCAAAAAAAATACACACAACAGTCCATGATGGATGTGAAATGGCCACTGCTTTGATAACACTGTAAACACTGTAAACATGCTAACAGGTTACATAACAATTGAATAAACAATGACACTACTACTAATGCTTGACTGGACTAACATGCCACTGGAGTGAACAGCCCCTCTGCCATGCCGGCCACACAACAGCACTGCTCTAAGGTGGGTAAGTGAAGGCATAAGTGGGCCTCACCCTGAACTTCTACTTTCCAGGACCATAACCCTAGGAGGTTGAACCACACACCATAAACGCCAGGGGTACTAGCCCCTTCCCACTGCAGCAACCAAACCCCCACCAGGAGAAGCCAAAACATTGAAACACCACCAAATCCTTCACCCTCTCCCTAAACCATTTTAGGGAGGATTGGCAGGATGCTGACAATGCGCAACCTAAGGTACTCCTTCCCTCCTTTTATCTCCCTATTACGTTAGTATGGGAGCAGTGGTTTAACTAAAGAGGAAGCAGACCCCACATCCAGGGCTTGAGGAGCAGGGGTCGCAGGCCACAGATACCATTTCCTATGCAGTTATAGAAACCTTAATACCCAGCAGCCCACACCCAGCTGCTCTCATTCTAAAATCCTACCTAAATGCAAGTTGGTGTGGGTGTAAAGTGGTGGGTGAGTGGGCCCAGGTACAGGCACATGTTCCTGTTGCAGATGCACACTGTGTGAGATAGGTACAACACTGAGAGGGAGTGCAGTGTACTTAATTTTTTCCAAGCTAGAAACTCATATCGAGGTCAAAGATTGGGCTATATTTATATTGCCAGATATTTCTACAACTAGTTGGTTAGTTGCATGTAAGTAATATTATGTATGGGCGTAATTGTTTTATGTTGTATATTTGAAGAGATAATACTATATAGTTAGTATCTAACTGAATGTGCTAAAAGTAGAAAAGTGTTCAGAGCAACAGAGTGCCAATAAATTGACACATCCGTTTTTAATTTCTTATGATACAACAAAATGTTTTGCATTTACAAGAAGAACATCTGTGATAGATATTAAACAGATTCAAAATCACCAAATAAATAAAAAAATATAATAAAAATGTGTGAATCACACTGAAAATAAAGAGATTGAGTGAACCTCTGAGAATTATCACTTGCTTTATTATCTAGGTGTAAGACGTAGAGAATAGTATTTTGGGTGTGATACATATCTTTCATTAGTGTTCATTATACCTTCATGTAGCAGCAATTAGTCATTTCTGGAATCAACTCCTCTGGCTCAGAATTCAGATCATCAATAGCTGCAGCTGCAAACTCACATTTTTCTAAGCCATAATAAGACACTAAATAATGAATCGCGAGTATTAAAAATACCTGTATCCATAATTTATCAAATTAATAAAAACACAAACAACAACCTCCCAAAATTTGCATCTTCCTAATGCATTTATAAATGTTCACATATTCCATTAGTCCTGATGAATTGAGACTTAAATGGGATTAAAATTAATAAGGGAAATAATGAGGCACTGCAGGATTTTCTTCTTTATTAAATGAGATTTTTGCTTCATGGAAAGTTTCTAGCAGTGATGGATATCAAGTATCTTACAAAACTTTTTTTCAACTAGAATCTTCTGCTACACAATGAAAGTTGGTAATGGATTTGCTGCTTTAGGATGATTTGGTATGTTTATACAGTATATTTAGAAAGGTGTCTGCTCATTTTGAAGCCAGCTTTATGGGCAATTGTCATTTGCATGTGTCATAATTAGTGTTTGTGATTTGAACCCATTCTTGTTGTCTTGTTCCTTTCTTAAGGACACAGCAATAAAAAAGCACATGTGCAACTGAACAAAATTAAACTGTTTCTATAACTTTCCCAACATCAATCTCTCAGTGGTCAGTTGTGCATTATTAGGAGTGGGGCCTGAGTAAACAGAGAGTTTGACCAGAACCCATGAAACTTTGGGTACCCAGTTACTGTACATAGAAAGTGTTTTGTTCTCATTTAGGTGGTATCATGATTTTGTTTGCCACCATGCTACATGGAACTTTACATGGAATGTTACCAATTCACTCCAACATTTGGGCAAGTGTTAAATACAAAACATGACTTGCTACTTTTACATTGTAAAATATTTGTAAAATTGACAAATATCAATTAGCTTTAGGTATTTTTTGACTACTTGCTGGTGCATTAAAATGGTCATGCATGGAATATTTCTCTGTTCAGTGGGCAGCCAAACAGAAAGTGTAAACATAAAATGGCATTTGAGGTGCTTTTAAGCACAATTTCAGATCTGATAGCAGGGTCAGACTGGGCCAGGGGTGCACTGGGGAAAAAACTGGTAGGCCTGTCCCTCATAGGCCCCGCTAGACCAGACCAATAACCTAAGATGCTGCATACACTCCCCAGTCCAAAAGCTCATCCACATAGTCAGTCAAAGTGGATGAAATAGGACAAATTATCATATAATATCATATTGCACTTACTTTGGCATATAATACTGTTTACTAAACTGTTGCTCACACTAGGGGGCAGATTTACTAAATTCACATGAATGATTTGAAATTCTATCGAATTTTCAAAAAGATTTGAATTCAAATTTTCGGATAATTATTTGGCCACTTTGACCATTGAATTTTGAAAATTCGATCGAATCGAATTATTTGAATAATTCGAATAAAATTCTATTCGAACATTGAATATTTGACAGTCGAATTACTGGCCCTTTAAATTATAATTCAGCTGCCTAGTTCGCCTGGTTAAACCTAACGAATTTCTATTAAACCCTATGGGAAGCTCGAATTAATTAGATCGAAAAAAAATGGATTTTGATTGATTGAATGGTTAAAATTGTTCGAATTGATCCATTTTTTTTTATTCGATCGAATTGTGCTAAAATATCGAATTTGAAGGGTTAAAATTCGACCACAATTCGATTAGTTAATGCACCCTCGAATTCGACCAATAGTAAATCTGCCCCTAGGTGTCTGTTTAAGAGATCTGTGCCAATGTTGGATGCTTAGAGCAGTGTGTTGGGGGGCAAGTAGCATTGGCCTTATGTCTCTGTTTACCATGGATACTTGGCTCTCTCATGCTACTTTGTATTTTTAAGTTTACAGGTCAGTTTGAAAAACCATTATAAGATCAAATTAATTACTTTTATATCACACTGGAAACTTATAAAAAAATTATCTGCAGTCTGTGCACTGTGCACAAATGTGACCTGGAGTTGCTGCTACCTAGACCTTAAGCCACATTCTTGTAGAATAGCAATTATGAAACCACCACTTGGCATTAAATCAGGATTAATGACCCATTCTTCTCAGTTTTTATTTTTCATCATATTCACTGTCCACTTTGCAGTAGTTGTAGAGTCCAATGCATCTATTCTTTTATGGTTGATATCTCCTGTGTTAATATTAAAATTAAAATACACTGTATTCATTTTTGTGCTGTGTCTTTAAAGCCTACACAGTCTGGAATTACAATGAAAGTCATGATATGTTTATATGGGTGGGGATGGAAGATGAAAAATTGAGTGTTCTATGATAGGTTGAGGTGTAGCATTTTTTGTGAATATGTGGAAATCTATGTATTTCCTTTTCTTGAGGGCAGTTATTGAAACTATAATGCACATTGTATAACCCTGGTTTTAGAATGATGAGATGAAAGGGTCTTCCCTGCTTTCAGACTAATCCCAATTACAGTATACCTATTACAGGCAAGCAGACACACTTTGTGTATAGCCATCTGGCCCAGTTATCACCACTGGTCCAGTGACAATCTTACCCTTTTGTAATAAAAATAAAATTGATAATTACATTGCTGCTGTGGCTTTTTCCCAAAAAAAAAAAAACTGCAGATATCCAGATAAAATTCTTAGCAATCACTTTGGAGCAAAAACATTGACTCTGTTGTACAGTATTTTGAGTGAGAAAAACATGTCAAAAAAATGCCCACTGACTCTAATGCATTTGGTGACATTTTGGCAAATTTCAACATTTTGCAAACATTCCCATGGTTTCACAAATTTTTCGGCTAGACGATGGCGGGCCGTTTTGCTCATTGCTATTTGTCAAAAACTAATTAGAGTACTGGTTAAAAAAAATTGAGGAAAAGTCTACAGCAGTTTTAGATTAGATGGATTGAATAACTTAATACGTATTAATTATAGCATTAATGAAAATAGATGCTTTCATTTATCCCATTATCTATGGATTTGCCATCTATTCATTTGGTTCTGTTTTCATAACCTTTAGAAAAGGTTCATTTGTTGAAACTTGCATAAGTAACCATGAATAGGCAACCACTGTTTTAATCAGGCTGGCCAAAATCTGCCTTGATACTACACCATGCCTATCTTGGACAGGAGAACTGGGCTTTTGTTTTTGGACCGTTTCTGATTCGTAAGAAAGTACACAGATATCTCCAAGAGGCAGGAAAGTGTGATCAGGCATATTTAAGAACACAATGCAATGAGCAAACTTCAGATGGAAATTGCCAAGTTTTTTTTTAAAACTGAGCATTCTCATAAAATCACAGGGCCACTAAGCAAATTAGGGACCATTCTGGTAAATTATGCTGCTTATTTATCAAGATTATCTTGGTAAAAGTTAGTTGAACCTCTACAACCACCAGGTTCATGCTCATGGTAATACAAGGGTTCCCTGTGCCAGTGTATGCACTTGAGTGTAATTCATCAGGGTGAGTTGAAGGGGTGACCTGGCACTTGCTGAAAGTTGCAAGATAAGATAATCATAGCAAGCTTTTAGAACATTTTAGTTCCTTTTTCAATTGTAATCAGCTTAAACAAGGAACTAAAATGTTCTGAAAGCTTGCTATGATTATCTTAGTTAGCCAATAAAGGTATCACCATTATACCACTTTGTTATTTTTTATTTCAAAAGGGATGCCCTTTAACACTCTCAAGCATAGAGAGATTTTCTTATAGGCAATGTAGGGAATTGGGAAATCATTCCCCAAGTTTTCTGCTATCTGCCTACATATCTTTAGCCAACCAACTCCTGTGCCTTAGTTTCCTCTGGCTTTAAAATATACTAGCAGACATTAGTTCTAGTTTAGTTTTGTTGTGGCACTACATGTGTTACCTATGCCTCCTCAAACTCAGCATAAAGCCCCTCTGTCCTTTATACTTGCCAGGCCTGTCTTAACTGAACAGCTAATGAGTCTATTATTTGTTTCACAGTACACACTGCCAAGGTTATGTATGCAATTATCAGAAACTAAGGAACAATTGGAAACACCTCTATAATGGCCTATCCAGGTGTCCAGTATTCCTATATTCAAATACATTGCACAGATATCCTATATTCAAGTTCATTACACAAATACCATAGCTCTTGCAACATTTAACATTATTTATATTTACTAATGTAACAATAAAGATTTAAAATTATGACAAGGGCTTTGCATTCATCAAATATTGTTAAAGGAAAAAAACAAAGATAGATTATCACAAAAATGGTTTCATATGTTTTATTCATACCATTTGGATCTAAGCTGTCTAGTGTCTTGATCCATATATAGTCTCTTTGTTTCAATTGCTGAGCCTAGAGATCTAAAACTTGCCATTTTAGCTGTGAATTGTATCTATTTTTTGTACTAAGTTGTCTTTTAACAGGAGTATCACATCTGGAGATCCCTACATACAGATTTTTCTCTTTTTATGAAACCTTTCAGCTACAGTAATTGCATTCTGTTTACTTTTCTAGCTTTTCTTTAGGTTTTAATAATTCCTCTTGTTTTGCAAGTTTAGGTCTATCAAATTAACCTTGAATCATTTAAGATATAGGTTCAGATTCAATTCAGTGAGAAAAGGTTATCTCATGGTATATCACGTGAAATGTCAAACACGAGATCCAAATTCAGTTTCTCCAAATTCCGTTTCAGTTTTTTCCCATAGACTTCAATAGAGTGTTGATATAAACAGCGAAATATGTTTTTCTGAATTGAATTGCATCTCAAATTAAAGGGCACATTTATCAAGGGTCAAATTGAAAATATGAATATGATGAATATGATTACCTACCAAGAAAGAAAGAGAAATCTGATATCTATCGAAATATACATTGTACATAAAAAACAAAGAGTAAGAATATTAAAAAGGAAAATGATGCAGTTACGATATTGCTTAAAATTTAAAGGATTTTAATCTTGAATTAAAGATTTTTCACCTGTAAAGTACAAATTTATTAATTAATTAATCACATAAAGACATCCTAGGTAGCTTAAGTGTAGAGGAGGTTATTACTGCAATGTGCAAGAAAGGGAACACATCATCAAAGGTCAGAAAATAGGTTTGTCAAAAGACTGTGTTTAAAATACAAGAGAAAAAAACTGATGAGTAATACAGTTCTAATAATACAGTTCTAACAGATAATAATTACAACATAGTTTGACAATTAATTATTTAACTCAAAAAAGTGAGAACTAAGGTTATAAGAGGATGTTCTGTTTTATATTATGTGCAAGCACTTCTAAATAATTTAGAGTGCAGCTACCTTTTTCTTCATAAAATAATAATTTTAGGCTTTACTCTACATAGATTAAGTGGATCATACAATTTCATTTGATGTCTTTTAGAAGTTGAGCATAATTTATTGTCCTTCTAACATACTCTACAGATGCACAGAGTATGAATGTTCCTATCAGCATTTCCTTTCCATGGAGAATACCCAACTAGGTACCCACACCCACAAAGGCAATTGTGGCAATCAGTATTAATTGGTTGTATTTACTTTTCCCTATAAACCAACCTTGCCCTATATTTTATGCATCTGTTTCTGATCTCAATATATATATATATATATATATATATATTGAGATCATACTCTTGAATATCATGTAATATGGATGAACTCATATAGGAGCAATTAACTGATTCTTCCTGAAACAATCATGCTACTTTACTACTTTACAGTCTTAATAATTCAAAGGGGACATTTGATTTATGAAGTGTGTCTTAGCTTGACATAACACAAATTATATTGAAGCTAATGAGAAAACGAAACTTTTTTCCCCTTGCTAGGCACTAAAAGGTTCATCACATGATATCATTCCTTACACCTAGAGCTTACAAAGAATGTTCTGCATGGTAAACAAGTTCACTTTAATTAAAAAAGTGGAAGCTTCAAATCCTATAGAGAAAAGAATTTAATTACATTGTCTTGATTAATTTAAAACATAGTGTTTGGTGGTATGGATTGATCCCATCTGCCAGCACATAAGATAAATAAAAAAAATCCTCCACAGTTAGAAAGCATTTTCTCTTTATTGAAACAGTGCTATTTTAGAATACACTTCTCCCTTCTGAATAAGTGTAGACTTATCCATCATTTAGGTCATTAAATTACTTGAACTATCAGGAACAATTTCCTCTAAAATCCTCTGGGTATTGCAAATTGCCATTGCCCCTATATGTTGGATCTTTTGTGCATTTAAGTAATAGCTCTGATGGCAGTGGGACACACTTCTGTGTTTGGGGAGAGTTAATTGTTGCTAATCATTTCAAGAAAATATATAGGAGGACAAGCGAGGATCTTAATGTGGAATTTTACAGTTGCTTACATCATAGTCATCTGTGTAAACATCTGTGTCTTTTCCCTTTTTCAGGGTGATAGGCTGCAAAAGTTCTAATTATGACAACTGTATTGTCTTTATTAAGGTTTCTTAGACATGTGTAATTCACAGTGGAAAAGTGCTGTTTTTGTTGCAATAGATAACATAAAGGCATCCATTCGAGTTTAGATTTCCCACTGTATGCAAGTTAACCTGATCACAACCCCGACTTCTCTTTGATTTGCTCGCATTGCTGAAGTAACACTAGTGAAATTTTGGCAGCATCCATCAGCCAGGACTTCGCATTTTAGTAAATTAGCATTGTCCCACCAAATTTTTGCTTGGCAAAGTGTTGGGCTTGGTGTGAAGCGCACACTGGTGAATTTGCACTGATAAGTAAATCTGCCCCTTGATTTCTAAGTCTTCATCACTTCATGTAAAAGTTAGCTGAACTCCTAGAGAGGTCTCTGCTTTTAAAATTACTAATATTGAACTTCTTGCTTTATTATTACTTTAAATAATGCTGTAATTCACTCCAATCACCCAGGTAAATTTAAGCAGGCATTTGCCTGTGTTTTATTAACAACAGGTTTTTTACACAAAATGAGTTCCAACAGCAAATAACATATGAAATCATACAAATGAATGGTCATTCCGGAAAGCAAAATGCACTTCTGCCTCCAACTTCATGGCAAGTGCTAACTCAAAGCCCCTCTCCCTTCTATCTTGGTGCCTCCATTCTCCATTTTCTTCTCCATGATATGTTAATGATGCCACCTGATTACATAAAATGTATGGCCTTTGTCTTTGGTCAACAACTCTTGGTGAGAAAGTGTTGAATTGTGGGAATTTCTATTCTATAACTGAGCATTTTTTTCTGCTAGAATGCTGCAAATATGGCAAGATCTGGCCTTAAAAAAAGACATCACAGAGGTATGCTTCTCAAAAAATATTTATTTATTAATACACTTTCCTAGTCCTTTAAAATATCTCTTACTTGTAACAAGAGATGAATTGTGTATAATTTGTGTTTAGACTTTTTGTTTCTTTCATTTTTTATTTTTGACAATGGATTGAAGGACATATCTTTAAATTAAATGAGCAATCCAGTTTGAAAAACATAGTCTGCTGTGTATGGCTTTACTTTTAGCCTATTCACCTGGCCATTTCAATTTCTGCCAGATCAATAAATGAATTTTCCTCTGACTACTAGCCATGGAAATGTTTATTGATATGTTTACCATCTAATATATTTGTCCATTTTTTCTAGAGATCCAAGAAATTAAATATACATTTTTGTATGGCACCTTATCCCAGAGAGACAACAAGAAACAAAAACAAAATTATATTGCTTTAAGAAGCAATACAAGAGATGTCTATTTACCTAAACCAGTGTGTAAAGCCTTAATTTTTTCATTAGTTTTCTACATAGTTTGCTTATAAGTGTTTATAAGGCCAAAGTTCATCTTTATTCTGCTTATTTGTGAGTGCAGCCTTGATTACTTCAGAAATGTAACCATAATGCCACCATCATCAATCAAATAAGAAAGTATTCTTTCTTGGCAAAACCCATAATTCAATATTTTTGTGATCCTTATGCTAGTTTAAATTAAGGGGGCTATTTACCAAAGCTTATATGTTTTATATGATTTATATTTTTCTGCATTTACATTTTTTTTGCTAAAAAAAAAAGTTTAATTTGAGCAATGACTTTAAAAACCAAAATGTATTCAATTTGAGTTTTTTAGGGTTTTTGAGCGTTTCAACCCCTTAAAAATTATTAATAAAATGCAAATTCAATGTATTCATATTTATTTCAAGGTTTTAATCAGTCATATTTTTCTTGGGGGGGGGGGCGTGCTTTCATAAATAAGAAAACATTTTTTATAAATTGTGAAGTAGAAAAATTCTCAAATCTGAACTTTGACAAATAGGCCTCCAAAAGCATTCAATTAAATGTATTAATTAAATATGATTACTTAAATATTAGTTCAGTCTTAAAAACACACACATATGCACAATATAGGAACAATTACAATAAATGAAAAGAAAACTAGGAAAACACAGCCATTTCTGTTGCTTAATTTATCATTCATTTATAGAGCAATGTAGTTAAAATTACAACTGAAAGACTATAGGGAACATTCAAGAACAGGCACACAGATGCAAGAAGTCCTTGAATTAACACCTGAAATGGGAAGCCATTTGCATGCCCTGCCTAAACAAGCCACTGACTGAATGATATTTCTTGTCTTTTGCTTCTTCTGATTCAACGCACAGAATGAACCATTAGAACTTTTTAGTACAAGGAGGAATTTGTGGTTCCTTCAGCAAGAACAAGGAGCATAGGCCCTGCAGAAGGTAACAAAACTAGACCACCACATTGCCACCTGCTAACTCGTGGGTAGAAAGTCTTTACAGTGATAGCTATCTTTGATTCTTACCAGACATAATGAGAAAAATACTTTCAATTCATGAGTCCTTTTAAAGGTTAAAGATTTGGAGATGTCTCTATGTGAACAGTAATGTTATCATTGGTGCTCTAGTGTATTTTTATTGACCCAAGAGCACTGGTTTCATGTGCTATCAGAGAGGACAGCAATTATTGATATACATGGGTTCTTATGCCTTCCTTATGAAGACAGGATGGCCACTCCTAAGTCGATTAATCACATTTCCAAATGTTATTTATTTAATGAGTTTGGTTCTGAAATGGTTGTGACTGAGGTTCTGGCGCCCCTTCAATTGGCTATATGCCCTGTCCTGGCTAAATCCTATTGTACTTTCACCTATTGCTAAATACCCCATAGGAACCAAAAGAATCAATCATTTCCGTGTATTTCAGATTGTTTACCAGAAACAAAGACTTTTTTCAATTTCTTTCCATTTTTTATTTATTTACTGTTCTTACTTACCAAGTCCTAAGTTTAACATATAATGTCCCTGTCTCTGGTGTTTATTATTGAGTGTGGCAGCTCAATAATTTAGGTGCAGATTCTGAGCTGTTACAATGTTTAAAAATTTAGACGTCGATTTATCAAGGGTTTAATTGAAAATTTGAATTCAAAATTCTAATTTTCAATTTTTTTATGGTAAAAACTGTCAAATTCGACTAGGGAGTTATTCAAATTCAATTCAAGGTTTTTATAAGATTGTAATGCTATCTCATACTCTGGCCCTTTAAGAACTCAAATTTTACTATTCACCACCTAAAACCTGCTAAATTGCTGTTTAAGTCAAAGGGATCCGTTTTGAGTTGTTTGCAGCCGTCCTTGAATTGAGTTTTAAAATTCAAATCAAATTTGAAGCAAATTCGATTTGAGTTTTTGGGTCGGTTCTATTCACCTGAGTTTAAATATTTGATTTGTAAAATAAATGTTGATCGAATTTCTAGTTTATCGTGGTTTTGAACAACTCACATGAATTCAAAGTTCGACCTTTGGTACACGGGCCTCTTAGTTGATACATCAGAAACATTTGTGTGAATATTTGCAACTATTTTTTCAATAATATTACCTGCCTTTTATGAAATTCAGGGATTTTGCTCAACAGTGCCAAACATAATAAATGCATCAACTAAATGTATAAATTTAGGACAGTTTACAGAGTTGATGGCCCCACCCATTAGAGCTGCTTTAAAAGGCAAAAGAAGGTAAAAAATTTTACTTTGATCTTCAATTTTAGAACAACTGTCACACATAGAAAATAGAAAGTAATTGGAAAAATTATATATTGCTAGTGAACTATCTGAAATAAAATTAACCAAACCAAAGTTTTGGACGGTGAATAAGCACTTTAAAAGAGGTATTATGGAGTAGAAGCATTAAGGTTTGAATGGCAAATTAGAATTTTTTTTGTGTCAAAACTCACAAATTTAAAAGCACCAACTTGAATGTGAATTTAAATGTGAAATTTATCATACCCCAACCATGGAAACAGTTCCAATTTTAATATTCAACACCTAAAACCTGCTGAGTTCATTTACAAGTCAATGGCAGAGGTCCACTGAACCATTTGAATGTTAATTGCCTTCCTGACATTGAGGTTTTTTTTTCAGAGGAAAACTCGAATTCGACTTCGAATTGATTAGACTAGTTTTTTCATAGATAATCTCGCATTCAAGTTGTGAGGACCTTCAAATTTATCAAGTTAAAAAAAAATCACATACATTTGAAATTCAACCTTTGATAAATAACTCCCTATGTGTCTCCATGGAACTTTGTTTTGCCAATGCGAGTTTTGTTGATTGTTTAAGTAAGTGAAATCACATGCCTGATTATAGTTTAATGTAGTTAGCATGATATAGGGGATGATATTTTGCTGTTGGTTATATATATTTTTTTATGGTTACTTACTGTAGATTCGTATTACTCAGTTTGCAGTGTCAGCAATCTGGTTGATAGGGACCAAATTACCATGGAAACCATGCACTGATTTGAATGAGAGACTAGGAAATGGCCTGAAAAGAAAGATGAGTAATAAAAAATTGTCATGACAGGCCTTGCAGAATACTTGTTTTTTAGATGGGTCAGTGACCACCATTTTAAAGATTTGAAAGCTGGAAAGAGTCAGAAGAAGAAGACAAATACTTTAAAAACTATAAAAAAAGAAAAACTGAAGTCATTAGTTATTCTATAACATATTAATAGTTAACTTAAAGATGAACTATCCCTTTAAGAGGGAATAACTTCACACATTTGATATGTTATATTTTATTATCTTCTACACTAAGTAAATGGCATAGAAACAGTATTATATCATTTTTCTCTCCAAGGCTCTATTCAGATTATTGCTAGAACTGAAGAAAAGATTTGAAATATAATATCAAAGCTGCAAACAAGAAAGAAGAACACTGTTTCCACAGCTCTATATATCTTTATATCTCTTTCTAAAGCTATCCCATCTGTCTATACATACACAGATTTGACAAATGCTAATGTATATTTTTAATTTTAGCTTTGTATATTTGAGAAATATCTTGTAACAAGAAATGAAGTGATTAAATGACTCCCTTATATTTTTCAGTGGTAAATAACTCAACACCTTAACAAGGGTGACAATAGATAATTGTTTATCAATTTTCCATGTGTAACTGTATATCTGTCTAAAGCTGCTTAGAATGATTAGTAATCCAGAGCTTGTCATTGGTGGAAGGAATGCTTTTAAACAAATCAAGACCGTTTTGCCTTTCAGTGCTGTTCTTTAGCAGAGCACCTGGCCTATAAAATCTGAGGTTGTACTTTCCCTTGAGTACATTGCTAGAAGAAAACAGAATAAAAAATGAAAGAGATATTGGGTCTCAGCGGAGCTTACACAGCTTTATTTTTTTCCTCTCACCATCTGTTTCCCTGAAATAACTATGGGCACCGGAGTGTATAACAAGTAATAGTGTTTGTCCAACAAAAGTTTTTAGTCAGCAACCTAATTTCTATTTCTGCATTGTAGACAGAGGTGAGTATGCTTATATTAAGTAACCACAGGTCCTTTCAATGCTCTCATTTGCTTTTGTACATTGAAACAAATATAGAGTTACATTACAAGGAATGTAAAGATACAAGCTAGTTCATATACAGTGCCTAGCAGTGTGCTAAATTGCCACAAAATATTTGCACAAGCTGCCCTTTTTTTCCTGACAGCCTTATTCTTTACCACCTGCCTGTATTTTCATCATTATACACTGATGCATTTATTAGGTGCGTAATAGTTATTCCACGGGTCAGGTAACATTCAGCATCTGTAGCATCTTTAATGGGTGCTGCAGGGTGCTGTAAGTGGCATACAGCTCCCGGGCATAACACCTGCCATAGATGATACATAAATAAAGTGCCAAAAGTTCAAAGTTAAAGTCAGCAGAGAGTAAATGATAGGTAAATACAGGTATTGGATCCCTTATCTGGAAACCCATTATCCAGAAAGCTCCAAATTATGGAATGGCCGTCTCCCATAGACTCCATTATAATGAAATAATCCAAATTCTTAAAAATAATTTCCTTTTTTTCTGTAATAATAAAACAGTAACTTGTACTTCATAAGATATAATTAATCCTTATTAGAAGCAAAACTAGCCTGTTGAGTTTATTTAATGTTTACATGATTATCTAGTAGATTTAAGATATCATGATCCAAATTACGGAAAGCTTCATTATCCAGGAAACCCCAGGTCTCGTGCATTCTGGATAATAGGTCCCTTACCTGTACTAGTTAAAGTACAGGTCTGGGACCTGTTATCCAGAATGATCGGGACTGGGGGTGTCTCCAGTTAATGGATCTTTCCATAATTTGCATCTTCATACCTTACATCTACTATAAAATCATTAAAGGAACAGTAACATCAAAAATGAAAGTGTTTTAAAGGTATTTCAATATAATATACTGTTGCCTTGCATTAGTACAACAGCTTTGTTTGTGTTAGAAACACTGTTATAGTGTTATATGTTGTTGTGTAGCCATGGGGCAGAAATTCAAGCACAGGATACACAGTAAAAAACAAATTCATTCTTAAGAATCCCATTGTATACTACAGAGCTTATCTTTTATCAGCTCTGTATCATTTTCTCCTTTTTAAGCTTTGAATGGCTGCCCCAATGGCTACACAGCTGCTTGCTTATATAAACTGTAGGGGGCGAGAAAAATCCTTTCCGTTTTCTGCCTGTGACATCATCCAGCCCAGTTACAGGCTGGAGAGTGATCCGATTGGCTGGGCATCCCAGTGCATCCTTGGGAGAGAGGGTGTGATACGTACTGTGTCTTCAGGAGAGCCAAGTCTTCAGGAGAGCTGAACAGAGCCAGCACAAGTAACTATCAAGTACAGAGAAGCTGTTAACTCTGTGGAATCTGTGGAGGTACAGATTGAGCCCAGCCTGTTCCCTGCCAAGCTGCTAGAAACTCAGAAGGAGAAAGGTTCCACTGTTGAAATTGATCCTATTGCAGAACTGCCTGTAATCTCCAGTGTGACTGCCTCTGAGAGCACCCCGGTGCGTGAGACACCAAAGGGAAGATACAAGCAGGGGGCTACAAAGTGTAGACAGGTCTTTTGTATTTACCTGCTCTATGGAAGCTACTACTAAATTCCAAAGGAAGAGGTACTTTTGGGAAATAGTAGAGCTACCTGGGGAATAAGAGCTCTGGGGAAGGGCCAATCCATTTCAACTGTGTGATTATTAACCCCTTCCGGAGGATTGGGACTTTGATATTAAAAAGGACTGTGTTGGAGCAACTAATGTGATTTAGGTAGCGTCCCACATGTCCCCAGTGCAGTAGTGCATGGTGTTTTAGTTTGCCCAAGTTACTACAGTTTATATAAAGTTCATATTTGTTTAATTTGCAAACTGTGTGTGTTTTATTATTCCTAGTGGAATCCACCTGAGGTGTGTTCCTCATTGTTCCCTTACATGGAGGAACACATGATACCGAGGTACACTAAGGGGCAAATTTACGAAATTCACGTGAAATGATCGAAGTTCGGTCGAATAACAATCGTACAAATTTTTCGTGAAATCAGATATGCAAATTTGGCCTCTTCGATCATCGAATAGCTCGAATAGATTGAATGATCGTATATTCGATAATTCAATCATTCAATGATCGAAGGAATAAAATTTTAAAGTTACTCGACTGCCTACTTCGCCAGATTGAACCTACCGAGTTGCAATAGAAGCCTATGGGAAACCCATATTCAAGTCCTGCTTGAATACTATCGAATTACGAATTTGGTCGAGCTAATTTTGGGGAATAATAGTAAATTTGCCCCTATGTGATTTTTATACTAAATTATAGAAGAGTGAAAGTAACATATATATAGGTATGGTATCGATTACCCAGAATGCTTAGGACCTTTCTGTAACTTGAATAACTATAGCTTAAGTTTGCTTAAAAGTTTCAAAAAATTAGATAAAACTTGTAGGTTTGTGTTGCTATGGCCTTGGATTCATTATTCAGTAAGAACTACAGATGCAGTCACTTTGGATTGTAAGTTTAATGCGTCGTGACTTAACTCATCTATCTCATTTATCTCACTTAGCACAGAATATTGTGTCACAGCATCCCATCCAATTAAAGAGTTCACCATTGAAAACAATGGGGCTTTGGTATGCTAATGAAAAGGTTAAATGAGTTAAGATAACTTTAGATAACACAGTTTCTTCAATTAGCCCTGAGTCATGATGCATTTAACTTACAAATCCAAGTGACTCTATCTGTAGATACAGATTTATTTTTACAAGGAAAAAAAAAGACATCATCAATAAAAATAAGACTTATTTGCTTACTATGGACAAAATGGCCATATTTTGGAGTTTTTTTTAATAACAGGTTGCCTGTATAAGATTCCCAGTTGCCCGATCAAAGCATTAGCAGAAAGTTACATCAGTATGTATACTGTCATTGAAGCTGATTCTACAGGATTGATTATTAATTAATTGCAGTGCATAATGCATGTTCATATGATGCTGTGTAATGGGAATCTGAATTCCTAATCAACCTTGTATCACAAATTGTATATAGTACTGTAGGGACCCATAAGTAGCATGGCCCTTATGGCTTCCTCCCTTGCCCTTACATTAGCTGCCTTCTATTGGACTAAAGTCCAGGTAGCTAGATTGTATCTTATTATTGGTTAAAGGTAGTGACCACCCCCCCTGCAGTGCTGTAATAAAAGTGCTTGCAGGGAGTGGCACTTCCTCTTTGGCCTGCAGCAGAGGAGAGGGGCAGTGCTCCATTGAGCCTGGGTGCCAACCGGGCCCCAGAGGCGCTCTACCCTAAAGGGACAGCACACCTTTAGAGGTACTACTACCTGTATTAAGTTGGGGAACAGGGCCCCGTGAATGAGGAATAGTCAGAGTGAGGATATTCCTGTAATAGCACTCTCTAGGAGAGGTGAGATAGAGAGGAAAGAGAGAAAGGGCAGCTCAAAGCCCCATCAAGGAGGATAGTAGGGAGTAGCTCTCCCCCAGGCTCTACCTTGCCTGAAGTGAAGGGACCTCAGATATAGGGACTACAGGCATAGTGTTTAACCCCTGAGTCACCTTAACCTGCTGGTGGGATCCGGACCACATGGGCATTGCTAACCTGGCTGGTGCAACTACAACTCCCATCCTTGTATCCTACCTGAGGGCATAAGCTACGCTGTAGCTGTGCTAAGCATTGCTGCTTTATTACCACTGTCTGTGAGTATATGATACCCTGTGGATCTACTTGTAAATAAACCTGTTCTACTTGTTTGTACAAAGAACCCCTGGCGTCCAACACCTTTATTACACTATATGCAGTATTGAGTTGTAGTTCAACTACCTCACACGTGATTTTCCACATAGCGAAAGCCCTACCTGAGAGTGAAAGAGTCGCGTGTAACCAATGCTCTACCCATGCTAGTTTGGTTTGGTTAATTATAGCCAAGAAAGGGTTACAGTACATATACTGTTTATCGTGCGTTTATCTCTCTCATGCAACTGACTGCAGTTCAGAGTATCTAATGTGAATCAACAGAAAAGAAGATGGGTGCTACGGGGACAGCTTCAGAGACACAAACCTTCAGTGTTAAAGGTCTATAATAAGTGGTGTAACTTGAGTGCATGGGACCCCCTACAAAAAAATCTACAGAGGGGGGTGGTGGACTCAGATCCCCATTGTCCTGCCCAAATCTTGCCCCACCTCCACTCACCAACCAGACTTGGCCTACTCACACCTGACTTGTGTCCCTCTTCCTAGCTGCATGTAAGAGAGCAGCTGGGGAGAAGGGTTCTTTTATTAGCTATAGAGGAAGCAGAGCCCATAGTCCATGCTCCTTTGTTCCCTGGGCCCCCTGAGGGGTCTGCTTCCTCTATAGTTATGCCACTGGCTGTGATGGCCTTGTGCCTCTTTCTTAGAGGAAAGTGGATTGTTCTACCAACAAAAGATAATGATCCGTTTAGAAGTTGATTGTGATGAGCATAAAGCAAAAATATGTTTATGTTCAAGATGTTTAGTTATGCAGTATGTTCAGTGCCTGGACTATTGGTAGGCAGCAGAGACATGTGCCTAGGATGCAATGTTGTGTTGGGGGAGAGATAAGGACCCTCTGCTGCCTTATTTAATGCTGACAAGAGAGCTGGAACAAGAAGTGGTGGAACAGTAATGGCCAGTGCTTGGTTTGGGTGCCTTTAACTTTTGGCCCAGCTTTATGTTTTCTGTTATTACTTGAACACTGGGACTGTATGTAATTTGGTTTCAGGCAGATACTTTCTAAAGGTGATGAAACTTATTTATTTACCAAAACATTTCTGTTGGTAATAGAAATAACAAACATTATGATATATATATATACACAAAAGTTCATGGACGGACAGCTCCACACTCCACTTACGTCACCATACGGCTGCCCCTGTGCCCTGAAAAATATTGGTATAAACAGAATACCAGCACCAAGGGTCTTGTGTATGAAGAGAATCTTGTATTTATATAGTGTAAAAATACACATAGTTTTTTACACTATGTAAATACAAGATTCTCTTCATACACAAGAACCTTGGTGCTGGTATTTTGTTCTGTTTATATATATATATATATATATATATATATATATATATATATATATATATATATATATATCTCTGGAAAAGTAATAAATGGTGTCTATATTCCCCCTAAGTTTCTTACCTATACATTGTCAGGGGTTTCATGGAATATATATAGGGAGAACACCAGCTTGTGTTTTTTCTCCAAGTTGTTTTGAATCTCTGGTCTGGGTCCTGGAATCCTGGGTCCTTTGTAGTGCATTGGGTTGGATGAAGCTTCCATGCCTAGGTTCATTACGGATTTTGTGCCAGGAGCATGGTCAGCTGACTGAATAGTAAAAGGAGGTTTTACAATTCAGAACAGTGAGAAGGGGGGAAGCACTGAGAGGAGAGATCAGGCTCCCTAAAACCAAGCCAGCCACACTCAGTGGGAAAGGTACTGAGGCTTGAAAGGAGGCATTGAATGTTCCTGACTATTTGGATTTATGCCATGCTGAAATAAGCTGTTTTCGTTTCTATCACTTGAACTGTATTATTTTGCTGAATAAATGAGCAGGCTCAGTCCTGTTTACAACCTCCACTTGCCTCCATTTGCTAGCAAATTAGACCGTTGCTAGCATTTGTTTGCACTCTTTCACTGGGCGACTTTTCACTATTGCGAACAATAATTACTCCGCAAATTCAGTAAAGTGTGGATTTTACTGAATGTTACCTCTTTCATCAGAGTTGACTTCGCCACCTAAGACCAGACGAACTGCTAAAATTAAGCTAGATCTACTAACATCAGTGTGGGAGAACTGCTAAAATGATATGTGACCTGGTGTTGGACTATGGAGTGCAGTTTCATCTCTGTCTTAAAGGGATTCTGTCATGATTTTTATGGTGTAGTTGTATTTCTTAATTCCACTAGTTACATAACAAATAATTCACTTAAACATATAAAATTGTATTACTGAACCAACAAGTGTATTTTTTAAGTTGTAATATTTGTGTGTAAGCAGCCATCTCAGGTCATTGTGCCTGATTCTGTTGTTTCAGAAAAAACCAGCACTTCACAATGGAATTCCTTTCAATAAAAGTTATTGTTTCGCCTACTTAATGTAACTGGAGGAGTTGCAGTGGGACTTGGATTTTTACAATTGAGTACTGTTCCTACTGTATATCTACCAGTAACCTCAAATTTTGTTACATTCCCATTGTTCTGTATATAGGCAGGTGGTGGAAAATGGAGAGGGGGTGATCACACTCCAACTTGCAGTCCAGCATTAAAGAGTAACTGAAGTTTATCAGAGCACAAGTCACATGATTGGCGACTCCCAGGAAACTAACAACATGTCTAGCCCCATGTCAGATTTCAAAAATAATATAAAAAAAGGCTTTTTTTTTGCAAAATTGATTTCAGTGCAGAATTCTATTGGAGCAGCACTTGATGGATGTTTCTTTTTTCAACCTTATCTTCTATGTATGTTATAAACTGAAAGCAAAAATAAGGGCTGCACAACCATGATCATTAAAATCATATGATTTTACATAATTCCAAGGAAGCATTTTTTCCTGTAAAAATCTGCTAACAGTTCTCATTTTTTTAAAGTTCACTTTGTGCTTTATTTGCTGGTGCCCTGCCAATATAATTTCTGTTCCATCACAGCAAGAAACCAACTGTATTAAAGTTTTTATATATTAAAGTACAAAGTGAGGTGGAAATAAAATACCAGAGGATTACATTATACAATAACTTTTAATGAATGTGACTTTGACAAGGCAAAGTTTTCTAAGATTTACACATTTAAGAATGACACAGATACTATGGTCCATTTTTATCTGTCTTAATTAGTTTACACTGATGTTTTCATTTCAGTTCTTCCATAACTGCCCTTTCTTAATAAATAAAAATAGATCATAACATATTATCTACACTCTGGCTATAAGACTATA
The DNA here is from genome assembly GCA_024363595.1 of Xenopus borealis. NCBI lineage: Eukaryota > Metazoa > Chordata > Amphibia > Anura > Pipidae > Xenopus > Xenopus borealis. The sequence goes on from CM044431.1 coordinate 32,932,882, forward strand.
TTTAATCACAATGTTTGCCCTTCTGTTCCCTTTTTCTTGCAGTTATAGCATTTTTTGCAGTTTTGCAGCAGGAGACACTTTCAGAGACAATAATTTATTTAGTTTGAACAGGATCATTTATAGTTCATTTATAAAAATACAAATAGAACATGCAATATGCTTTTTGGTTACACCTTGGAACTCATGTATTATTCACAGCATTGTATTGTTACAAGAACAAGACAATAACTCCAATAAAGGGGTAGTTAGTTATAGAAAAATGATATAGGTTGTGCTATTCTAAAACCATTTCTGGGTAAATGTAATAGTGTAATAATGTAATAAATAGGAATGAGATAAATAGATGAATAGGAATGAGGTATATGCAAGTATTTATCCAGCACTTAAGTGGTAGGTATTAATCCTTGTTAGAGGGGTGCAAGCAAAATAGTGCATTCACCTTCACATCTTGTTGCGAGAAATCCAAAGAGATAAAAAGTTTTTATTTATATCTTTTTATTCTCTTTTCTAGTGGTGACCATTAATAAGACAAATATGACAGCAAATAGCTAGGTCAGTCATTATGGCTAAAATTGCAACATTGTGTAATATGGAGATAAATTGTATACAATGTACTGTTTAGCATAAATTACTTATGTATGTTGTAACCACTAGAGGGCACTGTATTAATGGGTATTTAAGGAAGGTGTGATTCTGTGTATGTATACTTTGTCAGCTTGAAAAAGGACCAGGAGGTCCGAAACGTTGCTGTGCCAATGTGAAGTGCAATAAAGGCGGTTTTATCATGAGCTGGGAGTGCTGCAATTCTCTTAGGAATGAGGTCTAGTCAACAATAGCAGCCAGTAAGGCATTTGCTTTCAGATGGGTGTCAATAAATCTTGATTGGTTGCTCTTGGTGATTGAATCTGATGCCCAATCCATGCATATTTATTTATTTATTTATTTTTTAATTATTAAACATAGATTTAAACATCTAGTTTATAGGGCTTTTGTTTTGTGGAAGATGGAATATAATTAGAGACAATTAGAGAAAAGAAAGAAAAAAAGATTTAGCCTAATCAAAAAAACATACTCAAGCCAATATTTTGCCACCTTTGATCCTGGAGAAAAATGGTCAAGGTACGTATTCTAATGTGGATCTACATGACAGTGAGAATGTACCATAGCCCATTTTATTTTCACATCTGTATGTGCTTCATACATATGCTTGGAAGAAGAATCAGGAGATGTATCTATTTTCAGGAGCAAGAGACAGGCTCTCCAAACTGCTGGGACATGCAAAAATTTATTCATTAACAAACAATAAAGTTGACTAAGCAGCCCGTATGCATGGCTACATTAAGTCACTTGCTACTAGGGTGTCATAAACATTAGTTTAGACATTCCCAACCTTTGCTGCTATTATCTTTATGCCGGCCCAAAACATGGATAAAGCCGGAGACCCAGTGAGGATGAGAGTTTCAGATAATGCATCACTGCTCTCTTTGAAGCCCATCCTTAAAGGAAAACTATACCCCCTGAACAATGTAGGTCTCTATAAACAGATATTGCATCAAACAACTCGTATGTAAAACCCTGCTTCATGTAAATAAACCATTTTCATAATAATACACTTTTTTAGCAGCATGTGTCATTGGGTAATCATAAATAGAAAATAGCCATTTTAAAAAATAAGGACAGCCTCCTGGGATCCTAGGATCCAACGGTGCACACAAACATACCAAACAAACTATAAAGTTAGGTCACATGAGCCAATTAACAGACAGAGTTCTGTCTTTTGCTTCCACATTTCTTCCTGTTACAGTTAGAGTTGAAATATTTCTGGTCAGGTGATCTCTGAGGCAGCACACAGACCATCATGAAATGGTGGTTCAAGGCAAGAGATGTAAAAGGGCAATATTTACTTAAATATATATTCCAGGTAGGTAAGATTATTTAATATGTCACTTGATTTGATATAAACTATCTGTTGCTCAAAAATTCATTTTTGGGGTATAGTTTTCCTTTAAGGTCGTTTGGGGTGAGATTTGGGATCAATACTTATTTTTTTACTATAATAATGCATGTCACCCCTGCCCTAGGGTCATCCCAGACTTACAGTATGAACATTCTTGGAGCAATGACAGGTTAGGCCATAAATATGTTTTCCTATACAACCAACCTTTTTTAATGGGTAAAGGGACCCTTACTAAATGTTGGACCCTGGATGTTCACTGCAAAAATAAAGTTTTATTTAGTGGTCTTCCTTCAAATGACACAATATAGTCAGTCTAATAAATTCAATTGAAATTGGAGAACTGGACAGCACATTTACAAATCAGGTTTAATGTTGATAAATGCAAGATTTTGCACCTTTTTAGGAATAACATCAAAGTTATACACTAAATGGTCATGTGATGGGAGCCTTCTTAATTGAGCTCTTTGTGGATAAGCAACTGTGTAACTCTAGTCAAAGTTACTCTGTGGCTATTAAAGCAAATACTAAAGCAAATAAATCTGTGAAAAATCTATAAATTAAATCTATTAATATTTTACATTTATTTGTGACTGCATAGATACGTAGAACTATAACAAACAGGGGAAAATTGTGTCACCACTAATTTAAAAACCATTAGGCGGGGGTGCAATGAGGCTGTGACCACAAAATACATGTAGACAAATACAAGAGGACCTCTGCACTCAACCCAGTATCAATATATTTAAGACATTGAGACATTTTGTGCATACAGCTACTAAAAAATGCCTTACCTTTTAAACAAAACAGGCTTTGCAGTTCATTAAGAATGATATTACTTCATTATACATTTTACAAATTCTTTAGTAGCGGTATGCACAAAATGTCTCAATGTCTTAAATATATTAATAATGGGTTGAGTGCAGAGGACCTCTTGTATTTGTCTATATGTATTTTGTGGTGACAGCCTCATTGCACCCCCGCCTAATGGTTTTAAAAATTAGTGGTGAGCACAACTTTCCCTTGTTTGTTATAGTTCATATAGGAGCAGTGACCAGCTCTCTGTTGTAGCTCCTACCCCTCCCAACTATAGTAAGGTGATCTCACTGGTGTCTAATAAAAGGGCGACCAAGTTTAGGAAGTACAGATGAAGCCACTTTGGATTGTACATTTGACACAGAAAAACTTAACTCATCTATCCCATTTATCCCACTTAGCACAGAACTGTCACAGCCCATCCAATTAAAGAGTTCACCATTGAAAACAATGGTGCTTTGGTATGCTAATGAAAAGGTTAAATGCATTAAATGAGTTAAGATAACTTTAGATAACACAGTTTCTTCAATTTGCCCTGAGTCGCGACGCATTAAACTCACAAATCCCAGTGGCTGCATCTGTAAGTTGCAGGTAAAACTTAGTCCCTTTGTAAAATGTATAATGAGGTAATATAATTCTTAATGAATTAGATGCAATTTGAAAATAGGACTCGCCACATATGGGATGACTAGTGATGGGCGAAACGGGCGCGTTTCGCTTCGCCGAAAAATTCGCAAATTTCCAGATAAATTCGCGAATTTTTCGCCATTTGTGTAACGAGTCGCGCGTTGTTTTTGACGCGCGTCGCGTCGTTTTTGAAGCGCGTCGCGCCGATTCCGACGCGTCGCGTCGTTTTCGGCGCGTCGCGTCAAAAACGACGCGCTACTCTTTTTTGCGCGGCGAATTTTTGGCGGCGAATTTTTTTGGTCGTTTCGCTAATTTATTCGCCAGCGGGAATTCGCCGCGAATTCGCCCCTGGCGAATAAATTCGCCCATCACTAGGGATGACGTATTTGGCAGCTTCAATATATTGGAATATATGGACAAACAATCCCTGTTTTGTTTAAAGGGTAAGGCATTTTTAGTAGCTCTATGCACAAAATGTCTCAATGTCTTAAATATATTGATAATGGGTTGAGTGCAGAGGACCTCTTGTATTTGTCTATATGTATTTAACAGTACTGTCAAACGGTATGATGAATCATGAGCATACTTTGAACTATTTTTACTCAAATTACATGTTTTATTGTTAATTGATTTATTTGTGTACTTTACTGAAATAAACATGAAATACTGCATGATAAAGCTTTATGGGAGATGGGTTCTGTTCAGTAAATGTGTATGATGGGTTAATGTGTTGAGTTAAATTGATAATTTCAAGTACTTCACTGGAAGGAAAATGTGTTTATATTCATGCTGTCTCTCTAAGCACACATTTATTACACATTTTACCCTGCAGATGTTTTTAATTAGCTGATAAGAGAAACAAATAATAAACTTTGTAAGTGTTTTACTACTGTGTTTGAGTATTAATTGCTGTCATTTTCTCTTAGCCAAAGCACGTCACCTATTATGACAAAATAATATATAACTAAATATTAACAGTCTGTAATAGTGTAACAAAGTCATTGTAAAAAAAATATATTTTTTTATAAAAATAAAGTAAAAATATGTAAACCAATAATATTTGTATAGCATAAAAGCTAAGTAATGATTGAAAAGAGGTGATTGATGTTCTAAAAGATCTACAATATAATACAAAAATACACCACAAATTGATTTTAGCTTTATACAGGCAATGGAAACTGAATTTTAAAGTCCATGTTTTTATTTATTTTAAAAATGTATTAATGTATTTATGCTGTCTCAGACTGCAAATGTCAGATATAAATTAGATAAAAGCCCACCATAAATGGCACATGGTTGCCTCACCCTTAAAGGACAAGGAAAGTCTAAAACCGAAAAGGTCTAGAAATGCTGTATTTTGTATACTAAACATAAACATGAACTTACTGCACCACAAGCCTAATCAAACAAATTATTTATGCTTTCAAAGTTGGCCACAGGGGGCTGTCATCTTGTAACTTTATTATACATCTTTGCAAGACCAAGACTGTGCAAATGCTCAGTGTGTTCTGGGCTGCTTAGTCATATATTAACAAAACAGCACAAGTCAAATAATATCTGCCAGAAGCCAATACAGCAAGACTGATTAATAATCAAAATATACAGACTGCTATACAGTGTCGTCATGTAATCTCATAAGGATTTTATAGTTTTTGTATTGTTCAATACAAACTTTCTCCAACTCTGCAGAAACAGTGGCTGCAGCAAAATAATCCTTCAACTAGAATCCCAGTTTATCTGACTCCGTGATCTTTGTCCCTGCAGCTGGAGTTGTAAAGAGTAATGGGGATGTAAAGGCAAAAATAAAATCCAATACAAATCTCTACACAGTCACCAACTGCTCTAGAGGGAGACAAAGCTGTTGGAGTTCTGGCTTGGAAGTAAGCTCCCCCTGCTGTTCATAGGTATGATTGTTTCGCTGCCCAGCAGTTAGGGACCGTCTGAAAATTCCTATACACAGCAGTAAATGAAGGGAGTATTTCACTGAATATAGTCAGGGTTCTTATAAAAACGGTACACATTTTTTAATTAAAGTCTATTGAAGATAGATTTCTTTATCTTTAAAAAAAGGAAAAACAGGATTTTATTTTTTGCCTTTCCTTGTCCTTTAAAGTTACACAAATCTCTAGATCAAAGAGCCTATTTACTAAAACTCAAATTAGTTACATAGTTACATGGTTAAATTGGGTTGAAAAAAGTCCATCAAGTCCAACCCTTCCAAATTAAAAACCCAGCATACACACACACATCTCCACTCTTTCACACAAACCATATATGCCCATAGCTATACTAACTGTAGAGTTTAGTATCAAAATAGCCTTTGATATTATGTCTGTCCAAAAAATCATCCAAGCCCCTCTTAAAAGCATCAACAGAATGATCCATCACAACATCACCCGGCAGTGCATTCCACAACCTCACTGACTGTGAAGAACCACCTACGCTGCTTCAAATGAAAGTCCTTTTCTTCTAGTATGAAGGGGTGGCCTCTGGTGCAGTGATCCTCTTTATGGGTAAAAAGGTCCCCTGATATTTGTCTATAATGTCCTCGAATATATTTCTAAAGTGTAATCATGTCCCCTCGCAAGCACCTTTTTTCCAGAGAAAACAACCCCAACCTGGACAGTCTCCCCTCATAATTTAAGTCTTCCATCCCCCTAACCAGTTTAGTTGCATGTCTCTGACACTCTCCAGCTCATTTACATCCCTCCTAAGGACTGGAGTCCAAAACTGCACTGCATACTCCAGATGAGGTCTTACTAGGGATCTATAAAGAGGTATAATTATGTTTTCATCCCTTGAGTTTATGCCCTTTTTTATGCAAGACAGAACTTTATTTGCTTTAGTAGCTACAGAATGACACTGCCCAGAATTAGACAACTTGTTATGTATAAAAACAAGTTAACAAATTAATCTCACTTTTTTATTAAAACAAAGACGACCTAACTCCCCTCTATGAATTAAACTTGTTTATCAGGAATCTTTCTAGACAAAACGTTGTAACAAAATCAAGCCTCTGTTCATATTGTGCAATTGACACTCTGAAGACTTAATTTTAACAAATTTTCACAGGGAAAAATCTATTTTTTCGGATTATTGGACAAAAATCCCAATTTTTTCAGATTATGATCTTAAAAAACAACTTCAGGAACATCTGCCACTGAATTTCCCCTCTAAAACATTGACCATAAAAAATCAAGGTTTAATAAATGGGCCCCTAAATGTGTAACAGTCATAAGGGGGGCAGGAGAAAAAGTCTACTGAAGCAGAAAGCATCTTACAACTCTCCTCTACTCAGTTTTATCACTTTTTCACATTGATTGAATAAGCCAACAAGGATCTTCTCTTTGAAACTTTGAAACCAACATTTCCATGCCATAATATAGATACACAGATACATTCCTGTTTAGCCTTCATAAATGTTGGACCCTTGTGTGCACCACTTATGGTTGCATAGTCTCTAACTAATATTCTCTGACTCTGGTATGAATGTTAGTCATATACAGAATTATTTTTTTAAACTTCAGAAAGTAAACATATGGTGAATGTGAGATGATAATAATAAGGCTATTTAGAGCTCTTTTTCACTGACATCAAAAATACATCATGATGTTACCCATTATTATACAAAGCATTACTGATTAGAAACATCTACCTTTGATTTATGTAATTAGCATCTCATTATTGGTGACACTACGGACAAAATTCCCACTGTGTTTAGATGTAATTTGCATGAGAGGCTTGTTTCTAAATTACTAACCACATGGTAATTTGCATTGCCAACACAATGAATTTTAGCAACAAATTTTAGATTTAGAAAAAACAACATTTATTTATCTGATCAGAATGCAATAGACATATATGTGTATAAGCAGAGGGAAGTAACAATGTTAAAAACTGAAAATATTCATTTTCAAATATCTATATTTAAAAAAGGAGTTAGATACTTTCAAAGCAATCTAATAATATGATAGAGCAAACTTTCTTGGATCGGATTATCAATATTCACATTTTTCTTACTGGTTTATTTGTATCCCATCTCCCATGAGCATAGAGTCACTTACAATGATGTGGCTTAGCCAGTTGCTTTCTGGGTTCCCAAGACACCTTGGATACAATCCTACAGCCAACATAAATGTACACATAATCACTCTTATTATGTGTAATTATTTATGCAATACCAGAGCTAACAAGACACTAATACATTGTGAAACTAAAGTATTTTGCCAAACAGATGCACAAACTCACAGACTGTTACTGATTAAATGAGAGCTGTTTTTTAGGTTGTCCTGGGGCATCTGCAGTATTTTGGGAAAATGGCTGGAATACAGCACATTGGAGGCACATCATTACATTTCTAGAATTCTTGGTCACACTGAGCATATAAAATAGTAGGGATACCTACTTTTTCCCTGAAATGGACTAATAAGGTAAAACCAGATGAAGAAAGGTATCATCCCTTTTGATTTTATATCTATTAACAAGCAAAAATGAAAGGCCTTCTTATACTTTTAAATATAACATTTACCCTGCATTGGTGTTTGAAATTTTGTAGCATAAAACTTTTAATATGAAACATAAAAAAGAAGTGTAATGATGATAATTAACATAATTACAGGAATTTCAGGACATTTCAGTTCCTTCTTCTAAGTTGATTAAAATGAAGCTAGTTAGTATATATATATATATATATATATATATATATATAACTAGATAGGTGCACTCAGATAGCCATGGTGATGCCTAGGTGCTGGAACAAAAATTCATATCTATAAAGCAAAAAAAAATCCACACACATACATAGTAACATAGTAACATAGTAAGTTAGGCTGAAAAAAGACTCGCGTCCATCAAGTTCAACCTTTTTTTTTTTTTTTTTTTTTTTTTTTTTATTTTAACTGCCTAACTGCTAGTTGATCCAGAGGAAGGCAAAAACCCCATCCTAAGCCTCTCCAATTTGCCTCAGAGGGGGAAAAAATTCCTTCCTGACTCCAAAAAGGCAATCGGACTAGTCCCTGGATCAACTTATAATGAGCTATCTTCCATAATCCTGTATTCCCTCACTTGCTAAAAAGCCATCCAACCCCTTCTTAAAGCTATCTAATGTATCAGCCAGTACAACAGTTTCAGTGAGAGAATTCCACATCTTCACAGCTCTCACTATAAAAAACCCCTTCCGAATATTTAAGCTAAACCTCTTTTCTTCTAAACGGAATGGGTGACCTTGTGTCATCTGGAAAGACCTACTTGTGAATAAAACATTAGAGAGATTATTATATGACCCCCTTATATATTTATACATAGTTATCATATCACCCCTTAAGCGCCTCTTCTCCAGCGTGAACATCCCCAATTTGGCCAGTCTTTCCTCATAGCTAAGATTTTCCATACCTTTTACCAGCTTAGTTGCCCAAGACATAGGTCTTGATGAGTGAAAAAAAAGCTGGTAGATTTATTTCAACGTTTCGGCTTACAAACTCAAGCCGTCATCAGGAAGGGCAGAGCCTAAAGTGAACATGAAGTTATATACACAGGTATTAAATGAATGCTGAATGCTAATTAGTATAGAAAGATGTTAGACTGGGCAAGGAAACACGTGAGTTCAGTAAAGATAAATGTTAGGATTGTCACAATGAGTAAACTATATATATCTATTACATGCAGCAAAGTCTTAAAGTATTCAGTTTGCTTGAATGTAGCTTTAAATTGACTAATTTTTATTTATTGTACCAGTTAGAGTTAATTTTAAACATTTCTATATGTTAAACCCAACATATAACAAAAACTAATTACCACTTGAGGAAAAAAAAAATATTTTTTTCATCAGGGAAAAAAACTATTTACCAGCATTTTATAATTTCAATATTGTTTTTCCAAATTGCAAAATGTGATCACTAAAACATAGAAACAGTGAGATTTAAAAATTTCCAAAAAAGTATAATTTTCTACCTGAAATTGGCCATTGATTGTATTTTAATTCTTATGGAGGGGAAAACTTGTACATTTATTAAATCTGCCTCTTGGTGGAAAATTAAGTAAACGCAGCTATATTCACAATGTCAAGGTCTATTAGAGGAAAATACAGATTATTGAGACCTAGCTGTTGTGTAGCAAGCTCAGAGACCTGTGTCTGTCCCATGAATATAGTGCTGCCATATAGTGCTGCCTGCATTCAGAGGGATTTATGGGAGGTGGTGAGGGGTTGACATGTGTACCTTCTTCTGCTTCATTCTTTAACTTGCTGATCATTTAGACATGCAAGTTTAGAAGAGCCAATGACTTAATTATGCTATATAGTGTGTGCTGTCATATGTAACAACCATGAATATGTTTACATAATCTGCTACAGCTCTGTCTTTGAAATTTGGCACTAAGGAGCCTTTGCTGAAGAGGCTTAAGCAAATGACATGGCCAGTAAATGCTATCTAACTAGATGGTTAGTAACTTACACCTTTATGCATCCTTTAAGTTTTATGCATTTGGGAGCAATTAAATTAATAGACAACTTCTCAATGGTTGTTACATGTTATTGCACTCAAGCAATTTTCTCCATGTTACTAAATAGTCCCCATGTTGCCTTTTAGACACATGCCCCCGTATGCAATAAAAGGCACTAAGTTTGCGCAGGAGCAGTAACCTATAGCTACCAATAGGATCTTTGCTTTTAAACAGGTGACCAGTAAATTGTACCTTCTGATTGGTTGCTATGGGTTACTGCTCTTGGGCAAACTTAGTGCTTTTTACTACATAACCCCCCAGGAGTATTGGTTTTTATATTTGTACAATGCTGTTTCAAAATGTATCACTTCTTGTACCTAGAACTTTGTTGATTCTTACTTATTCCATTCTGCCCCCAGTAGAGCATGAATTTCATGGAACAATTTTTCTCAGATGGGCCTTCAATTTAGGATGGAGAAAGGGGTATTCATAAAAATCTACATCTACTGAGGCTACCTCCAACTCAAGCTCTCCAGCACCAATTACCCTTTCCAGCAAGTAGAGTCGAAAGAGACACAACCAAATGGCAATGCCCTGTTTAAAGAAAAGAGACATCTGACACACCTGGCCATTTAAATAATTACATGAACACTTTAACCTGCACAGGTATACAAAACCTTTACCCTTACGCATTGGAAGAAATAATGCCATTATCTCCATTAATATGACACAATTTCTTTTTGTTATATTAAGAGTTTCATATTTGACTGTGTTTATTCCTATAGGGTGAGCAAGGAAATGCATCACTCTGTTTGCCCCGTTAAATCTTTTCATAAAGTGATATTGTTTAAAAAGTTTAAAAATATAATACAGCAAAAATGGTAACCCTCTTAAACACAAACAGCATAGATGCAATTCCATCAGATTAAACATGAAGTATGCAAATGTCAGAATACGGCTTTTTATTTTTCTTTAAATAAATTGGAAACATACAACAAAAAAGAGATAAGAAACAAAACTAAGCAGTTTTAGAGGTCAATCATTAGTCTCTCTCTATAAATATTTAATACTTTTTTCAGCTCCGCTGGATATATACACAGTTCTTTAGAGATAAGAATATTGTAATAAGATATTAAAGTTTTATACAATGCTACAGCCGAGGTGATTGTCAGAATGCTTGTGTGATTTTTTTTTTCCCAGACACTTTGATGAAAGTTTGCTGAATTTGAAGAAATCTGCTTACAATAGGCATTCCGAGGCTTCCGCAATCATTATTTACAAAGCCGTTTGACGATGAATCAGTAATGTCTATAGTTGTTCTAAGCAAAATGGTATTTTCTTCAATTAAAACCTAAAACTTTGTACTGAAAGTGTCTGCAGTCATGTAAAAGAACACTTGTGTATGACACAGGAGGAGGTCTCATAAAGTTGTTTTTGTTTTTTTTTTTGTTGTTTAGAACTTTTACGTTTTTATGTCTACACATTGTGCTGATGTATTAAACCACAGGTGAACATTTTCTTATGCTTGCAGTATGCTGTGTTAATCTCCCTTAGCCTTGCTACAGTTGTTCTAACCTGCAAATCTTAACAAACACTGGTGAGAAGCGCGGGTAAGGAATCTTTCTTCCTTTATTGATCATGTGGCATTGAAAAGTCTATAAATTAGACTGCTCTCATGGGAACTCCTGTAATACATTTTACATGATAAAGGAGCTTGGTGCCTTAAGAGCACAAAATGCTAGAAGATATCCTGTTTGTTTCATTATACAGCTGCAGAAAAATAAAATAACTTTATTATTTATCATTATGCTTGGTTTGAGCTATGTTAAGCGGTAGGCCATACAGCGTGTATTGCAAAGAATATAGTGGGGTTGATTTAAAAAGAAACTAAAAACCACAAGGAACAGTGTTACTTAGTGTAACCTTAAACTTGGGTACGTTAAACTCTTTCTATTTTGTTATTTGCTTATAAACCCTTTGTTTTGCTATTATGACAATTTTTGAAAAGTGCTTGTTCCAGCCCTTCTCCTATATTTTGTAATCATGCCTACCTTTCTACTTAATGAACTAACAATAAAAAAGAGCAAACACAAGGGTCATCATAGCAATCCCCAAGATATCATAATGACAGAAGGGTAATGTGTCTGACCTCCTATAATAGAGATCCCCAAGATACCGTAATAACAGAAGGGTCATGTGTCTGACCTCTTTAATAGTGATCCCCTAGATACCGTAATAACAGAAGGATCATGTGTCTGACCCGCATTATTAAATCCATATATTGTCTGGATTACATGGATACTGGGGTTCCATCTGGACTACCTGTCTATCACCACAGAGCATACAGGATCTCCCCTAATAATTAATATAACATATGACTGCTAAATGAGCTTTTGAATTGCAGGCATTTTGGTGGGGTCTTTAGAGACATGCTCAATTTGCCAGATATATAATCAACTATAACATAAAGTTGATATGTATTTCTAGTATCTGCCTTGGCACAGGTCACCAAATGAGTGCATCTGGACCCGATTTTGCCACCCACATCCAGGGGCAGATTAGGCTGATCCCTGAGGCCAAAGATAAGATCATGCACTGGGACCCATGGAGGTCCATTGGACAAAGAACTCATCAGCACGCCAATACACCCCACGTCTCACCAGATTATCAAAACCTGATTTTCAGACAGATAACACTTGGTCTTGCCTGTCAGGATCCAAGCAGGCAGCTTTTATCTGCCTTTGCATGGCCATCTATACTGCATTATTTGTATTTCCACTTTGATCATTATGCTAATTAGGCAGTCTACAGTTTGTAGGAGTTATTTTCTTATGTGTTTCATACATTAGTTTTTGTTTCATTCTTCAAATTACCAATATTTAGGGACAGATGTATCAAAATGCGAGTTTAGAGCTTAATAAATAAAAACTCCCCCACATGCTATTCAACTATTTCCTAAAGGGATACTGTCATGGAAAAAAAGTTTTTTTTTTTTCAAAATGCATCAGTAGTCATGGGCGAATCTGGGGCGTTTCGCTGAATTTTTCACAAATTTCCCGAGAAATTTGTGAATGGCAAAAAATATTGAAATCAGAAAGTTCACGGAAAATTTGTGAAATTTTACAGTTTTCATAAAAAAATTGTGAAATTTAACCGTTTTCACAAAAAATTTTTGAAATTCTAACTACTTCACTATAAATTCATGAATTTCAAGCAATTTTATTATAAAGGGGTAACAGGAATACAGTACCTAATTTGTCAAGAAAAGAAAAAATGGCCTTACAATCTTTAACTAATAACCCCGATATAGTAATTAGGCCAGCGGATAAAGGGGGTGCCATAGTAGTCATGGATACATCCCAGTATATGGATGAAGCCAGCAGACAATTGTCTGTACCAGGACACTATATGCTTATCCCCCAAAATCCGATATGGGCAATCAAAAGGGAAGTGGATAATATGGTAACAGAGGCATGGGAGAATGGGATTATTTACATGACCATCAAAGATTTTCTTATTACAGATCAACCTCGTACACCTGTGCTATATATGCTTCCAAAAATCCCCAAATCCCTGACAAACCCTATTATTTCAGGGATAGGATCAATACTTGAGCCTTTGTCAAAATGTGTTGATCAATATCTTCAACCCTTAGTACGTAAAATACCCACATGTCTGGTAGACACTACAGATTTATTACAATAACTACAAGACATATCCTTTCCCAACACCAAGATATGCCTATGCAGTGTAGACATACAAAGCCTTTACACTTCTATACCATAAAATGAGGGACTTATTTGTATAGAGGAAGCTTTATTGGAAACAAGTTTTGAACACCATCTAATTTATTTTCATGTTTAATGGCAAATATTACTGGCAACGCCAGGGTACATCCATGGGTGCATCAGTTGCTCCATCCTTTGCAAATATTTTTGTACATCTTGAGAAAAAAATCTTTTTCGAGAGCCAGTATAGTAATTACATTTTAAAATACTGGCGCTATGTGGACGACATGCTAATTATCTGGCAGGGGACAGAAGTCCTTTTTAATGAGATGTTACTGGCCGCCAATCAATTCCACCCGACTATAAAATTTACGGGCGAATGGTCAGATACCCATTTGAATTTTTTAGATGTAAGGCTTAATGTTTGTGAGAATAAAATCTCCACGGAAATGTATTCCAAACCTACAGGTCGGATTACATTACTATTACACTCTAGTTACCATAACTACTGCTAGATGGAAGGTAAATCCTTTTGGATTTGTAAGTTAAATGCATCGTGACTCAGGGCTAATTGAAGAAACTGTGTTATCCAAAGTTATCTTAACTCATTTAATGCATTTAACCTTTTCATTAGCATACCAAAGCACCATTGTTTTCAATGGTGAACTCTTTAATTGGATGGGATGCTGTGACACAATATTCTGTGCTAAGTGGGATAAATGAGATGGATGAGTTAAGTCACGACACATTTAACACACAAATCCAAGTGACTGCATCTGTACCTCTGCTTGTAAGAAACCTGCAAGCAGTGTGTATCCTATTTCTTTCCAAATGCACAGGAATTCTTATTACTACTGATGTTTCAACTAATCGAACATGGAAGTCACAAATCAGGCAGGAAACTAGGCAGGGAACTAGGCAGGAAAGAGCATAAATGTAAATGATCAGTTTAATAATTAACAAAAAGCAAGGGCGAATTTAAAATTGCCACTTTCTTATAATCCTGTTAAAGCAGTTTGACTGCCACTTGCTTGGAAATAACTGATGATTTGGTAGTAATGCCTACAATTTAAACCAATTGGTTACACTCACATTTGTGTATAATAAAAACCAACGTATCATCACTCTCCGTGAGCAGTCCAGGTTGTTACAAGTGTCCTCGATGGTTTGCAGTAATCGTCCTGACCAGCGTTCCTCCTGCAACTCACTCGGTACTTTCTGGGCGCTCAGTTGTGATGTCAGCGGATTGTGCCTTACGCGTTTCGTTGCTTCGGCAAATAGACAGACAAAATTTGATCCAGCGTTTTCTCTGCTGCGAGAACACGCTGGATCAGATTTTGTCTGTCTATTTGCTATATGATATATAATTTGCTATATGATATATAATGGTCTTCAGAGTACTCTTTTTTTTTGCATAAATTCAGTATGCTATATACTATATATTAAACTTTTTTTGACATTGTGTAATTTTTGTATGAACAAATGTGTGTTTTACAATGATGTTTAATAGGGCAGCTCCTGTCAGGAGGAGTGGCCAATTACAAGGGGTGGCAAAAAGCAGGGTTTTAACTCAGAAATTCGGCTCCGATAGTGCAAAGATCACAATTGCACTCAATGCACTAGCGATACCGCCCCTCTTTGATCCGCTGTGATACTGATTTTTAAGTACGGAGCGGGGGGGGGGTGTCATCAGGCAGCGGCAGTCCCAGAAACACCACTGATTTTTAAAATACTATAGCACTGGTCACCTTTTAAGGTAAGTTTACCTTGAAAAAGCTCCCAGTGGGGATCTAAACATCTGAAGCCTCAGAGTGGGAAAAAATTCCTTCCTGACTAGTGATGGGCGAATTTATTCAACAGGGGCGAATTCGCAACGAACTCCCGCGATTCGCCGCTGGCGAATAAATTCGCGAAATGCCAGCGAAATTTCGCCGGCCGAAAATTCGCCGAAAGAACTACGCGCAATGAAAACGACGCCACGAAAATTACGCAACGCGTCGAAGTTGACGAGATGTGCGTCAAAAGCGTGCCGCGACTTGTTTCACAAATTTTTCGCCAATTCGCAAATTTCTCTGGAAATTCGCGAATTTTTCGGCGAAACTGGGGAGATTCGCCCATCACTATTCCTGACTCCAAAATGGCAATCAAACTAGTCCCTGGATCAACTTGAACTATGAGCAATGCATAATATCCCAGAACACATGAAAATAATTAATACAGTGACAGTTTGATTTTATAATACTCAATGGCAGGATAAATATGGTGCCAATGTCCTGGGCATTCCTTGTAAGAAATTCTAAAATGGTTAAGCCTTCCCAAGTGTCCAGTAAAAATCACCTATGAAGAGACATCAAGTAAAATTTTTGCACAAACAAATATGCAAATTGAATGTCTGCCAAGTTTGTTTCTGTAAATGCATTAACTGCACAATGTTCTGTTTACATTAAATATTTAAAATCTACATAAGGGATTGCCAGAATTTTCAAATATTTCAAGAATGTCATTTTTTTTTAAAGGAATGAGCCATTTAGGCAATTAACAGGATTATTTTAACAATCCATGGGAATTGCATGTGATCAATAATGGATGGTACATATGTAATCAAAGATATTTTCTGTAATATTCTAAGTAATGCAAATGGGAGCATTTTTCAGTTTCAGTGCAAGCCACACTTTATTATGAAAGGAAACATTTCCCTCTAATTGAATGTTTTCATTGAGTAGGTAGTGGCTTACTGTCAGAATGCAATAATATGTATGAAATTACAACAACCTCTGAATTATAACACCAGGTCACCTCAAAGAGCGTTAATATACAATTCTCTAAAAAGGGACATAATGCACTGGTGTGAATATGGACAATAATTTTAATCTGTCTTTCTATCAACAAATATAAGCCTACAGAAGCTGAATAGAATTTGATTTTACATTTTTGCCAAATTAACTATGTTCTGTGCTATCCCCTCTAAGCATGGATCCTCAAGGTTTGAGATGAGAGTGGAAGGGTGAAGGAAAATGTAAGTTGATAAACTATATTTTGTACAGTTATAGTAAAGTCACTTGACACTGGAACCTTTATAAGGTGATAGAGCAAGAGGATATATGGCTTGAACAAAGTCTATGGTGGACACATTTCAAACTTGAAGCAAACCCGATTCTCAGGTTGGGGTCAAATTTGTGAAAATAAGACTAGTAAGCATGTCAAAGCGCCAGTAATTTTAGTGGAAGTATTTTGACCAGTAGGTAAAACATTCAGGAAAAACAGAGAAGATCAGATTGGCCACAGGAATGGGAGAAGCTGCAAGAGCACTAAAGTTGTGCAGTGTGGTCTAATACATATGTTAGACATCACGGCAAAGCCCCCTCAATAGCCTATGGCATCTCTACAGTGGGCAGTAGCAAGTCAACATGGCTTTATATTTAGGTTTCAATGTATGGCACAATGAAGCAAACAAAGACTACTGTATATAGTCACAGTAGCACTAAACTACACAGTAGGTAAGTCAATGTTAACATTGAACTCTGAGGAAGTGCCGGGATACGGTCACGAAAAGCATTAGTTTGTGCACCCTACTGCTTTAACCTGAATATGTGTGTTCCAATAAAAGCCTAATTTTGATATTATCAAGTCTCTCCAATATGGATCTGCACTAGTAAGCAAGGTGGATGAGTTTGAGTACAAGCCAGTACAGAAGGGACCAGGATCTTGTGATAGCAGCGATCGTTGGAGGACGGGAAGCTAGGTGAGCTCCACAACTGCCATGCTAGATTTGTTACATGATATATATTATTTGCAGGCCTAGGAACAATTTTATTTTGTGTTTTTGATAACAATTGCATTACTGAGACACTTCATTGATATTTTCTTTTCTTAAAAGGTTTCTTGCAACACTTTAGCATATTCATTGAAGAACTTTGTTGAGTAGCTTAGTATTCAAATGCATGTTTGCATTAATTTTACTAACATAACTGCTTACATGAGAATCACAGATATATGATAATTTTATAATTAATATGGTTAAATGTTCCATTTGGTAAGTTTAGTGGTGCCATTGGGATTGGTAATGTTCCAAAACTCTGTAAATTAAAGTTCTGTGAGTGCTATAAAACATACAGAATTGACCCCTGGATATGAATTAGTAAAATTTATATCCTTAAATTCTGCTTACGTTATTCAATTGGAATAATTTGCACATTATTATGAGGCATATAAAGTGATCTTTTCTGGAGTTTCATCCAAATAGTCACTATGGACTCATTTACACCTTACTTAGAGCACACTTCAATCAGTGAATTGTTCTTTTTAAACTATCAATCATCACAACATCAAGACAGCAAGACCTTTATGTATTAGCATGCCAATAAGGAAATACAGATTTAACAGAACAGAGAAGTTTAAAGTGAGCGAACATGAGTTTAATTTATGTTATCATAATACTTTTAATTACACTGACAGATTTATAGTATTATAACCCACCATGTTAGAACAGTTTTATTTTTGTATACTGTAAATGCCTGCATTATATTAGTATAAATTCAATTTTTCTTTAACCATATGCCGTATTTAAGCTTTTTTAAGTAAAGGTGAACAATTTTGCCTCCTGTACTTATCACATGGAATTATATAGCAGATTCTAAAAAATGTCATCAAACTAGAAACACTTCAAATACATACAGTAAAAATTTGCAAATGTTTTCAAGTATGCTTGGCCCCAAATTAAAATACACGCTGCATATAAAAATGTATTATGTATAATATGCATTTTTATAGTTTGTTATGGATTGAGAGAACGGGATGGGGAGATTTTGTATCTTAAAATGTTTTTACTATTTTCTCTATATCTATCTCTATTTGTTTCTTCAGTTATAATGATATTTGCACATATTGTTCCAATGCAAGTCTTTATCTATTTACATCCATGCTGATGACACCCCATAGTGCCCTAGGAGGTTTCTTAAAAGATCATTAACAAATACTTGAAATACAAGCAAGGGTTTGCATAGCTAAAACAACATCCCTAGGTGCTCATAATGTCTATTCTTGTTGTTAAAGGCCAACGTCCATATATTGCCCTCATGGATACTGATTAGATAAGAGACCACATGTAACATAAACTTGAAGAAATTCTTTAATGCATTTAGCAGATGAAGGCATGAGGATTATGATTCTTGATTATAATATTTGTAGTCCTCTATATTGTTTGCAAGGTTGTAGTCCTCCATCCTTCCTTTCCACACAAAAAAAGAAGAAACTGGCTGAATAAATGCACACATTAGATGGTTTTAGATGCACTCTTTGGTTATGGGGAGGAATGGTCATAGGGAGCATATGAATTTTTGTTCGTCTTATCAACAGGCAAGCTAGAAACTTGTAAATTTGTAGAGGCCGCAGACTAGGAATCAATAGCTTTGGCTGGAAGTGGGGGGAATTATATGAAATACTGTCTGGGAGTGTGATTTGACAGGAGTGCAAAATGATATGGCACTGAAATTGACCTGGAAGATACTCATTCGATGAGAAGAGATTGCCACAACACAACAAAAGTCATTGAATACCTTCAGCAACATGTTACAGGAGGCAGGGTGATAAAAACAAGATGATTTGCATTCCTTATATTTATATAGTATATACATAGGCTGTTATTTACAGCTTTGTGAGTTTGAGTACCTCAAATGAACTTACAACTTGAATGGTTTCTAGGTTAAGAAAAAACTCAAAGGAAAAAACTTGAATCAGTGAATTTGGGGTTCACAACTTGCAAACTCGAGTTTTCAGCAAAAAAACAGAATCACTCAAATGTATTGAGTTTAATGAAGGCTACTAACATCTTCAAATGGTGGAAGGGACCTCTGCCATTGACTTATACATGACCTCAACAGGTTTTAGATGGAGTATTTTTGGATTTGAGCTATTTCCAGCTTCAGGGTATAATAAATCTTCAAAAATTTGAGTTTTTTTTAAATGAAACATATCCTTGAAAACTCAAATTTTTAGAGTAAAGACCAACTCTACCTTTGATAAATGACCCCTATAGTATGTGAAAGCAAGTGCAATGTACTATATTTATGAGCTCTTAAAGCATTACAATGCTGTAAAAATGTGTTTTAAAGGAACAGTAACATCAATAAATTTAAGTGTATTAAAGTAATAAAAATATAATGCAATGTTGCCCAGCAATGTTAAAACTGCTGTGTTTGCTTAAGAAACACTACTATTTTTTATATAAGCAACCATTCAAAGGAGAAAAGACTCAGGTCACACAGTAGCTAGCAGATAAGCTTTATAAAACATAATGGTGTTATCTATTAACCACTATTTAACTTGTACCATATAGCCTTTGAGCAGCATGTTTAGATGAACTATAGTTGTGTTTCTGAAGCAAACAGATCAGTTTTACCTTTACATTTTTACTGGCGTTACTGTTCCTGTTGTCAGAATCACAAGTCACTGATTTACTATATGCAGTGCCTCAGTGTCAAGGTTGATTGATTGCTGACAGAAACTACAAATATGAATGTATATATATATATATATATATATAAACAACCATTAAAGGCATCCTGAAATAAAAAAAAAGCACAACAAATGACAAAAAAACTTTAAAAAACGATTAATATTTTTGAATAATATATCTGGAAAGTTGTTTGAAATAATTTTTTATTCTCTGCCACAGAAGTATGTTTCTAGGTATTTTTGGAGAACATTAATTTGTGTGTTTTCTTATTGTACTATCAATTACCCTTCAACCTGAGCACACATTTCACAGTAACACGATGTGAAATACATGTTAAGAGTCATATGGTGGGAAATATTCAGCTGTTTCTCTACTGTGATACAGTATGTGATCTGTGAACTATTTTTACTCTGTATTGATATGAAAATGTATATGAAGTTTGCCAAGAGTATACTTCCACCTCTAAACCATTGAGTGAAACATATTTCATTTTCTATCAGCTAACAGGAGCAGGAGTAATTTGTTCACCTTGCATACATGATGTTATGGTTATTTAGAGCCACTGGGTTGCAGGTTATATATTTAGTTCCAAATTAATCATGCCAAGAGCACACGGAAATATACAAATAAATAAAACAATGCCTTTGAAGAAACCTTTTGAGATATTTGGTTGCTGTTTATTGTAGGCAAATAAAGTCAGAACAGCCAAATGTTGGTAAAAGAACTGATTGGTGGATAGGAGATGAAGTGGAGTGAGACAGTACAATGGATAGATACATATTCCTGTTTCATGATACATAAACATGATTGTACATGCTAAAACCATTAGTCTGACTAGATACCAAATATGTGAAAATTTGGAATATGTGGTTCAACCAAGCAACTCGCATGACTAAAAAAATTGGCTAATCTGAATGTTCAGTCTTGTGTCATCTTAAACTTAGGGCATATTTAGCAAATCTAGAAGAGTAAAGGGGCCACTTAAAATGTAATAACACATGACCAATCAACTACTTTTCACTTACTCCCCCAGATATTATCTTGCTTTCTGTAGAAACAAATACTGTAAAAGAGAATTGTTTTGGACATACCAGAGCTGTCAGAACTAAAAGAATGAGATCTACCAAGTTGGTAATAATATAATCTATATATATCAATCTATCTATCTATCTATCTATCTATCTATCTATCTATCTTTCTTTCTTTCTTTCTTTCTTTCTTTCTTTCTTTCTTTCTTTCTTTCTTTCTTTCTGACTGTGTGCCTGTCTGTCTATCTAGTCACACCTATATTCAATATATTAAGAACATCACTAACACATTTTGTGGATTTAGCTACTAAAATGCCTTCTGCATTAAACAAAACAAGGATTGTTTGTCCTTTTATGGCAATATAAGGACAAACAATTTACAAGTCCTTGTAAGCATCTTCACAGGTCTGTTGATCATGTAACAGACAAGGCATTGGAGGAACTGGAGCTGAATTGGCTTCTGTTGCAATGTCAAGAGAAAAGACAAGAGAAGTAGGGCAAAAAATAGATAATGATTTCAACAGAGTTTACTTTTAAAACAACTTCAAAACAATTGACTATAATGTATGCATATTGGCAAGTTTCCCCTTATTAATTTCATACTGCAAACATTTCTTTTAGTCATTATTTTCATTCTTTAGTTGGAGTTCATTTTAATTGCATTGTCTAATGGAAATCAGTTCATTAGAAGATAAAGCAAAATGTATGAATGTGTCAGAACAAAATAGTATATTTAAAATATTTTAGTTTTTATATGATTTTCTAGGACTTGGTATTAACTGAGATGTGTATTATGTAAGATCAGCTTACTAGGGGAGCAGATATTATTGGAAGGAGTAGTCTGGGTATGGGTTGTGCCACTTTAAGAATAGTGTCCACAAAATGGCACCTTCCTACTTGCTGTGATTGTGTATTTCCAAACTGAAGGGGAAAAAAAATAACTGTAGTGTAAGTCTTTATTTTGCTCAACTAACATGATAAAAAATTATTTGGAATTATTTCTTAGGGTGACAGGTCACCTTTAATAGGTTATGATTTCACCAGATATGTAAAGATTTATGTGCAGATGTGGTGGCTGTGTTTTAGTGGAAGGGCAATGTCATTATGATAGAGATGTATCATTTTACCTATATCTAGACATTCTGCATTCATTGATTTTTCACCGCAGTTCTTCAGAACAAGTATAATATCAGCTTTTTGATATACTGTGAATCTTGATGCAATGCATTACATCTGAGTTACATGTAAAGTCTCTTGGGAAGAAAATGATTGGCATTTATTAAAGTCAGGAAAAATGAATCCACTGATGCTCTGTCTTGTTATTCATTATTTATTTTGCTATGTTTTTTCTGCATTACTAATTCAATATGTAGGAGAATAGTTGTGGGATTTGTGTTTTTTTTTCTATTGTAGATCTCTATTCTTTACACAGGAAAGTACACCCAGGAGACTCTGATGAAATGAATAGGATTAAATGACACATTTTCTACACATTTTCATTTCATTTAGAATCCTAATACACAATTTGACCATTTGTCCCAAATTATAATCCATTGCTTTTAGTTTGTTTCATTTTTGATATGATAAAAGAAAATATTATTCTAAAACAAAAAGTAATTGGACAATTAGATCTTCCTTTTTTGATCTCCATACCTTAAGTTTATGTAGGGACCCACAGGGGTTAATCTGCCGGTTAATCTGCCCCTATGGCTTTAAGGCCCTACCCTTTTTCCTTCTCCCTAGTTACTAGGCAGATGCCTATGTATCTAATTCCTATTTGCATATCCCCTGCTATTGGCCATGTGGCACTGTGACCACATCTTGCCTCAACCTGGTATAATGCTGGGAAAGAAGTGGCAGCTTCCTCTTTTCCTTCCACCTGAGGAGCAGGTTTAACTATAGTAGGGTAAACTTGTAATAGTCTCTCTAGGAGAGAAAGGTAGATAGGGTAAAGAGAAAGAGCAGTTGAAGCCCCAACGAGGATTTGTAGGAGGAGGTGGCTTCCCAGAGGCTTTTTAAATGCATGAGTGCAGGGACCTCAGTGAAGATGTACTGTAGGGTAAAGGCTGCTTCCTGACAACTTCCTGGAGGGAATGGTTGTACTGAGTTACTGCAAATGCCTAATGGAGTCTTTTCCTCAGCTGTGTTACCTATTACCTCATTTGACTGTGTGTCATGTGCCAAACCTCATTTGTGTACGTGGGTAAACCTGGGTTCATTGTCTATGACTAATAAACAGTTGTTTGTTTGCATCAAAAGAACCTCCTGGTGCCCAATAATTTTTTGTATGCACAGTAGTCTGGATGTTGTAGTTGAACTACACATTAGAGGGAATTCTTCCACTTAGTGAAGGCCCAAGCCTGCAGTGTGAGTCAAATGTAACACATGCTCCTATCACTAGCTGGACATAAGCTATTTGTGGTCTGCTTAGCCCAAATTAGCGTTACATTTACTTAAGAATAATTTAAACATTAAATACACCCAATCCATTTGTTTTGTCTCCAATATGGATGTGATATTGTGGGTAGGATCAAGTACAAGCTAATGTTTTATAATTATGGAGAAAACAGAAATAATTGAACATTTTTTTAATTATTTGATTAAAATTGAGTATATGGGCGATGAACTTTTTTTTTTTTTGCTGGGATCCCTCTATATGCAGACAGCAGTTTGACATATCTTAAATGGACAATATAGACCTATGTTTAGTATGAGCTAAATAAATAGTTTTTCTATTTATACAGTATGTGTTCTGTGTTAAATATGTGTTCTGTTTATTTCTAATTTCAAACATATGGTATTGTTTATCATTATAGATTACTAACTGATCATTCTTTTTCTTTTCACTAGCTCCCCCACCACTGCCCCACCCCCAGAATCAGATAATAACAGAGCAAAGAAGTTTTAATTTATTTAGGTGGGTCCAGTGTAAAGTTAAAAATCTTTTAAAAAGAATGCAATGAAAAATTCACAACATAGAGAGAACTTATAGTAGATACACTAGAAATCCACATGATCTTGAAAATGAAGACAAGAACACTTTATTTACACTCACCATTACAGCTTCTCCAACTGTTACACACAATCCCCAAGAATAGCAACAAAACACAATTGTTCCCAGGCTATATTCCTGATGTGTACCCTGCTGTCCCGCCTCCTCAGACCAAGAGTCCTGCACTGTAAAGAATCCTGGCACAAAGATCAACCTTGAGTTTAGGGTCCTAAGACCAACCTAGTAAAAAGTTCCCTTTGCACTGGGTCCCATTTCTGATGAGGTACCACCTAGGTACTGCCTCCTTCCTTACTCTTTGTTGGAGCATTGGTTGTTTAGCTAACTAGCCTATTAATATCTCTCACCAAATACTCAATGAGTACTGCAGGTCTACCGTACCACTAGCTATCCTAACTGACTCCTTTTGGTACCTTAATGAGGTGCCAAGCCTCAGGCTTCCTGGCATCATTCACTCTTCTCCTTACAACAACGAAAGAGGAATTGCCACTGCTGCTTCTCTCTTAAATAGCCTTTCTCCTCGGCCACAGAAGAGAGCCTGATTTAGAACCTCCTAAGGTGAATCCCCTACCTGAGAGCACCTAACACAATTTACATAGCAACATCATGGTTACTAGCTAAATAAAAAACACACACTTAACCCTTCTCAGAAGTTACTATGTTATTATGTTCCTGTATTAATTGTATAATGGCAATTATTAATGAGAAGGAAACATCAAATGCATCTTACCCTGAGGCTGGTGCATCATGGTTCAAGAGTCAGCCAGACTCACTCTGCATGCTGCTAGAAATTCACCCATTTGAGCTAAGGTCAAACTGAATGGTAAATGTCCCTGTTATTTTATGGAGTAGAGTTGCCTGTATTGATAGATAGTAAATTTCCAGAGAGATAATTAAAAGCCAGTTGCTATCTTCCCAGCATGCAGATTCACTATGTTAGAGAAGCCTGCATAAATTCATATCTTACAAATTAAATGTGCAGTTTATCAGTGCTGAGAACTGTAAATCTAGACCAATTCCCTGAAACCTTCAGTGTCATAATTGGCTTCTTACATTGGTAGAAGTGCTTTGAATGAAACACACCCCTGAAAAACAAAGTGTGGGATAAAAGGACTGTAACATACAAGATATCTCAATTGCTTTATGTTAGCAGTCAGCAGGCTCAGAAAACCTTTATTAAGAGCAGCTGGTTTTATTTACCAAAAACTTATGCAGACTGGGCAATTTATTTTTTGAGAAACCTGAGAGACTTAACAAGGAATATGGAATATTTGTGTGGAACGAAAATTACTATATTGTCTCCTCAGGATACCATTGAGGTGGCTTATTATAATACAGCATGGAGGAAAGGGACACGCAGTAATTTAATTATAATCCAGCAGCGGCAGGAACTGAGCAAGAACTAGCGCCTAGCCTAATAAAGTGGGTGTTTGCTGACAACAGTGCAGATTATAGTGTGCCTATGCAGCAGGAACATTAAATGATATAGTCCACAAGATAGCAGCATGGAGCACCACAATCTCTTGAAAATGTGCTTTTCATAATGAGGGAATCTTAACTGTCAGGTCATGATAATTGAACAGCAATTATATAGGATGTAACAAACAAAGACAGAGAAAATACTCTACAAGAGATCATTTACTGTAAGTGATTGCGATTTGTTTTGGATTCCACAAATAAATTAGTGGTATTGTTAATTAACTGTATTAATTAGGGGCTTTTCTCACTTTTTGGGAATATTCCACGCTAACAAACATTTTTTTTCCCAAGACAAAGGCTTGGTATGATTAGCTCCAGTCTGAACCATTGCTCCAGGAAAATTCCCTCAGCAGATCAACTGCTATTGTACAGGCAGGCAGAGTTTTGGAACAAGTCATGGAAAAGGCCAACAACAAGTATCCAGCAGAAGAAAATGATCAAGCAGAAAATGGGACTACAAGAACCAACTGTACCGACATGTACTAGAAGAGCATTACCATATACGTATGTTGCCATAAATCTCCTTTAGACTCCATTTTAAGAAAATACATTTAGAAAATCATTTTTCTCTGTAATAATAAAACAGTACACTGCATTTGATGGTAGCTAAGCTGAATTAATCCATAATTTTTTTCTAGTTAAGATAAAGCATAGCGATCCAAATTATGGAGAGCTCCCTTATACAGAAAACACTCAGCCCCATGTATTTCATATAATAGCTCACATTCATGTACACTGTACACTGTTCTTTCAAAAGTACTGTGTATATATATATATATATATATATATATATATATATAGTGAATAAAGTACCCCCTATTGTAAAATATAAGGATATTATAAGTTACCGAGGAGTTTCATGGCCGAAGGCCGAGTGTTTTTATACAGGTCATGGAATTTATAATATACTCATATTTTGCAACTGGGGGTACTTTATTTATTATAATACACAAGTTTCAGTGAGTCATGTGACAGCAACCGTAAATATATTCAAAGTTTTTAAAGTAGAGCTCACCCGGCCATACGCGCTGTTTCTCTGTTCCTGTGGCTGCTCTCGCGGGATGTCGGTACTTCCAAGCCGGCTATTCGATTCAATCTGCAAATGCCCGCTGACAAGCGCACATCGGAAGCATCAGAGGAAGCGCGATCAAGTAAAATTAATGCGGTTTATTCAAATACACATCACCGTCCCACTGTCTTTGATGTTGGTGTGTATTTGAATAAACCGCATTAATTTTACTTGATCGCGCTTCCTCTGATGCTTCCGATGTGCGCTTGTCAGCGGGCATTTGCAGATTGAGTCATGTGACAGCAATGACATCACAACTCACAGTTTATATCTGATGACATCAGATCTCACAGTTTATAAGGATATAATTTACAAGATATATACTTTAATTGAAAAATGCGTTATGTTTATCAGTGAAATTCTCCCTTCATTTACTAATGTGAATAGGAATTGTCAAACGATCCCTAACTGCTGGGCAGGCAAACAATCATACTTATGAACAGCAGGGGGAGCCCTCGTCTTACTTCCCAGCCATGCAGAACTCCAGCAGCTTGCAGTTGACGACTGTGTAGAGATTTGTACTGGATTTTATGTCTGCCTTTACATCCATTTCCAACTCCAGCTGCAGGGACAAAGATAATGTAGCCAGATTTAAACAGATAAACTGGGATTCTATTTGGAGGATTATTTTGCGGCAGCCACTGGTTCTGCAGAGTTCGAGAAAGTTTGTATTAAACAATACAAAAACTATAAAATCAGATTAGATCACATTAGATTACATGACAACACAGGACCCAGTGCAGCCTGTATATTCTGATTATTAATCAGTCTCGCTGTATCGCCTTCTGGCAGATATTATTTGACTTGTGCTGTTTTGATAATTTATGATGATCCCTAAGCAGCCCAGATCACACTGAGCATGTGCACAGTCTTGGTCTTGCAAATATGTTTAACAAAGTTACAAGATGACAGACCCCTGTGCCAAACTTTGAAAAGATAAATAATTAGTTTGATTAGGCTTGTGGTGCAGTAAGTTCATGTTCAAGTTCATGTTGCAATATACTGTATGGACAAACAGCCTCTGGGGAGGGCATTTTAAGTAGCTTAAGGCACAAAATGTCTGTGTCCTCGTTATCTTTAATGGGATAACGAGTGCAGAAGACCTCTTGTCCCGATATGAATTTTGTGGTCACAGCCTCATTGCTGTGCATTAATGGTAATGAATGAGGCTGATTACCCATGACATTTTTCATACAGATTGCTGTGATTGACTTTGTTTAAGTAGATATTGTTGTAAAAGGTATTGGCACAAGCAAAATGTTGTCGACATTCTGTAACATCAGCATTTAGCAAAAACTACACTTTACCCTATTAGACTCCATCAAGTAATCCCACAACCATTCCATACTTCCTTGTGTTTACACTAGATTATACAAGATTATTTACACAAGATTATTGTAATACACAGATTCAGTCTTTGAATACATCTTGCTTCCTATGTCATAAACCCACAACAAGAGGAGCATCAGTGCAAGAATCTAGTTTTTTTGTGGTATTGTTCTACTAAACCATGGAATTCATTGCAGAAGTATATCACTTAACACACAAATGTGTTACCTATTTTTGCTTCTTGTTAAAGAATGCTTCTGAATCCAACCACCCCACCTTCCAAAACTAGAGAATGGACAACAAGCCCAAATCTTTCTTACATGATTTCTTTGACTTCAGAGATGACACACAGGATACATGGCATGCCCATGCAATAACACTGATCCTTATTGAATGATCAGTAGAAATAAAGAAATTGCTACATGGAAAGCCACAATATTTAAGAAATTTTGGATCATTACTATTATTATTTTAATGATCGAGGAAAACCTAGTGGATTAGTAGACCACAAAGAGGCCAATATATGTACAGGTATATTTAACTATTTGTGTGCCTTTCACTCTCTATTAAACCATTGCATAAAACAATGCATTTAGAGGTACAGTTTTCACATTTTTCATGCATTCAACCACAATACTTATGTAATTTAATCTTTACTCTTCACCTTTAACCACTCTAATAACATCTAATAAATGAAATTAAAAGATGAAATAAAATGTAATTATCTTATTAGAATTTTTTAAGCTGAGATGCATTTGCAAGTTAATTTATCAATCTGAACTGCACTTTGTAGTGAAAACTTTTACATAATTATATAATCTTTTTAAATTTGATAAAAAAGTCAACCTTTCAAAATTAAAATCTTTCCTTAGGCAGAGCAAGTCAATCACATCTAGTTTCTATAATTGGATTTCAATTATATTATGCTTTAAAACAATTGCAGACATCTTAAGATGTCTTTCAATATTTTTAACACACACTGAATATAAATTATCATACCAATCATATATTTTCCTCAATTATTTTAATACTGATTTAATTCATTTAGGAGCTGATTTTCTAAGGGTCGAATAGGATCAAAGTGAAAATTTGAATAAAATTCAAATTTCAAAAATTCAAATTTCGAAGTAATTTTGGGCTACTTCCACTACAGAATAGCCAAAAATTCGATTCAAATTGTTAAAATTCAAATTCATTCAATTCAAATTTATGGGACCCCCCCCCCCATAGGCTTCTTTTGCTAAGTCCTGCACGAATACCATTCGTACAATTGAACGCTTCGATTGTTCGAATCGTACAAATTTTTGGAGGCTCAAAGGAAAAAGTACGAATTTTTCATGAAATCAAACAATCGGTATCCGATCGCATGAATTCATAAAGAAATCGAAAATATCGAGCAAAATGATAGCCTAAAACTATTCAATAAGCATTCGATAGTCGAATGCTTATTGAATGCCGATTAAATTTGTAGGATTTTGGGTGAATAATAGTAAATTTGCCCCTTAATAAATATTACATTGTTTGGGCTAATTACACACAATTTTTAGTGCTAAAAAAAGAAAAATACAACCATTAGTAAGTCAGCCCTTTAGCAAAGCATGTAGCTAAATTCACATTGCCTACAGTTAGTTTGTTTATTGTTTTTGTTTGCATTATTTTCATCTTCTGGGAACACATGCCTATACGCCATCTCAACCTGTTGCAGGATTTTACAATATATTTCTGGAAACCTTCACAGGTGCAAATTCACTTATCTGAATTCGTATGTGATTCTGGCAAGAGGATCAAAAAGAGAACCTAGCAAAGGGAAATATCATCTACAAATGCATACGTTGCCAAACAGCACATTTACCATATATAGTATAATGTGCAGTGTGAAAATGTGTCATGTTCATATGGTTAGTGAGGCAGAGCAGAACAATAAATAAATCATAGAATAGAAATAATTTATATAAAAACACCATACTACTCTTGAATCCATCAGTGATTCCTTCTACCATTGCAAACCTTGATCTAAAAGCAATGTAAATACTTCAAGTAAGGGTAGTTAATGTTATAGTAAGCCTAAAATGTATTTCCCCTGAAATCTGTCTTCTTTCTTAAAAACCTGCATTACAGGCTGCTTCAGAGGATGCAGGCAGAAATATTCCCAATATCATACATAATTTATCATTGTGAATGTTTCCCATCCTTAACCTGTACAATATATAAATGTTTAATAGTTAGCAATGTGTGCCTGCCTAAGTAGGGATGTGAAAGTCTACATTTTGCTGAGTTGCACTTGAAAGGCTTTAATGTATTATACTTAGGATTACAAAAGGCTGACTTTTAGATTAACTTAATGGAAATATACTGTGTCTTAGCAAGCAAACCTTCCTTAAAAGTGATGGATTTTAGCTTACTTGTCACTGATGTAAAAGTTTCCTTTTGACATCAATTCTGTATTTAGAATAAAAAAAGCTTGTCAAAATTGCTTTTCTTTCAACCGTTTTAGATAACTGCACTCAAGAAGAAACGTGATATTTTATAGACCATTTTTGATGTGAAGCCAACCTGCAGGTTCTGAAAATAATGTTTTTGTGTTTAATTTTTAACGCAGGCTTGTGTTAGAAGAAATATATTATGACACTGTACATTAAGTTGGACTTTGAAATAAGATTATTTTGCAGGCCAATGTATGTGTTCTGATTAAGTATAGGTTATTTTTGTGCTATGTGAAAGAGGTTCTGTAAAGTATTATATTTATGGTATCTATTATCTGGAATACCTGAGCTCTGGGGTTTTCTGAATAAGGCATCTTTTCATAATTTGGATCCCTGTGTCTTCATATTACCAAAAAGATTTAAAGGGTTGTTTATCTTTAAATTTTTTTAGTATGACATAGACATTGATATTCCAAGACAATTTGCAACTGGTTTTATTTTTTTTTTTTATTTTTTTTTTTACTATTTCTGGATTTGAGTTATTTAGCCTTTTATACAGCAGCTCTCTAATTTGGAATTTCAGCAACTATCTGGTTGCTAGGGTCCAAATTACCCTAGCAAACAGACACTGATTTGAGTGAGAGACTGGAATATGAATAGGAGATGGTCTGAATAGAAAGATATGTACTAATTAGTAACAATAACAATACAAATGTAGCCTCGCAGAACAAAATAGCTGCTTGGGTCAGTAACACCTTTTGTAAGCTGGAAAGTGTGTGAATAAAAAAAATGTAGATCAATTGAAAAGTAGCTTTGAATTTAAGTTAAGTTAACTTAAAGGTGAACCTTCACCATCTCCTTGAAGGTAGCGGTGCAGAGTGAAGCTGTTCTGCTCACACTTGCCCATCAGAACACATCTGAATCTGGTGGACAGTATGGCACATGACCAGTTGAGTTTCGGTCAGCAAGCATCCCCAGAGTGCTGGATGACAATTTCTATGTACTGTATATTATGTTTTGTTAATGTCTTTAGCTCTTCAAATCCATTCTGAACTTTGTGTTGTTTTCTGAGGTTAATTGTATAATGTTCTGGGGGGGGGACTGAAGACCTTGATGCTGTCCTGATCAATCCAAATAAAGGATATAATAAATAGCCTTCACCGGACTTCGCTAGAGTTCGCCTGACAAATTATTGCCAGGCGTGCGCAGATTAATTAAAAAGTGAACTTGCGATTTAGCTGGCGCAAGCTAGTGAAGTTGCACTAGCGTTAGTTCATCAGGTTTGACTAAGTTGCGCTAGGGAAGGCTTATTTGCATACGGCGGGAAGTTTAACTTTGAATGGCCATATGTGTTACAGTAAATGCATAACACTACATAAGCCTAGGGAACCCTAATATAGTTTTTTTATTGCCCTGCACATGTGCCCCATGTCTAGTATATGTGCCCTATGTTAGGAAATTAAGGGGGGGAGCAGGTTACTCTATCACCCTACGCTAAGTAAAAAAACGCCAGCATTTTTTGGGACTCTGGCAAAGGGGGTAACGTTCTGAAAAAAACACAAACTTAGTAAATTGGCGAATTATTTCCCCCTATGCCAGAGTGCAACTTCGCCAGCGCTAGTGTGTGAAGTTGCGCTAACCTATCTACATCGCTGGCAAATTTACACCAGTGAGGGGCTTAGTTTATTTGCGCAGTATTTGAGCTAACGCTGGCAAATTTCCGCCAGCGTTAGCCACTATGCTAAATAGTGAATTTGCCACATAGTGTAAAGTTGTGCTTTATAGGTTACATTTCAGACATACACTGTACTCTGCATATGCGGTTTCTTGAAATGTGGATTATAACATGCAGCATTAAAACAACATTGATTACTAATTTACAGTGAAAAGTTACAGCAAACTTGTTTAATAAAATTTGTAAATACATTATCAATATTTCCTTTTTCCCTATAGCACACATTTTATAATGGGGGGGTGCTTTCATGCAATTTAATTTCATGAGATATTATCATTATTGTTCTATAGTAGAGTAAAAGATTTCAGATTTGCCTGAGAGGAAAAACTTTATGTAGAAATGGGTTTTTCTCTGCAGATTGAATACATGACACTGGGGGAGCAATATAGAAACATTCGTATTTTTATTTTATTTACAGTTTTTTTGAAAAAAACATGAAAAACGCTAATACAAAAATGTGCCAATTATTAGTAGTCAGGGTCTTATAGAAGTCAATAGGAGCCTATTGGACCTTGTTTTTTGCCATTGAAGTTTTTTTTATTTTTTTTGATAGTAATTTAAGAAAATTTTAATTTATAGAGGTTTTCTTATTTTTTTTAGCACCTGTTTCAGATTATTTTCTTCATATTTCATATCTTTGGATCATTTAATAAAGTACATGGCATTTGGTTTTAGTTCAAATTAGTTTTTGGTTTCAAAAACTTCTAAAACCACTAAAATGAGAATGCTGATAAATGGGCATTCCTGCATCAATGGTGTTCACAGTTCAAGAGCACCCCCCAAATGAAGCCATCCCAAATAATGTTCTTCCTGTAAAGTGTTAATTTAATAAATATTAATGCATATTTATAGTGATGTTGAAAAATAAACACAATCCTTTAAAAGGTTTTGATAAGTAGTCTAGGATAACAAATATGGATAAAAAATTTTGTTTTTCACATGGTATAACTTTGCATCAAAACCAGTTTCCATGCATTTTAGTTCAACTGTGAAAACATAAAAAAAAAAAAAGGGTTGTGGGTGCACTCCTAAGGCCATATAAAAATATAATTAAGTACAATAATCCCCTGTCTAAATATTCCAATGAATTTGCAAGTGCATATATTTAAAAAGGAAAAACAGGTTTTTTTGTTACAAAGTTATGATCATAAAATTGATAAGCCACCATACCACGTCAAGGTAAACCCCACACGGTGGTCCCTAACTTGTTTACCTGTGGTTGAAATATAAACGGTCACTTTTACACTTAAACCTGTACTCACATTTATATCCACACAATACACATACAAGTGTGCACCTATATATATACAACTTTACTTTGCTTTTAGTCCTTTCATTCACTTTTTTTTTTTAAATGGGCGTTGGTTTGGGCAGCCTCTCTCTTAAAAGCTGCATAAGCAGGTGGCTGGGGAGGATCTAGCCCACAGATTGAAACCAAGTTTCAGGAGATTTATACTCCAAAGCAGACCGGTATTTGACCGTTTATATTTCAACCACAGGTAAACAAGTTAGGGACCACCGTGTGGGGTTTACCTTGACGTGGTATGGTGGCTTATCAAATTAATGATCATAACTTTGTAACAAAAAACCCTGTTTTTCCTTTTTAAATATATGCACTTGCAAATTCATTGGAATATTTAGACAGGGGATTATTGTACTTAATTATATTTTTATATGGCCTTAGGAGTGCACCCACAACCCTTTTTTTTGTATTTCAACTGTGAAAACATACTGGAAAAGATGCCAATTGACTCCAATGTATTTGGAACAAGAAAAAACATGGTTAAAAAATTCCTATTACTAATGAGAGATATCCATGTTGAATTAGCCTCGATAGCCTATCAAAGCAAACCTCCAGTTGAATCAATTTCCTTCTGTAGGATTTCCAAAATCAAACCAGTGGCGTAACTACCAGGGGAGCAGAAGGTGTGAGTGGACCAGGGTCTGCACCCCCTGCAGGGCCCCCAGTAGATTGCCTTGTGTACTTGGCTGCAGGTGAATAGAAAGTGCATAGAAAATCAGCACAGGGGTGTGGGGGCCCTTCTGCATGGCCCACCCCAGAGTCTGCCCCACCTAGTTACTTTACTGAATCAAACCTTGGTAAATCTGTAACAAAGTGTTGGAAGAATATATGCTTTTCTTTCAAAAATTTATCAGTAACACCAAAAATAAAAGTGTTTTAAAGTAATGCAAATATAACGCACTGTTTCCCTGCACTGCTTCAGAAACACTACTATAGTTCATACAAACAAGCTGCTGTGTAGCAATGGCGGAAATTGAAAAAAGGCTATATAGCACAGGATAAATAGTGGATAGCAGATAACACCATAGCTTAAGTGTAACTTGAGCCTTTTTTTACTTTGAATAGCTGCCCCCTTTGCTACACAGCAGTAGTGTTTTTGAAGCAAATACAGCAGTTTTACCAGTGTTTATTGATATTACTGTAGATGATTAGAATAAAATTAACCATAGCTAAAGAGTATCTGGCAAAGTGGGACAGGCTACAAAAGTTAAACAAAATGTGTAAAAATGCTAAAATAATGCCAGGGCAATTTTAGATTAAATTAAATTAAGGAAATGTATACAACAATACTTACCTCAATTGTCCTATAATAAAATGGCTTACAAATAAATGGCTTACAAATCAACAGTTATGCCAATGAATGTAGTAAAAATTAATGTAGGAGGGTAAATGTTTTGTTAACTTTAATTCCATTAGTTTACAAGAGGTTTTTGCCAATGAATGTAGTAAAAACTAATGTAGGAGGGTAAATGTTTTGTTAACTTTAATTCCATTAGTGTACAAGAGGTTTTTGCTGGGTAGATTGAGGCCTCTGTTAAAAATTAGGAGGGAGAGTATTTCCATTTGCAGTTCAGTATTTGGCTATAGGCTGTCAAAATTCCCATAGTTTATAAAAAGAGAAGCACACATGTGTTCACTATCTTTTTCTTGGTACTTGCTGGAGGAGGTGGTGTGCTGAAGGGCCTGGAGCAGAGGTAGGTTCCATTAGGTGAAGTAAGTGCTAGGAAAGATTTGTGATATCTCATTTTAGGAGTAAGGGCAGAATCAGGATAGTTAGTAGAACAGTCAGAGTCTCCAACAAGGAGGCTAGTTAGGTTTAGTGCCCTGCTGTGTCAATGCCGGCAGCATAGGGACTCAAGCGGTCAGGATCAGAAATATATATTCCTGGAGTAATACCCCACTGTGAGCTTTTCTCAGCATTGGAGATTGTTTTACCAAGGCTGTGAGCACTGCCTCTGGGTGTTGCAGTAAATACATTTCTGAAACATTTACTGATTTATGACCTTATGCCATCTAAATCAAGAAATTGTGTAACAATAAAGTGTTTTATTTTCTTTTACATAACCACAGCTGCCCAAGGTATTTAAAATATCTGTGGTGGGATGCAGTGTGGTTAACCCTAGTGATGGGCGAATCTACCCCGTTTCGCTTCGCTGAAAAATTAGTGAATTTCCAGCGAAATTCGCAAATTGGCGAAAAAATTTGCGAAACGAAACGAGTCGCGTTTTTGACGCACGTCACGTCGTTTTTGACATGCGTCGCGTCGTTTTCGTCATGTCGCTTTCGACTCGCGTCGCGTTGTTTTTGTCGCGTCAAATTTTTTTTGCCGAATTTATTCGCCAGCAGCGAATCGCGGGAATTCGCCGCGAATTCGCCTCTGGCGAATAAATTCACCCATCACTAGTTAACCCATCCCCCAACAGTAAAGCAAGTGCCCACCTGAGAGAAGAGTTGCACTTAACGTGTGCCCTTTTGGAAGAGTTCATACCATTTTGGTTTGGTCTAAATTATATACCATAGCATCTGAGCTAATTTAGATCTTAGGTAACCCATGGCCAAAAACCTGTTTCACAAATATACTATTCCTTAACTATGAGTAAAAATTTTAAATATATTATTTTTGTCATAGTTACTCTCATGGTTGCTTTGAAGAATTTGTACCCTTAATTGATGCTTTTGCCACAAACATCAGCAAGGTTTTATCATTTGTAATGCAAATTATATTTTATCAATTTTATGTGTACTTGCTTTGAGAAGAAAAAGGGATTGACACACAATGCATGAACATTTGCATAATTTAGTATATAATTATAAGTGTACATACAGTACATCTATTGAACATTTCAATAAACCTTTGCAGAGCAAAATGAATAAAAAATAGTTTTATTTTTACAATTTAGATAATGTGGTACAGTTGTTCAGAGAGCAAAATAATGTGTATTTATTTATTTGCAGAGTTTTTAAATTACCCTTTATATTCCCTGGAGTAAATTGCTGATTATTGTGCTTACATAGACAGTTTGCTTTTGTGCATGCATGCATCTCTGATTCACACACCTGACTTCATGTACAATGAACAGTCAAGTGTGTTATTAGTCAGTACTAACCTAAGCAAAATGATGTCTTTCTTTGTGGATGTACTGCAAAACATTATTTTATTGTAGTGTTTTCAGTTTGTATTTATCTCAAGAGACTATGGTGAGCAGAATGTCACAGGAGATGCTGCCCTGTATATAACATGATCACTAAATAACATCTGAGGAAAATGTCAAAATTTTACATTCCTCAACAAGAAGAATATACATGTGCCTAATACATCCAAGGTTTTGCCCTATATAATAATGATGCCTTGTGTAAATATAAGGTACTATATATATATA
>CM044431.1:32974813-32998410 GCA_024363595.1 Xenopus borealis
TTTTAGCGCTGATATCTGTGTGGTCTTTTAACTTTGATATGTAGTGGGTGGGATCAGGGGCTTGGGTGCCAGGGTGGGCGGGGGCCAAGAGCCCCCCAAAAATGTTGTTGTACGGGGCCCTGTGATTTCTAATGGTGGCCCTGTGACCAGGTAATAACCATTCAGTGTCTTGAGGGGGGCCACATAACTGTTTGCTTTTGAATCGGAGCTAAATGCTGAGGATTAACTGCAAACTCAGTGAACAGTTATGTCCCATGTGGTCCCCATTCAAGTCGCTGACTAATTCAGAGTTAAAGAGCTGAAAAGCAGGAAGTTGGATTCTGGCTATTTTATTAGACATCCATTCACTCCAGCCTTTATATATTTCATTTTTGGCTAACTAACTATATTAGAAACATTTTTATTTTGCACAGCCTATCTATTTACCCAGTTGTTATTTTTACACTGAACTGTTCCTTTGATGCATTGGATTTTTTTTCATTAGAGTTTCACTGGGCTTACAATTTTCTTTTAATTTTCAGTTGTTCACTTTTTTGTGTTCTTCCTTTTAAAATCTATTAAGTTATGCATAGTATATTGCCTAAACCCCAGACAGCTATAGTTTTATAGAATTTACTCTTACTGATGTACTCTGTCACACAAAGAATAAAATGTCATTCATTGTTGCTTAATTTATGCCAATGAAATGTAAATGAAATGTGATGGTAGAACAACTGTCAATTTTTATTTTCTATGCAGATTTTTAGAACTGACCATCACATCTATTGAAATCATGCTAATAGAAGCAATTTGCAAGTGGTTCAGCTGTATAAACAGTGCTGAAGTCATCAAAATGGCAGCACTTTTTGATTCAAGATGAAACAGGAACATCAGCATGTATTGATTAAACATTTAGACACATTATGATTTTACTTATCATGATTATAAGTGGTTTGCTCAGGTCTGCCTAAACAGAAATTTAAGAATTAGAAAGAGAAGCTCCATAATTTGGGAAAATAAATATTTCCATATTAGCCCATTTTAACTTATTTAGTGCCTGAAAATAAATAATAAAGGGAATATTATTAATATCTGAAAAGGACTAAAATGTTAAAATGATCAACTTCTCTTGCTACATCTTGCATGTAAGAAATGTTGCGGAATGTTTTGTGCTTGTTCTCGGGTATTTATCATTTGTTGACTTGAAAGTTCTCGAGTGTAAAATCTGAGAAAATATTCATTGCATTATGCAAGGTTTCCATGGGCTTAGGGGAAAACTACTCCAGAATTTGTGATAAAAATTTCCCATACCAAGGTGTCAATCGATTAGAACTGCATCTTTGTGCTCAAAATTTTTTTACACAAAAAAAAGTCAATGACATTCTTATAATTTTTTTCTTTTTTGCGACACACTTTAAAAACACACAAAAAAAGTTAACACCTTCCTATTAACTCCAGTGCATTCAGCGGAAATTCACATCCACATCCTAATAATTTTTTAGTGAAGTCAAAAGAACCACTTATGTTTATCACTACTTAGAAGCAGATTTCTTAAAATTTACAACAGGAGCATCTTAAAGGATTCTGAAATACTTACACTTGTTCTTCAGGGTGTAAAAGCTCAGCAACTGCGTTGAGCTCTAATATACTCCAAAATAATGTGATCCCTGATGCAAATTGAAAGCAGAATTTAATGATTTGTTCATTACAAATTAATCAGCATTTTCCCATTGCTACAAACATTTTGAGCTTTTAAATCACCCCTATAGAAAAATGTCTCAATTTAATTAGTAATTAACATTTTAATGTTATAGTTATTACAAATGGTGCTTGTTAATTAATGAATATATCATTTAAATCACTCTTACAGGTGTTTTTACACAGCATGGCTCACATGATACAGTACAACACAGCAATGTTCGATATTTACATTTTTTTTAACTCAAATTTCTCAAGATGTATTAAAGCCTGATGCAGTAAAAAGCCTGTATCCAAAAAGTCTGCCATCTCAGACCTTCCAAGGGAGTGTATAAGTCAATGGTAGAGGTCATATCCTATTTTGAAGTTTCTGTGGTCTGCGCAAATCAACCTTCTCAGGCTTTTCGGTCAAAAATCAGAAAAATATCAAGCAATTTAGGAAAAAGCTCAAAAAATTGTTCAATTCGGGTTTTCGCTCTATTTTAAAGAGTTTTTACCCAAATGGATTAATCCATCTTTTTAAATAATAATAAGGTCAAATCAGATATTACAGTTTAGTTGTTTTTTTCTTTATTTAAAAATTAGATAAATTTGGATTGTAGTAAATAACCCTTTAGCATGTCACAAACTTTCCAAAACACAAAAGGTGTTATAATGATAATGGTGGAATATGGTTAGCCATATGAGCAAAATGTGTAGAAAAAGTTTGTTTAAGTTATTACTTTACTGCCTGAGAAAATAAGCAACTAAATACCAACAATAAACCACAGTTTAGCACAATTGTAGCATATTTTTATCTATAAATTGTAAGGCCAAAAGGCCTCAGAGGTAGTAAGGACCGAGGGAGGAGGTAGCAAAAGTCCAAGTTCGCAGTACAATTAGGGATAAGGCAGAAGAATGGTCAAACAGGCAACAAGATCAGTCCAGGCAGAAGAGGTTCAAAATCAGGAAATCCAGGCAAGAGGTCGGTACACAAATAATCAGGAAGTCAGTAGAATCACACCCAGGAATAGCAAGCTAAAACCTATAATTGGGCAAGGATCAAGTGTCCAAAAGTTCCTTAAATAGGCTGTAATTGGCGCCAAAAGGAGATGTCATCAGTAGGCGCCAGTTTCCTGTATCAGCGCGTCATTTCCGGCGCGAGCGCGTCGATTCTGACGCGGCGCGTCGACTCTGACGCGGGCGCGTCGACTCTGACGCGGGCGCGTCGACTCTGACGCGGGCGCGTCGCTTCTGACGCGGGCGGCTATTCCGGCGCGCACTTCCGGCGCGACCATCCTCGTGGGAGTCGCCATCTTGGGAGGACCGGAGCCGAGAAGCCAGGTAAGAGGGATTCCTGACATAAATCAAGCATGTAGAATTCCAATTATTTAAAATTTAAGAAGCAATACTTTATTATTTACTTTAATTATGATCTTGCTTAAGTGTAAACAGTGGATCAAGCTCTTGCA
This sequence comes from Xenopus borealis, assembly GCA_024363595.1. NCBI lineage: Eukaryota > Metazoa > Chordata > Amphibia > Anura > Pipidae > Xenopus > Xenopus borealis. The sequence continues at coordinate 32,977,942 of CM044431.1, forward strand.
CTGTGACCAAGAAGATAGACCAATAAGAAACATTTACATGATCAGTTTTGAAATACCATGGGGCCATACTGTATATACAATCGTGTATAAGATAATTTTTGATAAATCATCTATATAACAACAATTTATGTTCACAGCAAGGTCCACTGATTAAAGTTAACATCTGAAATCATGAAAATAACCATTTATATTTTTCCAGTGAAAATGAAAAGAATATATATTAAATAATTTAAATAATAGTTCCGTCTTTGTAACTGCTTCTGATCGGTGAAAATTAATGTAATATTGTCAGTATTGTCTCAGTAGGCGCTTGGTTTGAATCAAGACTGGTGATATTGGCATATGATATTTGTTTAGGTAAGTGGCTAATTTCTGAATTTTATTGGCCGCAGTGTGAGAAAGTCATTTGAAGTATGCCCACTGGGTGTTATTGGCCATATTGATATCTTTCCATAAAACTCCTGTGCCAGTAAAGTCTGCACTGTAGGGTATTGTATTTCTGCATGAATTTCTATTCCCACTCCTTTTGCTCCTGTTGTGTTTTAAAGTTGACCATTAGTTCAGTGACTTGAAGATCATCAATGCTGTTTGTACGATTGTGTGTGCTTTTTGACACAAGTAATGGGCTTTGGAATGAAGAAAATTGACTGTTAAATTAAGAAAAGCTTCAGCAGCTTTAAGGTGACAAAGTTTTTCTTCATTCCAAAATTACCAAGATTTTACTTTGATCCGAAACCCAGGGAATTTTCTCAAAGGACAGATTTGTAAAATCATAATTGCAATTTTACAGAATGGTCTTGTGATGGAATTTTATAAGCTCATACTGGCAATTGTAACACAAACAGTATCAGAAAAAAAGGTAGTCAAGGAAATAACAAAGACATCAGCATGCTGAGGTTTATGGATTCTTTCCTAGCCCTTCTCTCTATTGGTTTTTGTCCCTTGTTGTTCAAGTGGATGAGATATACAGTAGCTGCAGAGACTTGGTTTGTAGGGCTCCTAGTCAGGCCTCTAGATGGGGGGGCGGTTATTTTAGGTGTATTCTCTTTATAAGTGGGGTAGAAGTTGTCACCTCTGCTGGGGTTGCCTACCCAGTCAGGGCAAATTGTTTTGAGATACAGAATAATCGCATTTTGACCATATTTTCTCATGTTGAGATCCCATGCTGTGAGGTTGAGGGGGTTTTCTGTAAGAATAGTGACATCCATCGTGCCTGCCAGTTCTCTACTTTTGCATTTCCCCATGATCCAGATGGTGTCAAAGGCCTGCTGTTGTGCCTGGTGTGGAAAAATGTAAATGTGCAGAGGCTAATTACCAGGTTGTTCTGTCTCGGGACAAGGAGCTCTGTGAAGGTGCGTCTGCCCTACTCCATACCGCTTATGCACCCCCAGGTAAAAAATATATCATTTAACATTTAATAAACCCAGTGTGATTATTTTGCCACCAATATGGGTTCATGTAGTTTAGTTGCCATCAAGTACAAGGTACTGATTTATCAAAGAAAAAAAGGAAATCATTTTTATAAATCAGAATTATTTGCTTAAAATATGGTCTTCCTGTAATTCTGAGCTTTCTGGATAACAAGTTTCTGAATATGGGATGGTATGAATATGGAGACACAAGACTCATTTGAAGCAGAATAAACCTTGCTTGTTTATGGAGTGCAAACACATGGCTTGCATTCAATAAAGATCAAGGGGCAAATTCACTAAGCACTGAAAATGCGGTAGCATCTTAGTGAATTGGCGTAGTTACGCCCCTCCATCAGTGAGCAACTTCGCCTGGCATAAGGGTGCAAAGTTGCACTAGTCTATCTACAGTACTTCGCTAGTGTATTTTCGCATGGGACACTGTTAGTAAATCGGCGAAGTTGGGAAATGACGTCACACTAACGAATTAGCGTTAGACGCTTTGCGCTTTAGTGAATTTGCCCCCAAGGGTTTTGCCATAGCTTGCACTCACTAAACATGCAGGGTTTAATCAACTTCAAATGTCTGTTGCGCCTGTCTCGATATTCCTACCAGTTCAGTGAGAAGGGTGTTGATCACCCAAGAGACATAGAGCACCAGACAGAACATATTATTAAAGGCCAGGGTGTGCTGGTGACAATTGGACTTCTTGATATGGGATCCCATACTTGTATTAAATTTATACTTAAATGGACAATAATTAAGGATCTTATATTCAAAATAAATCTAAGAGATGCACTGGAATGTACTGAAATTGAAAGTTCATATATACTAAGTCCATATATGCATCACACTGTATATAGGAATGCCAGCTGAAAAACTGTCTTCCATTGCAAATGACTGCGTTATGATAGGCTCATGTGATTTAAAACTTTGCAAGTGCAGTACCTTTATATAACTTGTTAAAAAGGGATTTACATTATTGTATGTCCCTCCTGCTGCTAATATAAAGAAATGTCCATATTTGAAGCAGCAACTGTAACATTAGAACTTCAGTTAATAATGATATTCCCTGTATTTCTATGTGATTCTGAGTTGGGTACACACTCCTTCATGGTCTGCATTGTGGAAACATTGTAAATTAAAAATAAACACTTCCTTTGATATCTAATTCAACTGAATGGTCTTGTGAGTACCCATATACATCTACAGGTGATTCTGGAATATAGTTATTGGTCACTGGAACTATACCCACCCCCAAACTACAGCTCTGGAGTACAAAAAAAGCTTATGGTCTTGCAATTGGGGATTATGTGGGAAATCAACAGTCTGGCTTAAAGGACATTAAGACATTAAGCACTAATTATTACACTTATATTTCTTACATTTGAGTTATGATATCTGAACATCCATCCTTACAACTAGATGTTAATTACATTAAATGCTACAAAAGGCTGAGAGAGGAAGCAGGGATCAAGGTTATCCAAAAATGTTACATTTTGTTATCCACTAAATTGTCCACTAAACTTTTGGTTTATTTATTATTGTATTATTCTATTGCTAACACAGCACAATACTCTGCTACTAAAATTAATTTTACCAGACTTAAGGTACTGAGATCCAAATTACAGAAAGATCCCTTACCCAGAAAACCCCAGGTTTCAGACATTACGGATAACAGATCCCATACCATTAATATATTTATATTGAAAACACGGTGTAGCAAAATGACAACTGTAAGTCAGTTATTACATTCTAAACATTTCTAAAAGAGTAGATGTATATTTCACCTTGATCTCTGAAAAAGATCTTGTCAGATGAAACTCAATTTATCCACAGTACCTATGATATACAAAACAGTCGGAACACTGGCATAACTAAAAGTTGAGGTCCCTTAATTACCTAAAATTGGGAAGATGAATGGTATCACATGTAATTGGAAAGAACATCTATAAGTAGAAAGATGGTAATCTACATACTGTACAGTGCATTATTGTCATTTCGGTACACAAGAGAGGAACCAGAATAGGATGGATTTCTATAAATGGTATAATAAATACTCACAGAAGCAATGCATGCAAAACAGCTGGACAAGTTTAATGCAAATTAGACAACTGTTAAAACGATGGTATTCACTCAGATATTCCATGGGGGCTACTCTACATTCATTAGCCAAATTATTATTCCTAATTTTAAGCAGTAGCATTTCCATATATTCTGCGCCACTACATTAAAAAGAACATGATTACTGTAGTTAAGTTACTAACTAGTGTGAGCTCTCCAGTGTGAAAGTTCCATGAATTGTAAGCGAGGGTTTTCTACTAAGCAGCAAAGCTTAGCAGGGTTTCATGAAGGTCAGGGAATGCCCATTAATCAAATTTATTTCAATGACATCAAACGTAGCAACATTGATTAAGCAAACTGGGAGAATACAGTTAGTTATTTTAGAAGTGTTTCTCCTTAGGAAATGATGGTGAAAGAAAACGATCTTACAAATGATAATGTCTCTGTATTTATAGGAAACTGACTGAACATCCCAAATCAAAAGATCTTTGTAAATTGGACAGTTTTTAGAATTAACTTAAAACATAAAAAAAAAAGTTTAAATGTGATTCCCAATGCTAAGTAACGTCAGCCAAGCCTTTTCAGCTTTTTTTCTAAAGCACAATTTGTCCAGAAAGTCACATTTAATTTTGCAGGTTAATTAAATAATTTCTTTAGATTTAGATGTTTCTGAAAAGCTGTTTGGATGGGCTTTTTACACTGAACAAACATTTGATATACACATTATATATATGTGTATATATATATATATATGTGTATATATATGTGTATATATATATATATATATATATATATATATATATATATATATAGACAAATACAAGAGGTCCTCTGCACTCAATACCCATTATCAATATATTTAAGACATTGAGACATTTTGTACATACAGCTACTAAAAAATGCCTTACCCTTTAAACAAAACAGGGATTGTTTGTCCATATATTGCAATATATTTAAGCTGTCCAACTACGTCAAAGTCATCCCATATCTGGCCAGTGCTCCACTCAATTTTCATCTGATTCATTGAGAATTCTATTACTTTGTTATACATTTTACAAAGGGACTAAGTTTTACCTGCAACTTACTTGCTGCTTTCAAAGTAAAACTCCCAATTTTGGTTTCCCTTTTATTAGACACCAGAGGGATCACCTGACTATAGCTGGGAAGGGTGGGGGCTAAAACAAGGAGCTGGTCACTGCTCCCCTATAACTATAACAAACAAGGAAAAGTTGTGCTCAACACCAATTCCCAAAACCATGAGGCACTCTAATGGTTTTGGGAATTGGTGGTAAGCACAACTTTTCCTTGTTTTATATATATATATATATATATATATAAATAACTAGATAGGTGTACTCAGATAGCCATGGTGATGCCTATGTGCTGGAACATATCTATAAAGCAAAAAAACATACGCACACATAGGTCTTGATAAGTTAAAAAAATCTGGTAGATTTATTTCAACGTTTCCGCTTACAAACTCAAGCCGTCATCAGGAAGGGCAGAGCCTAAAGTGAACATGAAGTTATATACACACACAAGATTCAAAAATGGTGCCAAAACCATGCCAGTGACATCACAAAAAGTAGGTGTGGTTACAGTACTGAGTGCGTCAGTGATAGTGTCATGAAGCTGAGCCAATCGTGTGCATTGTATCAGTGGTAGTGTCATAGGAGTGCACCAATCACATGTAGTTGAATACTACAGTGACTCCCAATGCTAATTAAACACACTGTATCAAATTACGTGATTGTTGTGACAGGGAAAAACATACCGTGTGAGTGAAATAGATAAAAACAATCAAAGGATCTCCCTACGATCTTATTATAAGATCAGGAAGTATCCCCCTCACTTACCTCAAATTACCTTTGCCATGTGTCGCCTCCAATGCAGGTACGGAGGAAACGTACTAAGTGCAGGACCTGTTTCCAACATTGTTAAGCCTTTCAAGTTGCCTTGTGCGATCTGTACCAATTGCTGTACCACACATATTTACCCCCGCACTATACTGACCTTTGCAGCATACTACAGCACAAACGAGACTTCCTCATGACTGTTAAAGGTCGCAACCAGTCAGGGTCAGTACAGACCCAACTTTTGCCAGAATGTCAGACCGCTCCCACTGCTCAGCAATAGGAGAGACCTCCACTCATTCAGCACTCCGACCTGTGCGGTGTTCACTGTGTATGCCAGTGCTGAAAAGACCAATTTATAGTCTTTGCTGGAAGGGGGCGGAGAAATCAGGACCTCCGATCTAATGGACAGCACTAAAGGTGAATAGGCTATAACTGTTCCCAGTCTTACATCATTACAGGTCCTGCCTCACGTAACCCGAAACCCTGTCTGGGGCCGGCGTTCGACTATGACTGAACTACACCTCACCACGAGGTGGAATAAAATATAATGAAAAAAAAAGAACCAAAAATAGTCAATTATATGTAATCCATCTGTTTTGTCCGGCCTGGTGGTGACCCATTCCATTTAACTAAACGTCAGTACATGCTGCTCCATTGGTCAAAGGAAAAGTAGCAGGATCACTTTAGGTCAAAAAAATAAGTATGCAGAACACTTTGTCACACATAAAATGTGGAATACACGTAGCACATCAATAAAAATGGGACATGGGAAGAGTTTCATTTAAGCCTTTGGGGGCAAGGGTCTGCAATTTGTAAATCCACATGGATTCTTTCTGCATTAATAATAAACCTCTGTTTCCACCTCTACGTTGCACAGTTGCACATTGTAAAAATTGTGTATATCAGTCAAAATACAACAGCAACATCCTGCCCCAGTACTATCATCCGTTGTCCGCAAGGGGTTAAATGGAAGGTAAAGCTTACGTCTCCCTTCTCCTCTAGCTGATCAGCGGCTTGTTATTGCCGTTCACCCGGTTCCGCCTCATATCTCTGAGCTCACCACGCCACACCACATCTCCCCCAAGTATGCCCGACGTGAAGCCCAATCGACAGCCAGGCTTTGCCGCAAAAGGCCCATATGGGCCACCTGTCTCCTCGATCTGCAGACGCCGCCTTGAGAACGGCCAGACCCAGCCCCTCCGCATACCTCGGGTGAGCAGCCTCATTACTCTGAATGGAAAGCGTGAATCTTGTACTTCAGGGACTTGGATCATTGGGACAGGGAGCAAGAGGTATCGCCATCCGACCGCATTCCCCAGCCTCCAGAGACCATGCATATAGTTTATAGTATGTCCATAATGTCAGTCAGACTGTTGATAACGTCGCTCTCCATGATATATGCACTTGTTAAACGGTACTTGAATGTTAAATTAATATGAAACACAGGTGCCAGGCAAAAATAAAAATACACTACTTGCTCCATGTTGTCAGGACTCACGATAAACTCAATACATGCCTGGGTGCAGTATCCAACATAAATCTGCTCCAAATCCAATAAGGTTCGCACTCTCAGGGCTTTTGTAAAAGAAAAAATAAATTTATTTGCAAAGTTACAGACTGACGTTTCGGCCTGGTCCCAGGCCTTTCTCAAAGTAACAATTTGTGATTAAAACCTGCAATATATACATGTTTTAGCGAGAAACCCCAGTCTCAGTGACACCCTGCAGTCATCCTGATTGGGCAACTGCTAAGGTAACATCCTATCACAGCAGAGTAATATTGCATGAATAATTAAGTTTCTAAATCGCACCTACTTAAAACTAACAGCTGTTTAAAATCAGGTTAAAAACAAACATCAAGTAGCATCCCTATTCACCACACTCATGTTCCTTTATGTTCGCTATAAAATTGCTACATTATCAAAATCATTTAAAGCAGTATATTGGAAACATTCTAGTATTCAGCTTCAATACAAAATGAAACATAAAGTAGCATTGTTATTGTTACATAAAATGTTCTGACTAATGTTTCTACAGTGTCTAAAATTGAGGATGTAACAGGACATACTCATGTGTCTCTGGTGTATAACAAAAATAAAAAATCTAGAGAATATATAATTCGCTGGGAAGCTGTAACTGTATGTTTATCCCCATGTAATAAATAGACTAATATCCCTGTGAGTGCGGCTGCTTCATTGGAGGATATATATATATATATATATATATATATATATACAGTTGCATACACACTTACATATGGGTCTCAATTGGTCACTGTGGTATCTGTGTGTTTCTTATTACTATCAGCAAATGTTTTCATGTAAAAGGTTGAATTAAACATTATCCATATCATTAAATTTCAGTACCAGAACATTAACTGGCATGGTGATGCACCTGCGGCTTGTTTGTACATGTGAGGAGGGTGATTTCTGAAAATAACCACTTGTTTCTTTTAGTCTGAGTTACAAAAAAAAAAAAGTTAAGGCACACTAGGAATCCACAATGTTAATCTTTAGAAACATTACTCCTTATGAAGATATAAGTGCCTCTAAGGGTTATTTACTAAACCACAGTTTTTTCTGGTTGTGGTTTTTTGGGCAAAAACTCAAATTTTTCATGGTTAAAAACCTAAATTTTTTGAGATTCATTATACCCCCAAGTGGCAAAAACTCTGAAATTACACCATCTCAAACATGCCGATGTCATGCCATGTAGAAGTCAATGGGAGATGTCCCTTTCTACATTTTGAACATATTGTAGTTTGCTCTTGGTTTCTTCTGATAATCTGAAAAATTTGGATTTTCGGGCAATAACCTGAAAAAATCCTGCAATTTGGACAGGGTCTCACTGGCCTGCCGGGGCACCAGGAGAAAACCTGTCGGGCCCCGGCATTGACAAGCCCTAGGCCCTCTAATTACATGATTGGCACAGTGCATCATGCCCTGATAACTATGTGTTACTTCACACACTCTTTTTTGTACACCTTCCCTGGTGTTCGCTCCTTCCTTGGCACAAGCCCTGCAGCCAGATCAAATTACTCTAGCTGTGACAAGGAAATCGCATTAGCAGAAGCTCACAAAACTGTGGAGCATCTCACTGACCAGCCTTGAAAATTCATGCTTCCTTTGGTTCCCTTATTTCAGCACTGGAGAAAGGGAAGCAATTTAGGAACTACTGATCACACTAAAGCGTTACAACTCATTTCCAATATTTGGTGGTCCCTCGCTCCATGTATTACAGGGTATCTTCAACAAAGTAGAAGCCCAATCCAGCCACGAAACTTTCAAATCAGTTTTAAAGATAGCAAATTCAGTGCATAGTTATTTGTGAGAAATAAATATACACTGAATTAGCTGTGGTTCTCCAAAATTTATATTTAAAGCTGATCACACTAAAGCCTTGCAGTGCCTCTGCTTTTGTATTATTCAAGTTGTCCCTGGATGATTGTGCTGACTTCTGGTGCACTTTCTTTTCAAAGCCAGATCATGTAAAATACAGTAATTGTGCCATCCTACTATGAGCCATGATACTATCTATGACTTCTTGGGGTATTTGCACATGGAGTTGCCATTGCACCATGGTGTTCTGACTTCTGGGCTTGTTTTTATACATGGAGTTGCTACTGCACCATCATTTTATGACTTCTGGGGTTATTTGTACATGGAGTTGCCACTGCGCCATCATATTATGAATTCTGGGGGTATCGGTACATGGAGTTGCCACTGCACCATCGTGTTATGACTTCTGGGGCTATTTTTACATTGCGTTGCCACTGTGCTATGTTTTATTGAGTTCTGGGGGTATTTATACATGAAATTGCCACTGTGCCATCCTTTATATTTAAGAAAAATAAAAAGTTATTTTAAAATATGCTTCAATGTCCAATCTGTCACTAGGTTGGGGATAAGCAGACAAAAATATTTTTTCACCTCCTAATTTTCACTGTAGTGATGAGTGACTCTTCATTTCACCTAAAATATTGGCACCCTGGAGGTGGTCAGCCACTGAAATCAGGTTTTCAGGACATCAAAATCATGGATGGGAGTTTGGTTTAATTAAAATATGAGATACATTTTAGTTTCAGTAAATAGCTCCCTTCATGTAAAAAGCACATACTCATAGGCTTTTTAGCTGTTTTTTATTTTGGATCTTCCTGAGCTTCTGAGGATCCAGGCATGTGTACCTGGAGCAGTATTATTACTTGAATATTCATTTCTTCTGTTCATAATCACCCTATTTGTAGTGATGGGCGAAACGCCGCGTTTCGCTTCGCCGAAAAATTCGCGAATTTCCAGAGAGATTCGCAAATTTTTCGCCAATTCGCGAAACAAGTCGGCGCGTCGCGTCAAAAACGACGCGCGACTCGTTTTTGGCGGCAAATTTTTGGCGGCGAATTTTGATGGGCGAATTTATTCGCCAGTGGCGAATAGAGGGAATTCGCCGCAAATTCGCCCCTGGCGAATAAATTCGCCCATCACTACCTATTTGTAACATTCTTTCAAGTTGCATTCCATTTTTTTCATTGAATGGTGTCATTTCAACATACAAATCCTACCACATTAAAAGTCCCCTTTCTTAAAGATACTGTCCTACTGAATTTAAATTCCCTTTGATAAACTGTAAATCTTCCATCAAATCTCACCTCCCCTTTTCTACTTTTCTGTACTTATCAACTATCCTGCCTTTAAACCATATCATGTATGCTTAATGGAAGCATTTCCTTAAATGTTTAATCTTTAAAGCCATTCATCATTTTGGTAGCCCTCCTTGGCTGAATGTGTGTTTTATTTGTGTAGTCATGTAGGAAATGCCTTTGGCGTAAATTGTAATATTTACTGAGATGTCTGAATGAAATCCCATAAAGTGACATTTTAACACAAATCTTTCTGCTGCTAATGCCTTTATCTAAGTATTTATTTGGTTTACCCTACTACAATATCAAATGTATTTCTGTTAAGCCTCTAAATCATTGTACATCATATTTAACCACCTTTTCTGGAAAAATACCACCACCCATCTATTTTAATTTTCTTTGATAATTATATAGGTACATGGGATAGGCCCCGGATTTTCTTCTTCTGTGCCCCATGGCTGCCAGGTCCTAGCGCTCCCCACTTTTAGAGCGCACCCCCCCATGCACATACACTGAAATGTTGCTACCCTCGGCCCAGACCTTTGTGGCCTCACCACAAATATGGGCCTGATAGGGAAAATTTTACTGACTAAGTCTGTAAAATATTCATCATGCACAACCCACATATTTCCTACTGAAGAGTCAGCTATCACATTATTATTACAGAAAATTCGTAAAATTTAAGGAAAAGCATTACATTTAAAGGAGAACAAAAGGTAAATTACACTTGCCAAAAGTTAGGCACCTCCAATTGATTATTTTTATTTACCTGACTCCCTGGACCAATACTCCTATCAACAGAAATCTGCACCAGCCTGGGGTTCTTCCCGTGAGAACCACAGAGCTGTAGATCTGTGGATACACAGATATATGTAATAAAGATCATTTTTCCCGCAAAGAAAATTTTTAGGAAAAAAAACCCCGCATGGATTGATAAATTCGGAGATTTATAAAACATCCCCAAATAACATTTTGTACTTATTTTGACCCACCCATTTATTGGTTGAAAAAAAAGGCATCCAAACAAAAATGATAGGGAATATTGGTAGGGACACAAACTAAGGGTCGAGTTCAAGGGTTAATTAAACCTAGAATTCAACCATCTAATTTAGGTCGAATTAAAACCCCTCAAATTCAAATTTTGAATTTGATGGGTTTTAATTCGATTTATCGAACGATTGAATAAGAAAAATTTGATCGATCGATAAAATCGTTCGAATCGAATCAGTTCGAATCAATTTTTTTTTTATTCAATCAAAAACTTGGGAAAATCCTATGGGAAGTTCCCATAGGGTTATATAGCAATTTGGTAGGTTTAATCTGCCGAATTATTATATCAAATTATTTTTAAAAGGCAAGTACTTTGACTATCGAATTCGAATTTTCGAATTAGGTCAATTCGAATCAAATTTTTGGCTATTCAGTAGTCAAATTTTGCAAATTGGATGGTCGAAGTAGCCCAAACAAAATTCAAAATTAAAATTTTTTCAATTAGAATCATTCACATCATTTAGTAAATCAGCCCCGAAGATATTTTAACTGTGTAACAGTCCATAGATCAAACATTGACTGGACATCTGAATTTCACTTAATGCCTACTAAACAAAATAGGATTTAGATATATTTATCGAAACTAAATATTAAAATGAATTGGATGATCAGCATCACTTAGAGCTTCATTTACTATAGCAGGAATTGCAGTTTGTTAGGATGTATTCAAAGGTATTAAAGGCACCATTAAAATAATGGAATTTCCATTTAACATCATTAACACTTTACAATATTATCATTGTCCATCATTATGTTAATACACTTTACATTATTATTATTATTATTATTATTATGTTGATAAACACAAAAATCAAAACAGGTCCTCTAAGAGTTGGAAACACTGGGAATCTCTATAGCATGCTTAGGTCTAATTAACCTGACAAAAACAACTGCTTTGCTCAAGATTAATACAGCCCAGGTCTACTTAGTTTAAACAAGGCAGTTTGTCAATGGCGAGACAGTGAAACAGAATATCCATGCAGGCAACTTACAGAGGGGAGCTTGCTTGCATTATTAAGCCTTTGTAGGCATTATTGATATTTTGGAAACACAGTATATTTCACAGCAGCCGTTAAGGTTGCCTTATCTTTTTATTGCTGACTTTAAATATTTTTTGTATTTATTTTTTTGAAGATATGTATGTGGTTAAAGTCATTTTCTGAGCACAGGGAATCTTTTTCAGATCAGCCAAAATGATTTTGGAGCAGAGATCTCTAGCAGGTATACTTTAAGGAAATTGAACTACAGTAAATAGTAATAAAGTTGCAATATAAAGCTTTAGCACACTGGAAGCTTATATTTGCTTATCCAGATTTATTTGATATTTAGCAATCTTCCAGAATGATATCATTACCATCGCATCTTGCCATCTCATGCACACCAGTGCCACTCCTCCCTTTCCTATTGCTCTGATCTATTAAATAAAACGAGAGATTGGAAGAAATAAATGAACAGTTCTAGCACTCCTCCTAGTTCCCACACATTGAGAATTCATAGGAAAATAAACATAAGCAAATATACAGTTTCAGAAAATGATACGTATAAAACAGCAAAACTAATATCTGAAACCGTTTCCCATTAGACGTATGGGAAGCTGCAGACCTGTGAGCATTCGGAGCATTCAGATTTTGCAATATTGCCATCAGCAGAGCAAAAATTAACAAAACATAATGATTTCAATTGGTTTAGAGAGGCAATGGATGTGAACCAGTAAATTCTAGATCAACAGTGACATCAAGTGGATAACACAGTGTCACAGCTTCATCATTGCACTGACAGGTCTTAGCGTTTGATATTACATTAGGCAGATTGGGAAATATATGTATAGTATAATGATAGGTGTTCAGCTATTGGAAATGTATTTGTAGCAAATTTACAAGGAGAGTGTGCTAATATTCAATAAACACACATAGGGGCAGATTAGGGATGCACCAAATCCACTATTTTGGATTTGGCAGAACCCCCAAATCCTTCAAGCCGAATACCGAACCGAATCCAAACCCAAAGCATATGCAAATTAGGGGTGGTTAGGGGAAAATATTTTTATTTCCGTCTTTTGTGACAAAAAGTCATGCAATTTCCCTTCCCAACCCTAATTTGCATATGCAAATTAGGGTTCAGATTCGGTTCGGCTGGGCAGAACCAAATCCTGCATTCAGAGCATCCCTAGGGCAGATTTAATCAGTGCCAAATTTTCAAAGTGAAAAAACTTCGAAAATGGACCCTCTAAGTTTTTAAAGGGCTTTTTGGATCGAAAAAGGACCTATTTTGATCGAATAGATTTATTTTCCATAGAATAAAAATTATTTGAATCCTTCTATTGCATCGATCAATTTGAAGGATTTTGTGCAAAATCCTTTGAATTCCTGGAACTTAGAAATTTTTTCAGGACAGGTTCTATGAGGTCCCCCATAGGCTAAAATGGCAATTCGGCAGCTTTAAGATGGCAAAGGATTTTAAAGGGCCAGTTCTTAAAAAATTCGACTTGTCAAATATTCAAAGTTTGCTATTTGAATCAAATTTTGGGTCATTTGATAGTTGCAGTAGCCCAAAATTACTTTGAAATTCAAATATTTAAAATTTTCAAATTTTATTTGAATATTCACTTCGACCTTTAGTAAATGTGCCTCATAAGGTTCTGGGTTTTATTTTCACTATACATATATTCTGCTGTGCCATTCACCTTGTCTTACTACTAATAATAGGTGCACAGACTTCATAGATAACAAAATTTATAATCTGTGTCATGAACTAATACTGGGTAAATATTGCAATAGTGCGGTATTCCATGGCAACCAATCAAATGTCATTTAATTTTAATTCCTGCAGCTAACAGAAAACAGCTAGTCATTGATTGGTTGCGATCAGTTACTGCCCAGGAGTACATTTGCCCAGTGCAAGTTTAAGTGCCTGGCTATATTATAAAATAACAATATCATAAAATAACTTTTTCCATGAAATTGACCAGTTATCATATGCTGATCGTTCTCCTAAAATTATGTTAATAAATGATAACACTGATTCACTGCATTGAACATATGTAGTGCAGAAAGCACTTGGTGGATGATATTGGGAGTTGTACAGAACCCTTCATTGTGAAAAAGTAGTAATTATATGATTTAGTTTTACTGACTGAAATAATTATTATTAATCCTACATTCGATAATGTTTTTAATTTTTTGTTTTCTTTCCTATTAGCAACCTGCCTGTATTGAGCACTGGATGTTATACATCTATTCTGCTGAAGTTTGAAGGAGAACTTTACCTGACCAGCTATTGGGAGTGAATACAAATGTTTGATTTGGACTTATTGCATCTAAAAAAGCTTTGACAAATTTTTCAGAATGTATTTGGCTAACAGTTGTTAAACCACTCTCCCACTGATCAACTGACACCAAATGGCACATTGTATATGCTCATCTTTATGCTGAATGCCGACAGAACACACAAACAGCACAGTATAAATAAATACAATGCCAACCTCACATAGAATGACCCAAAACACATAGCCATGTAAACACAATGCCAACTACTATTCCAGTGCCAGCAGAATATTTGCAAGCATAAAAGCTGGTTAAGAAAAAGTGACGTGTGTTGTAAAATGTATGACAAAAGTGCAGGTGGGATTAATATGTACTGACTGATTAAACCAGTGTCCAGTTACCCAATTTTCCAGTGCTTTCTTTCTCCCCATTCAGTTATCTCTCCTTTACCTTATAATTGTCGCATTCCTCCCACCATCTCCTTCTCAGTATTGGACAGGACCACACCTCATTCTTTACTTTTTTTCTATCCTTTTAGCTAATTATCAGAGCAAGTCATTCCCCACTGCAAGCTACCTGTTCCCTCAGTCACCCTCTATGGTTGATACTCTGTGCAGCAATTTCATTTAATGTTGCAAGAAAAGGCCTTTAGATTTGGATGCGAGGGAGAGGTTTGCATGGGCCCAATTGGATAATCTGTATTGGGGTGCTTGGAGATTAGAGCAGAAGGAAAGAGAGTGGGAGTGTCATGCAATATCTTTGATTGGCAAGTTCAAGTTCTATTGACAGGCAGACAATTCTCTATGGGACTGTGAATCTGAAAAATATAAATGCTACATATACTGTAAATAAAGTCTATGAATGGAAAATATACCTTTCTAGGATTATGTGCCGTGGGATGAGCCTACTAAGAATACCTGTTGTTTATCTACTATGCTGCATCCTTTTGCTCGTATGAGGTCATATACTGTATGCCCTTATATTTTTTTTACTAGCACACTGCTTCCCATTACAGTTATAGCCTACATCATTTCCTGTCATGTTAAAATAGTGTCTCAAGGAGAAAAGTTGAAAAAGGGCAGAATTTACTGATGCATGCACCTAAGATTTCATAAGATTATTTAATAGGTCACATATTAAGAAATAACATGTGTTGGCTAAGTATTCCTGGACATTGCTCTCAGTCAAAGACTTGATCCTTCCATGCCATTAGATTTTGGCTAAACGCTAATGGCATAGGATTATCAAGTCTATGGCTGAAACCAATGCAGAGAGCCACCATTACAAATCATGGGCCCCCTTACTACAAAATGTTCAGGGGTCCCCATGGGCCCCCCATAAAAGTTTTCTTTAAAAAAATTGATGGTTTAGGCCTCCCACAAGTTAAAAAATAATTGGTGCCCCTATACTTTAAAAAAACACAGGCACCAGGCCCCCCCCATAAATTAAAAAAAACATTGGTGGCAGGGGCCTATAGAGTATTAAAATAATATATTGGTGGCCAAAGGTTTAAAAAAAAAAAAAAAACACATTGGTGTTCAGTAGAAATGAACTCATGGCTTCAGGACTTCGGCTGCGGCTCCTTTTGTGACTTTGGGTCTTTTCGCTGCTTCAGGACTTCAACTTTGGCTATTTTCAGGACTTCGGCTGTTCGGGACTTCGGCTCTTCATCAGTTCAGGATTTTGGAAGAGGCAGCATGGTTTTAGCGGTGTCAAATTACTTAGAAAAAGGGGACCAGGGAATGCACATTTATCAATCCCCTCTCTCTTTTATGTGTGTAGCTAATTTGTGCTCCCACAAACCCCTATTTGTAATATATATACATATATATATATAATATATGTACTGTATATATATCCACAACAAACACTTTCTTCAAGTTTTAAGGCAGTTTATTTACACACAGGGGTGATCATTTCAGTATACAAATCAAATCATAAAAATAAATCCTGCCCACTGGGCTCTACTTTCACATATTTAATGAGTTCGCTTACTAGCCTGGGATTGCTCAGCCTCTTGTCTTTTCTCAGTCAGACAGACCCTCTGCCACTTGCTCTCATTAGGGATGGGCGAATTTATTCGAAAATGACGTGCCGCACGTCAAAAACGATTTTTTTTTTGCCAATTCTCAAACTTCGCTCGAATTTTTCGGCAAAGCGAATCTGCATAGATTTGCGTTTGACGCGACGCGCGTCAAAAACGACGCGCGACTCGTTTCGTGAATTTTTCGCCAATTTTTCGGCGAAGCGAAACGCGGGAGTTTCGCCCATCACTAATCACTAGCTCTCATCTCTCTCTGCACCTTGCAGTAGCAAGTGGCACCCCAAGCCCCTCCAGGGGTTCTTTACACAGGAAGGCATCCTCAGGGCCCGATTTATACAGCAGGCGCCCCTAGGCCCAGTGCTGTTTGTCGCCCCTGTCCTCTCCACTTTTTTGTGAAAATTTTCATTATCGGGACCAGAGCAATGGGGATTGGTGCACGGGAAATTTAAAAAAAACAATTGTATCTCCTGGGCATCCCCAGTGTTTTTGAACCAATGTACTGTAGGTGTGGTTGGGCAGCATGCCGCCCCCCTAAAATCTTGCCGCCCTAGGCCCGGGCCTAGGTGGCCTTTCCACAAATCCAGGCCTAGGTATCCTCCCTGTTCTGAGAGAGATTCATAACAGCTTCACTAGAACTAAATACCTTTCCACAGGGCAGCCTTCCTGTAGAAGGTGCCCATGAGCTGGAATACTGGATCGGAGTACCTGGCTTGCCTGTTCTTTCCAGAATACCCCAGCTTCCATTACCTGGTTACCAAAGTCTTCAAACAGGGAACCTATTCTCTGTTTATTAGCACCCTTCATGGTGCCTACCTCTCCTACTGGGGAGAAACCACTTAATTTTAGCCATTTTCACTCTACCACTATATACATATATATATACAGTATATATACAATGTATATCCCTACTTACAGTACTTTTCTTGCGCTCTGCTGCTAGTGACTTTCTCACTAGATGAGACTAGATGTCATTTGTTTTATTGTAAAATTAGCCTTTTAACCTGAGCACTTTTTTCTACCATGCAAATGAGTTAACCCACCAGCACTGTGAGATGAGATGGACAATTACCAAGGGTATGCACGATGGTAGAGGACTTGTAGCCCAAGGCTACTTTCCATAAAGACATGTACAGCAACCATATTGCAATATTAGAAGCATATCCATTATTAAAACAACAGAAAAATAATGTGCCTATGCCCTTTATTGCCTGCCCAGGAAACTGAGAGTATGCAGTTCTTCACAATGTTAATTGATGTTTTGCTTGGCTTATTTTATCCAATAACCTTAAATTGTCCTGACAGAACACGTTGGGACCAACAGTGTTATGCAAACATTTCATACATTGTTTTTCCTTATTCAGCTCTCTGGAAACATATCATATTCCATGCACTGTAGGTGAAAAGAATGAATGAATTTTGTGCGCTTCCAGTATTGCCAGTAACTTCTCCAAACAAGACATTAATTATTGATCAACAAGTTTTTTTTTTCTGACCACAGCATTTTATTAAACTCTTTCTGGCATTCCATCCAGCTTTTGTTAGCCACTGTTGATGTTTTTCTTTAAAGCAATCATTTATGCTACATGGCACCTTTCGGTTCCTTTCAAATTAATATTTAATCAAAATGATATTACAAAAATAAAACACCAGCGCATTAATATTTCATGTAAGCTTCAGGCAGTGTAAGGCTTTCATATATTTCTCGAAAGGTCACTGAAACTTTAAATTTATGGACCTATAGCATCAAATTACTTTACATTAAAATGTATTTTAATTTGTGGAATATTAATTATTGGAACAATCTCTCCAAGGTCCTTTATTTTACAGATGATGTGCTTTTATCAGTACTCACGGCTAGAGAAATATTTAAATATAAAGTGGAAGGAAAATAGAATTCAAAAAGTATTCTGTTTTAGCTGTGTGAATTCTATATAGTTTTGGCTGTTGCACTAACATAATATTGCTTGAATGTTGGATAATTGCTATATTTTGGCCTAGCAGCAGCTCTAAATTACTTTCTGTGCCTTTTTCTCTGTGTTATGAACAGTATAAGAACAGATGGTGTATTCTACAGCTATGCTGGCATTATGATCTATTTTGTAGGCATGAATTTGGAGATTTTTCAAATATTGGGTAGCTAGGTTAGCATTAATCAGGTCCCATAAACATTCATTTGATGACCTTAATGTATAGTATTCTGAGCAAGGTTATTCAATGGTTGTGCCTTATAAATATATAGTTAAATATTTGTCATAACTTCAATATGTTCTTTGTGTAAGTAATTGTATTGGTTATCAAGGCAGCAGGCCTTTTTGGTAGTTTTTTTTTTTCTAGAAAAGCTGTTCTGAGTACAAAGACATCCCTATCAGCTAGTAGACTGAGATGACGAAAAATTTACCTCCCAGGAAAAAAATCAAATATGTCCCATTGTTCTCCTCCCTAACATTGTCCACCCCATATTGTATATGTATATATACTTATATCAACTCACAATGGTAACAGCACTCTCCCAGTCTTGCAATTGTTCGTGTTCTCATCTATGTAGGTGAGACCACACAGATGATCAAATCGCGTATCTCCCAACACAGATCCTCCATCAATCTAGGCAATATAAGTCAGCCGGTATCGAAACACTTTATCAAAAAGAGACATACAGCTGATCAAATTAAATTTATGGTGTTGGAAATGGTTCCCCCCCTAAAGAATGGAGGCAATAGAGAGCTTCGGCTAAAACAAAGAGAAGTATGGTGGATCCATAAATTGGGTTCCCTACAACCAAAGGGACTAAACAGGGACTATGATCTACTGTATATCTCTTTTTGTGAAGTAATGTTGATAAGCTAGTTAGAATCTATTTAAAGCCATTTGTTTCCAACAATATGAATACCTGAGTAACTGATGTAATTTCCTGCATCTCTCTTTAAAAATCACATGACCATGTATTACCCTGTTCACTTTTTTTGGCTTGATAAAGGACACGATGCATGTCCGAAATGTAGCCTGAGCTTGAAGGCTTGATGTCAGCCTGATGGCGTGATGTTTTAATACACTTCAATCTCAAACCAGTGAGTGCTGCCTTTTTCCTGTGTTGCTCTGTATATATACTTATATATGTAGAGTATATTTATATTTGTATATATAAAATGCTGACTCCCAAAAAGTCTGGGAGAGTTGATGGATATGGAATTGCCATTGAGGATTTTTGTAATTCAGCATTAGACAAGATGATAATGAATTTAATGTAGACTAAGACGGTTGCCAAGTAGTTGGAATAACTGGACAGGGCAAAGGAGGAATAGTATAATGAAAATGTCAATAGGATGTTTAATATATCTCTATAAATGCTGCCTAGTCATAGCATGTATATTTAATCTTTATTGATTTCACCAATAGTGCATTGTTTAGTCATATTGTATTACACATGATATAAAATAATATGCCACTACCATAAAATAACCGTGAATTTTCATGAATCGCTTAAAAGTACTTGGACTAGGCATTCCTGCTATTATTCCTCCTCAATGACTTCTACTAAGCTTACATTTTACAGTAGATTGTGCTCCCTACAGTCATTCTTGCCTTTTGCCTCCATGGAACCATGGGCCAGATTCAGGAGATAACCCAAGAGAGAAAGTCTCCATGTTTCATTTGTGGATTATTATCGGTTATTTATATGGCATCAACACATTTATGCAGCAACGTATACATCATAAATTATACTTCATTCAAACAGTGTAGCTTACAATTCCTATAGGTATAGCTATTCACACACAGTAGGGTTAATTGTATCTATTAACCTACCTGAATGTTTTTGGAGTGTTGGAGGAAACTGCAGTACCCAGAGGAAACCCATGCAGACACAGGGAGAACATACCAACTAGTTACAGATAGCTCCCAAGCTGGATACAAACTCAGGGACCAAGTGCAGGAAAGGTAGAAGTGAGCCACCAATGAGAAAATAGGTGGGACATGTGATTGTTTTGTTAGTAGTATACTAGGCTTAGGTAGAATACTTTTTGGATTTGGGAGGTAATGTCCATAATAGGTAATATTTGCACTATATATATAAACAGCAACAAAAGGTGCACACTGTAAACAGCGATGATACCTGGGTGCTCGTC
This sequence comes from Xenopus borealis, assembly GCA_024363595.1. Lineage (NCBI taxonomy): Eukaryota > Metazoa > Chordata > Amphibia > Anura > Pipidae > Xenopus > Xenopus borealis. Next base: position 32,998,381 of record CM044431.1, read on the forward strand.
TGTCCAAGATATTGATAGTAGCAAAAATAG
>CM044431.1:33000433-33033177 GCA_024363595.1 Xenopus borealis
ATATATATACTTCAGGGGAAGTTTGTTCTCGGCTGCAGCTCTTATCTATGAAGTTTTGCAATTGGACTATACAAATCTTCTTGTATAACTAATAGCCAGAATAAAATTGCCAATATATACTTCTCTATATTTATCTTCTAACAATCACACACTGAAAATATTATCCCAGGGCTGATAAAAAAATGTTTTTACTAGGGATGCACCAAATCCACTATTTTCAGATTTGGCCAAACCCCAAATCCTTTGTGAAAGACTGAATCCGACCCCAATTTACATAAGCAAATTAGGTCAAGAATGGGTGGAAGAAAACCGTGTGTGCAGCTCACAGATACAACATTTTTTTTCATCCCTGTTTGTGTAACAAAAAATCGCGTGATTTGAAGGATTTGGTTCGACCAGGAATGTGGATTTAACCAAATCCTTGCTTGTCTGTATACTGAAGCAAATTCTGGATTTGGTGCATCTCTAATTAGTACTCTATCATCTACTTTGTAGCTTTAACTACCATTGATATATACATATATGTGTTATAAAATAAACTCTGGGGACAGTGTAACCTAATTATCCAAATATTATATGTTATATGATAAATTGAATATGTTTTTGACTTGTTCCATGGCAAATAGACATGCTGTCAAACTAGTTCTAAGCCATCTGTTAAAACCTTTGGTTTTTAGCTTTCTTGATTTACATATATATTTGTTTCCTTTGATTTTTGTGTCTGTGTGTGATATCACTATAACAACTTTTCCTCTTTTCTTTTAATCCCATCTGGCCCTGGAGTTAGACTCGTAATTCTAGTCATTTTGTAAAAGGCTTCCTGTTGAAAGTCCAAATGTTAGTTTAATGGTATAATAAAGTTATTGCACTGATTCAAAGATATCCCTGTAACAGGACCTAAGGGCTATGGCACAAGCATCAATTTTCTGAAGTTTTACCTGCCATGCTACGATAAGAGGTGGGTATAAAGTGCTGGAGTATGGAGGTATTGATCACATTTGCACATGGAGTTATGAGGGTAGAGCAGACCTAGGGCTGAAAATTTCAAAGAATATAATGCTTGTAGAAGGTGAATTCAAGTGTAAAAGATCAATAGGTTTACTTGGTGTACATTTAAAATAAACAAAAAGGCACCTGTATTAGCATACAGGTTTGTGCATCCGCCTGGAAGGTAAGAAAAGGGACTTCATAATTAACACCAAAATATATCTGTACTGAGGAGGATGGAGAAAAGCAAAAGTAGACAAAGTGTGAATTCCACTGCAGTAATTATTTCCACACTAATAACTTACAGGAGCTGCTGTATAGCACATAGATGGGGTTATGTAACAGTGTGAAAATTAACATGATGGACTGCATTAACCAAGACAGAATGACACATTGGTTTTGCTTCATTTTTCTCTTGATTAATGTGGCCCTTTGCATTAAAATAGCATTATTCCTAAAATGTGTTTTTTTTTTCCCTTAAAAACTGCAGCCTCATCTGGAATTGAGCAATATTATTTATTAGTGGTTATAGCCTGAGAACACAAAGTATGCCTGTCATCCATCATTCAAATATACTATTTATTGTATGGCTGAAATTATGGCAACGGGGGAATTTTAGTGCTGCAGTGCTTTTGGATGCCTCCTTCTAGTCGATGCAGGTTAATTAAATTAAAGTGTTGTTTTTCTTCCCGAAAGCCTACTATATATTCTAAGTATTAGCACAGAATTGCTCATTATTTAAGATCTCATTTGTCTAAGTGTTCACAGCATCAATCTAGAAAGTCAATTTGGATTATAATTTATATATTTATTTACATTTTAATGCAAAGAATAAGCAACTAAGTCATGCATTGTGTCACCCTTGTTATACTTACAGTGTCAGAGTATCATTGGCTGTATATGGAGTATACATGTATTTCTATGAATATTTTTTTTTTCCAAATCTCTGTTTCTTGTTTTCCAAGGGAAGACTAAATTAAACAAAATCTCATACATAATTTACTTGACCCTAGTTAAGGGAAAATTTTGATTGCGCTTTCTAGTCCAATAAATTCAGGTTAAGGTCTGCTCTTTTTTTCATTTTGGTGCAACAGCGCTGCTCCACAATTGGAGTGTGTATTTCATAGGGTGAAAGTCTACAGTTTACAGATAAAACACTTAAGATAATTTACTAATTATGGAGACTTGAAGAGACCATTATCTATAAACCTATTATTATAATCTATATTTATAAGTGACAATGTTTTATCAATTTGTACAATGTGCAGGGTGCATAGATTAGGACACAATTAGGAATGAGGGTGCTTGGGGACACCCCTGATAGTATAGATATGGAATCTGTTATCTGGAAACCCATTATCCAGAAAGCTCTGAATAACGGAAAGTTCTTCTCCAATTTCCTTTATCTCTGTAATAATAAAATAGCACTTTGTACTTGATACTGAAGATATAAGTAATCTTTATTGGAAGCTAAACCAACTTATTTGGTTTATTTAACCCAATTTTTGACGTGCGTCATTTTTGACGCACGTGTCGTTTTATTTTTTACTCCAGTGAATTTTCACCAGTAGAATCTTCACTGGCGTTTCGTGAATTTATTCGCTGGTGCCGAATCGCGGGAATTCACGTCTGCCGAATAAATTCTCCCATCACTAATGAATATCCAAATTACAGAAAAATCCATTATCCGGAAAATCCCAGGTCATGAGTATTCTGGATAACATGTCCCATACCTGTATACAAAAGTGGTAGAATACCTTAGGCATTATGTGCTAACATGCCAAAGGTTGTCAAGTGCAAATAAACAACACAAAGAACAGTATGTCTGCCCACAATGCACCTTGCCTTTTTCTTTTGCAGCTACCTCTGTAGTTCATTATTATTATTATTATCATTAATATGTAGATATTTAGAAAGTGTTAACATATTCCGTGGCACTTTACAATAAATGGATGTCTACACTGACATGCATGTTGTATAAAAGATACAACTGATAACTGATATAAGAGGTAAAGAGGGCCCTAAAGCTTATGATCTAGAAGTAATTGTTTATGCCACCAGAATTGCAACTGACAGTAAAGTGTACACTGGAGTTTGCAAGTTGAGTCTGTCATGAAAAGGGCTTGTCTGTAGGCAGGGTAGGACTCAGGGGTTCAGGGCCCACCAGTACTGCTGTCTCAGGGCCCCTCCACTCCCCCCTGCTGCTCCACCACAACGCAGTGCTCCCACTATGTTTTTACCACAACTGCCCATCACTGCATCGTAGCAGGAAAGAAGCTATCATATCTGGGATCTGGGCTGGAGTGGCCCACAAGAGCCGTGGGGGGGGGAGGGTTTTTTTCCCGGTTTCCCGCCAGCCCAGTCTGACCCTGTATGTAGGCAGCGTCCACATGTATGCTCTTCACAGTACTCCTCTATACTGAATTCTGTGTTGCATTCTGGATATACATCTGAGGTGCAACCAGTACAAGTTTGTAAGAAACATTCTCTCCTGAATCAGTTAAAGTCATACAGTATTCCTGAGAACTACAATTTTGCTCTAACATACTTTTGTCAGTCAGCAAATGAGACTTTAGATTTTGCAGACCACAGAATCTTATATACTAAGCTAGAATGTATTTGTTACCAGGTGCATCTATTTGTACTCCATGCTGCAAGGTGCATTGTGGGTAAACCATATGATTCCTTCCACCTATTTTTGAACCTTGGAGAGAAAAAGAAGCTTTAGTAACACCTGATAAAAATCTATAATAATGGCCATTCTATCTGTCCTGCAAGCTACAGATTAAGGGGGTTATTTATTAAACCTCAAATGTATCTGGTTGGGCTCTTTGGGGAAAAAACTCAAATTTGTAGAGGATTTTTTTTCAAAATGCATTGTTTTATATCCTGATGCTGCAAAAAGCCTGAATACAAAAATCTGCATTCTCAGACCAGTCAAGTTCATGTATAAGTCTGTGGGAGATGTCCCTATCCCAATTTGAATATATCTAGGTTAAACCCGGTAATCCGATAAGGGTTTTTGAGAAAAAAACCCCTATCTGATTAAATCAAGTTATTTTATTAATAAATAAAGCAAGAATCAGTAATGGGAGTTTGGGCAATCTTTTTTTGTTGAAATAATAAGAAAAATTTGGATTTTAGTAAATGACCACCTAAGTCTAGGGATGGCGCGAACCGCGGAAAAAATGTTCGCGAACATATTCGCGAACTTGCGACAAAACGCGCGAACGTCGCGAACCCCATAGACTTCAATGGGAAGGCGAACTTTAAAAGCTAAAAAAGACATTTCTGGCCAGAAAAATGATTTTAAAGTTGTTTAAAGGGTGCAACGACCTGGACAGTGGCATGCCAGAGGGGGATCAAGGGCAAAAATGTATCTGAAAAATCCAATAGTCGCAGCCACTGAAGCACAGAAAAAATATGCCATATAAATGCTGAAAATAGTCGCAGCCACTGAAGAACAGAAAAAATATGCCATATAAATGCTGAAAATAGTCGCAGCCACTGAAGCACAGAAAAAATACAGGTCAATGTATGGCAGTTGTTTGAAGAACAGTAGATTACTAGCCAGCAAAGCTACCTAACCTAAAATGTCCCTCAAATCCCTGCAGACTTCTGTCCCTCCAATACAGAGCAGTATCAAGCAGATTACTAGCCAGCAAACTTTCAACTGTCCCTGAAATCACTAACAGCTCTCTCCCTACACTAACTCTTCCAAGCACACACAGACAGAATGAAAAAATGCTGCAGGGCTTCAGTTTATATATGGAAGGGGAGTGGTCCAGGGGGTGTGGGGGTGGTCCAGGAGGGAGAGCTTCCTGATTGGCTGCCATGTATCTGCTGGTCTGGGGTGAGAGGGCAAAAAAAAGTGGCGACTATGCGCGAACCCAAAATGGCGAACGTCGCACGACGTTCGCGAATATTCTGCGAGCGCGAACAGCGGATGTTCGCACGAACAAGTTCGCGCGGGAACAGTTCGCGCCATCCCTACCTAAGTCATTGGGGTAGATTCAGCAAAGAGTGAAGTTCCGCCACTAGAGGGAAATTCCACAGCTCTCAATTCATTTCTATGGGATTTTGCAAGGCGTATTCATCAATGGGTGAAGTGAAAGTTCACCCTTTGATGAATACGCATTTAAAAATCCCATAGAAATGAATTGAGAGCTGTGGAATTTCCCTCTAGTGGCAGAACTTCACTCTTAACTTCACTCTTTGATGAATCTACCCCATTGGCTTTGCTTTAATAAGAACCCCATCTCACACTCACACAATGAACAAAAATAAAAAGAATATTACTCTGAACACAGTACATGAAAGAATAACTTATGCTCTGGGATCTAAAACAAAAATATGACTTCAAATACAATACCATAAAATACCATAATAGATATTGTAATTTATTATAAAAAAATCTATGTTTCCATTAGGAATAACTGATCAAATTTCAGTGAACAGCCCTTATTAATACAATAGCTTATTTATTTGCTCAATCCTGTCTAGAGTTACCCTAATGCTCTCAAGGGAAAGTTACAGTAAAGACAACCTTTTGGCCTGGAAAGATGTGCCCCTTTATTAAATAAGGGCAAATACAGTAAGATTGTAATTGCTTAGAGTAAATAATAAATAATAATATTGTCCAGATGGCATAATTATATCTGCAATCTATTTGTCACTGTTAATATATTAAGGTGCTATTTATAGAATAACAGCCAATGAAAGCACCAGCACTAACTCAGTACCTGATACATGCTTATTACATTCAAATACCTTTAGCTTGTTATAATAACCAAGTTTTTTTTAACTCTTCATAGTTTTTGGAATGGTAACATTCAGAGCAGATAAACGTGATGACAAGTTCAGCCAGGGGAGAGACAGAAAACTGAAACTGAGATGCAGAAGCATAATCTTGAGACACATTTACACTTGAATGACAATCTTGATCTGCAATATAGGATGCCTGGACATGAAGCCTAGTCATCATGTCTTATAACTGGAACATTCTATACCTGTGCCACTTTAAAGCATTTGTTTTTAAATTGCTCAAAGGTCTTATATTTTAAATTCATTATATACCTTGACCTATAAATAAAACAATATATTTACTTCCAGTTATATACACAGAACTTAATCAGCTTTTTCCCCAAAATGATTTGGTTCTACGTTCTAAAAATTCAAATGTCATCAACATTTTCTGTAACATTTAGGGGGGGCATTTACTAAAATCTGAATTTATCTCATTGTTTCAATAAAAAAAGCTTGACCTATTTTGCCTTATTTATTATTAAAATTACTAGATTTATTCGGATTGGGGGAAAAAATCTATAAAGTCTAGCAAAATCCCAAATTGCAAGATTTTGTGGGACTTTTTCCCGGAATTGCTTAATTTTTAGGGTTTGTTTCCCAAAACCCCCCAAATTTATCCTATTATTGGGGTAAACCGAGCACAAATTAGGATAGAGGCATCTCCCATTGACTTATAAATGACTGGTTTGAGATGGCAGATTCAGATTCAAACATTGCTTAACAATTTCTAAGTTTCCTTAATTGAATGCATCTCAAACCATGTCCTTCTCCTTTGTGAGTTACTCCTTATAGGAGAGTATCTTATTTGCTGCCATGTAAGGTCCATTAAAAGAAAATTAGCTGCCATGCTGTTTTGTGCTCTCTCCCTGGAGCATAATTTGCTCAGCCCAGTCAATTCGAACTGAAAATAAATCACAGTGGTTAAAATTAGATGCCTTTCTGTTCCATGCAGTTTTGATCCCTTGTGTCTTATCATCCTTTTTTTATATATAGGTCTCTCTCCATTAGTAGCTACTTGTTTCTTTGAGATGATTGTTGCTGTGTGGAGTCATGTTGTCATCTACTTCCAAGATCAATCAGGTTCTTGTTTCTAATTTGCTCTTTGCACTGCTTTTAAATAGGGTGGATAATGGAATTCTCTAAATAGCCCACCTTACTGTATTTATATACACCCACCAAAAAGAATACTTGATTGCTGTATATAGTTTAGGATTTCTAAGGGATGAAAAACTGATATGGGTCAGTGTACGCTCTATTAAGGGTAAAAAATCTACTGGACATTTTTTAAATACAGTTGCGTTTCCTGCTCCGAATTTAATGGGGAAGTGGTCAAATTGCAAAAACATTCGAATTCGAATGTTTTTAACGTAATTCAACCAATTCGACCAATCGAATGATTGAATATAAAAAATTCAATCGATCGATTAAATTGTTCAATTTGAACAATTTTAACCCTTCGATCAAATTTTTTATGTTTGATCACAAAAAACTTTAAAACACCTATTGGAGCTTCCCATAGGGGTTTCAAGGAATTGAAAGTCCAAGTTGGCGAACTGGCCTAAATTTTTTTTTAAAGGGGAAATACTTCGACCATTGAATATTTGAATATTCGCATACAATTAAATTCAAATTATTGAAATTATTGAAATTATTCGAATCGGTCGAATTTGGACAATTCGATGGTCAAAGTCACCTCATTTGCATATTTGAAATTCGAATTTGAATTTTTTTTTACATTCGATCAAATTTCGAATCCTTCATGTGAATTTAGTAAATCTGCCCCTATTTCATCTGTAAACTGTTGTGTATTTTTGCCTACAATTAACATCATACATTTCATTTTAGTGTGTACAGTAACATATTCAGTTAATTAGTATTTTCATTATGCACATTGTTTTGAATTAAACACATTCTGGGAATATAAAGTGCAATATGATATTTTGACAACTTGGAAAAAAACTATGTTCAGGACACAGTTTGAACTGATATTTCTTCTTAAAACATTGTTTTTAGTGGCAGACTTTTCTAACGTGTGAGAAAATATATTTAAACACATTTTAAGTTCTTCCAAAACAGATAAAAGGAAGACTTCGATTAGGAAGCTAATAAATCCCTACACAAATGCATCACAAATTACAGTGTACAGATTGTAGTCTCTATTTATATAACAGAACAGAAATAATTTAATTATGAGTCCCATTATGCATTGTTCTATTCTTGACAACTATTTTAAAGGGATACAGTCCTGCTGGGTACCTACAACTCTCACTTTAGGCTTTTTATTGGTCAATGTCTATCCCTAGTGCCCCATAATTTCATGTTTTCTAAGGCATCTCTTTGTCAGTTAAGAAAGCCCAGCCAATCATTGAAGTATATGGATATAGTTCTATAAAAAATCCTAAAGACCCCATGGTTTGAAGTAGATCAGTACTGAGATGTAGTGATGGGCGAATCTATCCAGTTTTGCTTCGCAGAAAAATTTGTGAAATTCGCAAATTGGCGAAAAATTCGTGAAACGAGTCGTGGCACCATTTTGATGCGCGTTGCGTCGTTTTCAACGCACGTCGCGCCGATTTTGATGCGTGCCACGTCATTTTCATCGTGCAACTCTTCTTTTGTTTGGTGCCAGCGAATTTTCGGCAGGCAAATTTTCACTGGCGTTTCGCAAATTTATTCGCTGGCTGCGATTCGCGGGAATTCACCGCGAATTCGCGCCTGGCGAATAAATTTCGCCCATCACTACTCAGATGCTGCACACTTTTTCTCAAAACCAAAGGGGAGAAGCCCTCCAATGATTGTTGCAAAAACAAAGTGCACAATATATACTATGTAGACAATGGGTATTTGTTCCTCTGCACCTTTTTCTAAGCCACATAACTTTTTTTTAACAATGTGTCCACTGTGAAACCTGGAGAAAATAATTGCCATCGCTACTTACTACTTACTCACTATTGATGAATTTATAGATATATATTTATTAGACATAGCATTATTCCAAATATTTTAGAGGCCCATTTATCAAAGGTAGAACTTCAAATGAATGTGTTTTTTAATATTTTCAATGGTCAATAATCAAATGAATGGTTCCAACCCAAAAATTCTAATTATATTTGATTTGTATGAATAGAGTTTTTCTCCTGATAAAATAACTTGAATATCAGGAAGGCTATTAACATAACCAAATGGCTCAACAGACTGCAGCCATTGAATTGTAAATAAACCTGGCAGGTTTTAGGTGACAAATATTTCCAATTACATGGTTGAGGTGTGATAAATATCACAATCAAATTTGCATTCAAATGGGGGGGTTAAAATTCAAATTTACTATTCAACCCTTGATATATCTGCCCCTTACTTGTACCTAGTAGCACAATTTACCATTCTATTTCCCAACTGCTCTTAAGAACCAGGGCTTAAGGATGAAGCGTTGGTACATTATATGACTTTTCTCTATACTCTAATTGTATTTTTATGGGTTATGGCATCTATATAATTTTTATTTACATACTCAGTGTTTTTATTAGCTTTTTGGTGTTGTTGTTTCTCTTAGACTACTTACACCATGACTACATTTATAAAAATGTTATTTAAATTAGATTCTTCTGTACTGTTGATGGTTTATATATTACTTTTGTCACCATCTGTTTCTAAGTTTCTGTGTTTCCTTCCCCTGGATATCTTTCAGTTCTTTACAGTCATTTTAAATTAGTGTTTTATTGGAAGTTTTAATCAACAAAATTGATTACCAGCTTTGTATAATATTATCAAAAGAGAGGGACAAAGCATAAATGAAAATAAAATAAACTGGACTTCTATACAATATTTACAGTAGTTTCTTCACAATTAGTGAGTTTAATTAATTAATTTATAAAGGTACTCTTGTGCAGCATAAAACACATTGAGTGCTTTTTGACATTACTAAAGGCCACTACTGTTTAGCTGAAGTGTCAATCATCAGCTAGTTGTTATTGCATTTGAAAAATGCTTTTTGTTCTTTAAACATTCAGTAATGATGATGTTCTTCTTGTTACTGAGAAGGAAAAGTCCCTACTAATTCAGTCTTCTGTTCCTACCACCTGAGAGTTAGACAACATTTCATCATCTCCATTGTTCTTCATTGTCTCATGGTCTTTCAATTTCTCACTTACCACTAACTTTCATCCACAGCTCACCCCTCCTTTGATATTTTTTTCCCTTTAAACATGTTACTATATATCTTACTCTTGAGTCTTCAGTTTGTTATGTGCTCATGGCGTATACAGATGAATTGTGTGTTTGACACAGAATAACTAAACTCAGACATCACACTTTTCTCATTTAACACAGAAAATTGCGTCACAGCATCCCATCTAAATAAAGTGTTCATCATTGTGAACAATGGTGCATTGGTATGCTAATGAAAAGGTTAAATGCATTAAATGAGTTAAGATATGATAACACAGTTTCTTCAATTAGTCTTGTCATGACGCATTTAACACACAAATTCAAGTGGCTGCATCTGTACATTGAAAAATCAATACAGTGATAGCCCGAAGAAGTTTTATATATATATTTTAAGTTAATATTGTTCTTTTACATCTCTTGCCTTGAACCACCATTTTGTGATGGTCTCTGTGCTACCTCTAAGATCACCTGACCAGAAATTCTGCAACTCTATCTGTAACAGGAAGAAGTATGGAAGAAAAAGACATAATGATGTCTGTTAATTGGCTCATGTGACCTAACATGTATGGTTTCTTTGGTTTGTTTGTGTGCACCGTCAATCCTAGGGTCCCATGGGTGGCCCTTATTTTTTATAATGGCAATTTTCTATATATGGTTACCCATGAACATGATTACATAATGCAGGGTTTTACATATGAGCTGTTTTATTCAATATATTTTTATAGAACCCTACATTGTTCTATGGGGGGGGCTATCTTTCCTTTAATAGAAATCATTTTAAAAAAACTTGAATCAAGTATGGATAGTTACCTAGTTGAATTGGTAAGTTTTGACCATAAACATTTTTTTTTTAATTTTTAATTACAATTTTCAATTTGACGCTTAATAAATCTGGCCCTTATTTGAATTAGAAAGTCCAAGATTATGTCTGCATGTTCAGTTTCTACAAGCTGTGAACATTTTTGAAAGACTTTTGAAATCCCAAACTAAAATTGCCACCACCTCAACTACAAAAACACCCCACAACCTAATAAAAGTCAAGTTGGATTTAAATATCTATATTAACATTGTGAACATGTTATCATTAAATGAAACAAAACAACTGGAGAGGTATGCTATTTTTTTAAATGTAAGTCTCAGCAGATTTTTTTTGGACTGCCAAAAAAAATAATTATCTACCCCTGAAGTCTCTAATACAGGGGTGCCAAAAAGGTAGATTGGGATCTACCAGTAGATCTTTAGCTGGTGATCAGTAGATCTCAAGACAATGTCAACAAACAGCTTGTCTATATCACCCTCCTCTTTCATTGATATTTGTTATGTTATGGTTACTCAAAATGTGTTGTTGTTTCTCAAATATAGCACTATACATTCTCTCATAAATCAATCTAATATTTAAGTAATATTTTCCATCGAACAGAATGCTAATAATGCTTTCATGGATGTAGGTCATAATGGGACAACATCACTAAAAGAAGATCTTGCATTGGTAAAGTATGGGCAAATCCTACTACTGTTCTGGGACTATGCCCTTTATGAAGGTTATTAGGTTGTTGTCTAGTTATTTGTATTTTAAGTTTCTGTTAAACTGTATTTTTTTGCAGTCCAAAACATAGAAGTGTATTTTATTGCTAAGGTAATCTGTGCAGCATGACATGCATCAGCAAATTTCACTTTGTGGAATAATTATAATAAGACAAAAGAATGATGTTAAAGAATAACATTTTCCTAGAATAAAGAGAAGAGACAAACTAAAGGAAATTATTACTTTTACCATTAGTAAAATATTGGGTCAATGATCTTTTTACATCTCTCATTACTTCTCCAGGTTTGGCCTTTGCTGCTGAAATACTTAATTTCATTTATGCATCGAGCCACAACTTGCCTGTTGCTAAGGAAACAGAAAGGAGTCTGTGAAAAACAAAATGACTTTAATAAGCCATATGGTATGGAGTCAATTTCTTTGAGGAAAATATATTTCCTTCAGCTGAACATCATTTTGTTCTACATTGCCGTGACCATTCATCATGATGCAAGTTTCCCTCTGTAATATTAACGTAATGGCCTATTTAGAGCATGAGTGTTCGGTATTGCACATTGACTATCAGCGGAAAATGAAAATTAATTCGTAGAGAAATTGAGTCTGAAGAGAATGACATTTTCCCCATTTTCCAAACTAGAGCATGTATATACAAAGAATAGTGTGTTTGTACATTCTTTGAGGGAGGTAATTCAATGCAATACACAAGGAGTTGTGGGATGAGTCACTGGAAGGAAAAAGCTGACACACTCCAGTGCATAATGTGCTAACCATTTAAAACAAATGTTCTCAATATTCATTATATTGACAATTGTACATAGTAATTAGATGACTTATTTATATTTAGAGAGGAAGACACACAATAGAAACAAAATATATATGTTTGTTAGATTATGAGGATTATTTACTAAACTCGAAATATATCAAATTTTTTTAATTAAAAAAAAAACACAACCCAATTCCAATATCCTATTTACCTTATTTATTATTAAAGGGGTTGTTCACCTTTGAGTCAACTTTTAAAAGGGCAGATTTACAAAATTCACATGAAGGATTAGAAGTTTGATCGAATTTTCAAAAACATTCAAATACAAATTTTCGTATTTGTTTTTGAAGACCCCTTCGACCAGTGAATTTTATAAATTCAATCAAATGATTCGAATAAAATTTCATTTGAATATTCGATCATTCGACTGTCAAAGTACTTCCCCTTTAAAATTTTATTCGACCACCTAGATCGCCAGATCAAAGCTACCGAATAGGGTTTCCTTATTTTTGATCTAATTAAAAAAATTTGATCGATCGGAAAAATAGTTCGAATCGATCGATTTGAACGATTTATCGATCGATCCAATTTTTCCTATTTGATTGTTCGACCAATCGAATTGGGGTAAAATCCTTCGAATTCAATATTCGAATTCGAGGGATTTTACTTCACTTCCTATTCACATGGTCGAATTTTGAATTTTTTTCAATTCGAAATTTGACCAATGATAAATCTGCCCCTTAGTATAATGTAGAGAGTGATATTCTGAGACAATTTGCAACTGGTTTTCATTTTTTATTGTTTGTGGTTTTAAAGTTATTTATAGCTTTTTCTTCAGCAGTAGTGATGGGCGAATTCGCTGCAAATTCCCGCGATTCGCCGCTGGGGAAAAAATTCGCGAAACGCCAGCGAAACTTCACCTGTCGAAAAATCGCGGAAAAAATGAGTCGCGCGTCGTTCTCGACGCGACTTGAGAAAACGACGCGACGCACGTTGAAAATTACGCGACATGCCGAAAACGACGTTGAAAACGTGCCACGACTCGTTTTGCAAATTTTTTCGACAAATTTGCGAATTTCCAGCGAAGCGAAACGTGGTAGATTCGCCCATCACTATTCAGCAGCTCTCTAGTTTGCAGTGTCAGCAATTTGGTTTTTAGGGTACAAATTGCCCTAGCAACTCTGCATTAATTTGAATAAGAGACTGGAATATGAATAGGAGAGGGATTGAATAGAATGATAAGTAATAAAAAGTGATAATAACAATACATTTGTAGCCTTACAGAGCATTTGTTTTTGATGGTGTCAAAGACCCCCAATTTGAAAGCTGCAAAGAAACAGAAGAAAATTGCACATTATTAAAACAACTATGAAAAATAAATAATGAAGACCAATTGAAAATTTCTTAGAATTGGCCCTTCTACGATATACTAAAAGTTAACTTGAAGGTGAACCACCCCTTTAAAAAAGCTTCATCTAATTCAGCTATAAACTCAATAGAATGATTGTATAATTTTTTCAGGGTTTTTCTCCCAAATTACTCGATTTTTTCAAATTTTTGCCTGAAGTTCTTGGATTTTCAGGCAAATTCCAGCGCAGACCACATAAACTTTAAAATAGGATAGGGATCTCTCATTGACTTATACACAACCTTGACAGGTCTGAGATGGAACTTTTTTCAGATTCTGTTTTTTTGCAGCTTTAATAATCTTGAAAAAGTTGAGTTTTTAAAAAAAATAATTTAATTTTGGCCCAAAAAGTCCAACCAGATAAATTTGGAGTATAGTAAATAACCCCCTAAATTGCAGTTATCAGTAGGACTGGAGTTAATTAACTTTTCTAATATAATAATGGTTTACCCGTCTACGTTCTCTATAGAAATGCTTTACCTTTCTCTTCCTTCCTTGCAAACATAACAATAATGCTTGCCTTCACTTGGTAAGTGTATGTAATTGTAATTTTCCTCATTTGCAGGCTGTGAATTAGATACAAAGTTAGTTTGGGGCATGTTCATTTTAGTGTATGCATCAGTTCTTAGTTCTACATAGCGTTTGACAAGGCATACAATCACCTGCAGATGGCTAATGCACTGCCTGCAACAATCTCTGCACTTAGTGCTAAATAGCTCAACAGGATTCACAGGACATTATTACACATTGATACACAACATGTCAGCGTATGACCATTACATTCAAGCCTTGCTGATGTTGGTAATTGTTTTTACCATGTGCTCATGTGACATAAAGCAGCAAGGGGCTGCCACTTGGCTGGTCTCACACTTTCTGTATTTTATGATCAGGATTAGCCCATGGTATGTTGTGTTCTCTCGGGTCTTTCCTTGAAGATCAGTTCTGCACATCAATCAGATCTGTTGGACTGGCCAGTTTCCCAGGTAACCAAATTGTGCTCAGTTGGTCAGTTTCTGTCTTTCAAACAAACATTTAGCTTTCTTGTGGAATTTGAACACTGTTTGAAGATCACTCTGTGTGCCAACTTCTGACAAGAAAACAGTATTTTTGTATTTACACAGTAGCATGTGCCACCCTCTGCTTTTTGCTTAGTCAAAACCATTACTGAAACAGTATACATGCCTGACCCTGCTGTGCCATGCTATTTAAAGTACATCAGTGCATCCTTTACAGAACTATCTACAGTGTAAAAACATGGACAGCACCCTCACTAAAAATATTATCTTTACTGATTAATATTTTTTATTAATATTTTTATAATAATATTTTTATAATAAAGCTATTCCGCCCAAGGGTATAGTTGTCCATTGCAAATAAGTCTCTGGGACTACAATCCAATAGAAATGTATTTAATGGGCCCAATTGTTTCCTCTTATTCAGCTCTCTCTTTAATCTCTATACAGGTAAGGGACCTGTTATCTGTATATCTGTTATGTGTGTATCTATCTGTAGTTTGGATTCCCATACTTTAAGGGGCAAATTAACTAAAATTCCCTTAAAATCCTTCGAATCTATTAAAAATTCAATAAGCATTCAACTATCGAATGCTTATCGAATAGTTCTAGGATCGAATAACGATTGCTCGATTTCACGAAAAAAACGTACGATTTGTATGATTCGAACGATCGAGGCGTTCAATGGTACGAATGGTATTCGAGCAGGTCTTTGCAAAAGAAGCCTATGGGGGTTCCCATAGGCTTCTATTGGTATTCAGTAGGTTCAATCTGGCGAAGTAGGCATTCGAAGAATTTTAAAATTTTAAATCCTTCGATCATCGAATGATCGAATTATCGAATATCCGATCATTTGATCTATTCGATAATTCGGTATTGGATGATCGAAGAGGCCAAATTTGCATATTGAAAAAAATCGTACGATTGGTATTCGATCAAACTTCGGATCCTTCACACACATTTTAAAAAAGTAATGAGAGATTGTAAATTTGCCCCTTTGTCTACCTAAAAATCATTTCAACATTAAACAAACCCAATAGGATTGGTTTGCTACCAATAAGGATTCATTATATCATTGGTAGAGTACAAGGAACTGATTTATTTTTGCATGGAAAAAAATTATTTTTAAAAATTAAAATTAGTTGAATTGATAACCTTCCCATAATGTATTCCATGCCTGTATTAATATATCAATATATATATATATATATATATATTTTTTTTTTTTTTTTAATGTAAGGGCAAAACTCAATAAGTATAAAACCCATTACAGTTTGGTGTACATGGTGCAAAAATTATTGCCTAAGGAGTTCATTTAAAAACATTTAGAAATATCAATTTGATAGTTTTAACTTTTTCCTATGTTTTCACTGTAAAAATTTTTTTGCTGTAAATTATATATTTTTATGCTATTACTAAACATGTAGAAAATGCAAGAAATGGAAATTGGAAAAAAGGGAAATTGGAAATTTATTTGGTCCTAAACTTGACTATTTCTACATGAAGTTGAAAAATATTTATAGTTTGTACAAAAAAAACAAAATTCTTACTAATATTCACAGAATAATTATAAATGTTAGTAAATCAGTTATTAAGTATACATTAATATAAATACATACAATATTAAGAATTGAGCATTACATTTGAAAAACTATTTCTAATTCTTACGAAATATAAAGTACAAATATGATTTAATGTAGAGAGCATAGTGTGTACTGTTTAGCATTAGTGATGGGCGAATCTCCCGAGTTTCGCTTCGCCGAAAAATGTGCGAACTTCCAGATAAATTCGTGAGTTGGCAAAAAATTCGCGAAACGAGACGCGGCACGCTTTTGACGCGCGTTGCGTCGTTTCCGTCGCGTCGTTTTCGTCGCGTGTCGCGTCGTTTTCGGCGCGCCGTGTCAAAAAAACTATGCGCTACTAGTTTTTTTTGGCGAAATTTCGCCAACCGAAATTTCACTGGCGTTTTGTGAAATTATTCGCCAGCGGCGAATCGCGGGAATTCGCCGCGAATTCACCCCTGGCGAATAAATTCGCCCATCACTATTTAGCATATAAAATATGGGTATTTAAACTTTGCTATAACAAGTCTCAGCAGTAGGATTTTCTCAGCTTTGTGTTGCTTTACAAAGTTTTACTTCAGGAAAAATATGACAGAATATTTTTTTTCCTCTGACAGGGCCTTGGCTAAGCATATTATCACAACAACCTTTGCTCTATCTTTGCTTCCAATTCTATTCAATCCTCTTTTTATCTAAATGTGACTTTCAGCTATTTTTGTGCTTTTCCAGGTCCATGCCTACCACAGTATCTAAAATGAAAAGGAATATAAAGGAACAAGTCATGCAAGAGCAAACGAGAATTATTACTCAAACATGGTCCTAGCTTTTCTGTAGCTTTTGAGATCCATAATGTTCACTATTCTTGTTAACAATGAACATGCCAGGACTTTAGTAGTGACAGCTTTTACTAGTCTAGATGTTCACATCTTTGTCCCCACTAGTTTCCTCGTGACATAATATTGCTACTAGCATAATTTGTTAAAGTGGTAAAAATAATAATAGTGAGAGTTGTCACACCTGCTGTCGCCCAAAAAAGGTAATACTATATTAAGCTTTTGGAATATTCATATTTTCCTACCATAAGTCAAGGTCATCTGGTTTTCGAAGGATGGGATGGGTTGATGGGTTTAAAAGAAAAAAAACTACAAATTTTCCATGATTGAACTACTCACCTCCAGTATTGCTATAAAATATACCAAATTGCATTGCAATACAATGAATTGAAGAAAGTAGAATTAGGAATACTTATTTCAGATATAGTTGTGCATAGTAGTCAAGTAGAGCAGAGGACAGGACAGAAGGAAGATGAGTGCACAGCACCACACTGCTCTTGCAGTTTTGTCAGGCTTGTCAGCATATCTGCTTCCATCTATGGAAATGTAGGTGGAGAGAAAGCAGTTTTGTTTATCAGTAGTAGGGAAATGTGTTGGCTTGTGAATCTGTATTAGCCAAAAAAATCAACTCATCCCAATTATCATTATTCGGAAGGACAGAGTTGGAATAGGGGTAGTTGGAAGTTGCAGAACAAAGATCAAAGTTAGAAAGGAAGAAAACAAGGTAACAAAAAGTATGAGCCAAAGTTTAGGTCAGGACAGGGAGCAGACAAGCATAGTCAGGAATAGTGATGGGCGAATTTGCGGTGAATTCCCGTGATTCGCCGCTGGCGAATAAATTTGCGAAACGGCAGGAAAAATTAGCGGGCAAAAATTCGCCGCCAAAAACGAGTCGCGCGTCGCGTCAAACGCGCCACGCGTCAAAAACGACGCGCGACTCGTTTCGCGAAATTTTCGCCAATTCGCGAATTTCTCTGGAAATTCGCGAATTTTTCGGCAAAGCGAAACGCGCCCGTTTCGCCCATCACTAGTCAGGAACTGTCCACAAAAACGGAACAGGTAAAGTGTGCCAAGGGGCTTTATAAAAGTAGTTGCTTTGATTGGGCAATTTTAACCAAGCAATAGAGGGTTTAAAAATCTACTGGTGCTGCACACTTTGTAGGAACTGTAGGGAATTTCAGAAAAGAGGAGCCACTTTAGTGAAGTTTAATATGCATATGTAAAGAGTTCATAGTTAAGGTGTTGATCATTCAAGGAGCATAATGAGCAGTTTTGTTGAATATCCAGGGGAATTGCATGGAACAAAACTGTAAATTCTTTGAATTCATTGAAGTGTTATCCTGAATGGTCATTGTCATTTATGGACTGGCAGAGTATTGCTGGCCATAGATGTAACAATTACGATCTTTCTTGGAAAAGATCTTTCCAAGAAAGATTGTTCGTTTCAACACACACGTATAGAGCTGAATCATCAGATATACAAGTAGAAACAATAGAATTCTATCTGTATCTGACAATTCAACACTAACAATGGCCGATGTTAAGGTTGCCTTCAAAGGCATCCTATAAAAAATTTCCGTCCAGCCCCATGAAACAGTCGACCGATATCTAAATCTCATATTTAGTCGGCTCATTTCCCGCCATACACGCACCGAATATCGTATGAAAATCCATTTTGTACGATATTATCTGTGTGTCTATGGCCACCTTAACATGGTAGAGGGAGAGAAGTTGGTGAGGTGTATAAGCTTAGGTGCATTTTGCACTACAGTGGTGACAATAGTAACATAGTAAGTAACATAGTAAGTTAGGTTGAAAAAAGACACATGTCCATCAACTTCAACCTTTTAAATTTTTTTAACCTGCCAATCTGCTAGTTGTTCCATAGGAAGGCAAAAAAAAAATAATGTATTCCCTCACGTGCTAAAAAGCCATCCAACCCCTTCTTAAAGCTATCTAATGTATCAGCCTGTACAACTGATTAGGGGCATGTTTACTAAGATTGGAGATACATTTCTGGAGAAATTTCTGGAGATGTTGCCCATAGCAACCAATCAGATATTTGCTAACTTATAGGTGGCTGTTTAAATCTAATTGCTGATTGGTTGCTATGGGCAACATCTCCAGAAATCTCTCCAAATATTTATCTCCAATCTTAGTAAACATGCCCCTCTGGGAGAGAATTCTTCACAGCTCTCACTGTAAAAAACCCCTTCAGAATATTTAGGTGGAACCTCTTTTTTTTTTAATCCAAATGGGTGACCTTGTGTCAGCTGGAAGACCTACTGGTAAATAAAGCATTAGAGAGATTATTATATGATGCCCTTATATATTTATACATAGTTATCATATCACCCCTTAAGCGCTTCTTCTCCAGAGTGAACATCCACAGTTTGGCCAATCTTTCCTCATACACAGCTAAGATTTTCCATACCTTTTACCAGCTTAGTTGCTCGTCTCTGTACCCTTTCTAATGCAATAATGTCCTGTTTGAGTGATGGAGACCAAAACTGTACAGCATATTCCAGATGGGGCCTTACAAGTGCTCTAGAAAGTGGAAGAATGACCTCCGTCTCCTGTGACTCTGTGCCCCTTTTAATACAGCTCAAGACCTTATTTGCCACGGTATACGTGGCTTGGATTTTTTTACATCCCATGTGCATGACATTACATTTATCAACATTATGGGGCTGATTTACTAAGGGTAAAAGTGAAAATTCAAATAACATTAAAAAAATTTAAATTCAAATTTCAAAGTAATTTTGGGTTACTTTGACTATCAAATAGCCCAAATTCAATTTGAAATGAAAATTAAATTATATATTTGAATTTTTGAGTTTCTAAGTACTGGCCCTTTAAAAATCCTTCGACTTCGACTATTCGGCAGCTAAAAGCAGCTTTAAGCTGCTGAATTGCCATTTTAGCCTATGGGGGACCTCACAGAACTTGTCTTGAATTTTTTTCAAAGTTCTGAGAAATCGAAGGATTTTGCTGAACATTTGAACGATTTTTCATTCATTTTTCATTTTTCTTTTCTCACTTTTTTCACTTCGAAATTCGACCATTAGTAAATCTGCCCTTATATCTCATTTGACACTTAGCTACTCAGATTGGCAATTTGTCAAGATCCTGTTGCAAGGATGGCACATCCTGGATGGAATTGATTGGATAGTTTTGTGTCATCTGCAAACACTGATACATTACATACAATACCCTCCTCTAAATCATTAATGAACAAGTTAAATAAAAGTGGACCCAGTACCGAACCATGAGGGACCCCACTAAGAACCTTACTCCAAGTAGAGAATGTACCATTAACCACCAAAATTATTCCCATTAGTTGATCTGGCAGTACTGTTACTCCAGGCAAAATCTCGGTTAATTAAAATCCTCCATTATCATTCTTTAGCCAAACTAGTGTAGCAGCCTTTTCAAAAGAAGTTTGCAGCAGACAATGTCGTGAATGAATTAAAATTTAGGTGGTATTGTTGCTTTAGAGAACTGACAATACCTTTAAATGAAAACTTTAACTTATGCTCATAGGCATTACTACTAGATATTGAGGAAAAAAGGGTTCTTTTTGGAAACAAAAGGAAAAGAGCTATTTCAAAAATATAACTTCAAAGACAATAATTTGTATTTGTGTGAAGCAAATGCTTCAGCAAAATGAATCAAGTAATTATCTGTTTCCTAGCCTTATGAATTTCTCTCCTGGGTCCCCCTTTGCTGTTTAGTATCTTCCTCTAGTAAAGTAAACTAGACCACACAGCTAAAAAACACATTTTTGCTGCAGTGCATGAGCATTGGATTACAATATATATAGATATCAACTGCTGTTTGACATATTTTCTTGTCAAATTAATACAAAGGGGAATATGTGTACAAGCCTGTGTAACAAAATATTACATTAAGTATAAAGAAGTCCAGAAGATATTTTTTTGCACTTAATATTGTTAATCCTTTGGGGAAAACTTTTTTCCATTAAAGCATTTCAAGGTAACAGAAATGTTATTACTGCACCAACAGTCGCTTCAAAGTTTCAGATCTTAAATATCCTTTCTGTTATCAGAGGACATCCTGCTGATAAAGGTAAGAAAGCCGATTCATGTCAGCTTCTCAAAACAATTGTTTGGATGGTTTTATAATAAAAGAAAATGTTGTATCTACAGTTGCTGAGACGTGATTTACAAATGAAAACCCTATTGCTCCATTTATCAATCTTTTATTCTGTATTTCTATGCAGGGATTTTTTTAAATATGACAAGAAAGTATGCCTGAAAGAGACAATTTACTTACAAGTCACGGTAATATTTCTATACAGATTTGCTGTATACTGTATAAATGTCAATAGAGCATTGTGTGCTGAACAAATATTTTATCTCCTACACATTCGGTTAGCCTGCATAATGCTGGAAAAGGCATATTGCTTGTAATATTTATTCCTTACACCTGAACACTACAGTATTTGTTTATGGCAATCTTTAAAAATAAAACATAAGGAATTAATGAAATTCAGTTGGTATTTTGTTTGTAGTGTTGGTTTGGGGGCAGGAAAAAATCATATTACATTTTAAGGATCACCAATTCCTAAATATAAGATTCATAAATATTCTGCCCCCTCTATAAATTGCTTTTGTGACTTTATAGCTTTCAAACATGCCAGTCAGTCGTGCCAGTGTGTGAACCATTGCAAACATTCAACACTGTTTGTGGGGTTTTTTTCCAGTTGGAAAAGAGCAGTTTTGACCCAGACAGCCTTTCAAATTTCTGGGCTGTCCTGGTCACACACCTCTGAACATTTTGGAAAGAAAAAGAGGGACAAAAAAATGTGTGTACATAGCACAGCAATTTTTTACCATGCCCATTTTTGTGGCCACACCCCCTAATTACCATGTTCGTGTTACAAAATTTGGCAGGTCATGAAAGTTTGAATATATTTCTGCGATTTTTTTCCATTATTCAATTTTTCCATGGAGGTTGAGCTGTCAAAAGCGGAACTGTCCCATTGAAAACAGGACAGTTGGGAGGCATGTGGTCAGTCCCACATTTTGGCTAAACCTATTATGTAGTAGTTGAACTATAGCTAAGCACATTATTAAGAGGCTGCTAAAAGCTAACTGGTGCAAGATTAGAGCTAGGAGGAATCACTGGAGCCTAACATCATATACAAAATGTATAACTGAATCTGAGGGGCAGATTTACTAGAATTTGTGTGAATGATTCGAAATTCGATTGAATTTTCAAAAAGATTCTAATTCAATTTCAATTAGTTTTTGTGGCCACTTCGACCATTGAATTTTAAGAATTCGATCGAATCGAATGATTCACATGATTAAAAAAAAATCTGTTCGATGGTCGAATTACTTGCCCTTTAATTTTTTATTTGATTGCCTAGTTCGCCAGATTAAACCTACTGAATTTCTATACTTCCCTATGGGAAGCTCCCATAGCATTTTTTTAAGTTATATGGCAATAAGCTTTGTTCTTATTGGTTCAGTAAAGTGATTGGTAGTATTGCTTCACAGAATGGTTATTTTATCTGTTTTGTGAAACATAACTTTAAATATGTTGAAAGAATGAATTCTGTACTATAAAATATTGCTTTCTGTCACAAATATCTATTTTGTCATTCAAATCTAGCTTGGCATGCACTAGTTAAGGTGGCCATACACGGGCAGATAAAAGCTGCCGACAGACTGTGTCGGCAGCTTATCTGCCCGTGTGGGGGGCCCTCCGACGGGCTTTCCCGATTGATATCTGCCCGAAAGTCGGCCAGATGTCGATCGGGCAGGATTAAAAATCCCGTCGGATCGCGGCCGCATCTGTTCGTTGATGCGGTCCCGCGATCCGACCGCCCATACTGATCCGAACGTTGGGCCCTAGGGCCCACGATCGGATCAGCCCGATATCGCCCACCTCAAGGTGGGCATATCGGGGAGAGATCCGCTCGTTTGGCAACATCGCCAAAGGAGCGGATCTCTTCGTGTATGGCCACCTTAAGTTACACTTTTATATATTATGTCAAAGTTTTTTTTTATTACATAATTCATTCTGTAAGTAACTTTGCATATAATGTAAGTGTGTCTGTTACATGGAGGTTATATATTTGTGAGACAGATTGATTGTTAAAATGTACAGAATGGAGTTTGTAATATAATTACATCCTTTTGTGCACTAACCATTGTTCTGTATTGTTCTGCCATAAACTTTTGTTCTCATTCTTTAATAGAAACAAGTATTTTGTATATTTTTTATCTGTGTATATGGTCACAAATAGTAATATATAGTGATGGGCGAATTTATTTGCCAGGGGCGAATTCGCTGCGAATTCCCGCGATTCACCGCTGGCGAATAAATTCGTGAAACGCCTGCAAAAATTCGCCGCCAAAAAATTCGCCCAAAAAAACGAGTCGCGCCTCGTCGTTTTTGACGCGACGCGTCTAAAACGACACGACGCGCGCCCAAAACTACGCAACGCGCGGCGGAAACGACGTGACGCGTGTCGAAAATGACGCGCGACTCGTTTCGCAAATTTTTTCGCCAATTCGCAAATTTCTCTGGAAATTCGCAAATTTTTAGCCGAAGCGAAACGCGTGAGATTCGCCCATCACTAGTAATATACCATGAGAGACATTCATTCTGTGTATCAGGAAAAGTTTTGTATACAGAATGTATATGGTACAAACGTCACCCCATAAAAAAATAGGAACAAAACACTCTTGTTTTTTGCAATTTGGTCCGCATGCTATGCACCATCAAGAATGGAGTATAAAGAAATCCCTCACCCTGTATTGCTTGGATTGCTATATCACCAAAATGTGTAAGCATTAGTATTCTTGGCACATTCATAAAATTATTTTAGCTGGAACCCCTATCTAGAAAGCTCTGAATTACAGAAAAACCATTTCCCATAGACTCCTTTATTTAAATAATCCACATTTTTTAAAATGATTTCCTTTTTGTCTGTATTAATAAAACAGTGTCTTGCACTCGATCCCGACTAAGATATAATTAATCCTTATTGGAAGCAAAACAGCCTATTGGGTTACTTTAATGTTTACATGATTTTCTAGTAAACTTAAGGTATGGAGATCGAAATTATGGAATTAACTATTCTCCCTAAAACTCCAGGTCCCAAGCATTCTGGATAACAGGATTAAAAGCCAGTAGTCATAATAGTTTGTACACCACCACCCAACCAAATCACCACAGATCATTCAGTATATTTTCTGCAGTATAAATAAATTAGCAAAAAACTCATATAAACAATATATGTAATAACAAATAAATATAAACAAAAATGTATATTTGTATTTAAAGCACACATTTGACACATAAGTGCAATAAACTGAGAGTTTCCAGTTGAGACCATCAGTTTTTAACCTACATACAAACAAAATGCACAAAAAATTAAAATATTCTAAACAGTGGTGTCCTATAATTGGGCCAGGTTTTGGTTAACTTTAAATTTGGAGTAATCACCAATTTCAAGAATACTTCATATTTTAACCAATTATTTATGTTATAAAATGTAATGCAAGGGTTTCCCACACAAAGGGAAATATGCTTAACTGTCATAGAGATCATTGCAAGCAAAAGTCAATCAATCAATTATAACAGTAAGCCTATGTCTAGGAAATTAACCATTGTAACAAAGCTTAATATTTTGGATTTGCTGGATCATTTTACAGAGGATAAGAGAGAAAAACAGTAATGAAAACTGCTGCATGTTGTCAAAGAAGGGTTATTTTTTGTATGCCTGAGGCAACTTGTCATGAATCTAACAGCTGCCATGTTCTTTTCTTGGAATCAGAAGAGCAAGGTTACAAGGGCAGGAGAAGGAAAGCGAATGAATACGTCACTCCCATTATTTGAATTTTCTCTATGAATTTTCTATATAAATATATATATGATATATACATGTATAAATCCCCTTGGCTATTAGATCTCCTTCTGATTTAATAGGGAAGACTTCCTTCATCAATTGTAAATGGTATAAAGAAAGAGAAAGTTTCTGTGTTTTATAACACTTTGATTTAATCTTTCTGCTTCCCTCCCTATATTGACTTTTACCCATGTTTTCTATTATATAAAATTAACTTTATAATTGCCTTAGCCTATGTAATAAATTCTTATTTCATGAAAATCCCAAATTGGAGAACAATGCAACCATTTCAAACATCAGGATCCTTTACTTGGCACACAGCTGTTACAGTAGAGTACTTTTTGCTTTAAAGATATAGCAGTTTTTTTCACAAATATAAATTAGATTGAAACAACAGCACTGTCTGCTGGCCAGTTCTTTAAACTTTAGACTTCTTTAGAATTTCTGAAGAAAAGAAGGACAGTCTTATGATGCTGCTCTGTTTAGAAAGAGTAGAAATATGTCAGATAATTCTTCTCAAGCACAATGTCCTAAAGTCTAAAAAAAAATGTAAATTGCAAAAGTGCCCAGAAGAGCACTCTCAGAAATTTGACTTTCATTTCTTTTAAGGGTTTAAATTTTCTTTTCTGAACTGAATAAAATAAATTATAGAACCTAGTTAAATAAAAACTTGAATTTTTCGAGATTTATTATACCCAGAAACTGAAAATAACTCACCGAAAACACAATCTTTTCGAGTATTCAAGTTTTTCACCCTGACTACAATGATTTGAGTTTTTTACATTCAATTTAAATTAGAAACCATTTGAGTTGAGCTAATTCAACCTTTTATAAATAACCTCCTTAGTCTCCACCACAGTTCCCCTTTGACTACATATCAGATCTGGAAAAGTAAAATTAAGAAAATATTCTTATGAATGTAAAAGGAAAATATGTTGAGAACAATGTTTCACCATATGGAATATAATGTTTAATTGCTTTGTTCTCTTTTTTTAAAGTGACAATAATTTTCCAACTAATTAAAGACCAGCTGTTACTAAGAAAGCCATACAATTAAAAATCAGGAACCAGGTAAACAACCTTTGCTGCCAACAAGCCGAGGGAACCACCTTCTGTCAAATATAGGAAGCATTATCGTTTGTTTTATTTTGTAATTAGTTGTTATATTGCTTTTCATAATAGATGAAGATGAAACAATCTGTAATTAGAAAGTAAGACAACATAGCATGCAACAATTTCTAAAAAAAAAAAATGAAGTACGATTGCAGCTTTAGTTTTCCCCTAAACAGCATGAAAGCACTTTCACAACTTCCATATAGTTTATAAAATAAGCTTCAGCAAATAAGAAAAGAAGGAATTATACATGTGAAGTTTTACAGAATAAAATACATATAATATGCAAATATAATGACTAATCAAGTGGTCATGTGCAATATAGTAACAAAGAGCTAATGTTTACCATGATTATTATATGGCACGAGTGTGCAAATTACATGCAATATAGGAAAAAATGTGAAAGTCGTTTTGATGTAATTTGCATAAAATTAATTTTACAATGTTATTACATTTTACATTTGTTGTTGAAATTTGATTATTCCCTCATTGCTGCTTAGATTTTTTATATATGACATTGCTGAATACTATTATTTTATGATTATGTAGAACTACAGAACTGCACAAATTATATATTTGATTAGAGAATGTTTAGGATCCATTATCCGTAAACCATTATCCTGAAAGCTCCAAATTACGGAATGACCGTCTCCCATAGACTCCATTATAATCAAATCATTTAAAAGTTTAAAATCCATTTCCTTTTTCTCTGTAGTAAAGAAACTGTACCTTGTACTTGATCCCAGCTAAGATATAATAAATCCTCAATCCTATTGGCTTTATGTAATGTTTAAATTATTTTTTTTTAGTAGACTTCAGGTATGGAGATCTATATTATGGAAACTGTCCAGAAAACCCCAGTTCCCGAGCATTCTGGATAACCGGTCCCATATCTTTACTAGTATGAGTGAACTTATCACTCTGGTTTAAGAGTGCTAACTTTGAGGAAAGTAATTTAAAGGCTTTGGATAAAGTAGACAGAGGGAGATAAAACCATAGAGAAATATTTAAAAAAGGAAAGAAATGTGATCATGCACACAAGCACATTGTAAAGTGCCAGCACTTGGTATTATGGTCATCAAACACTTTGGTGTCTCACCATTCTATGCATTCTCAGAAGTCTTTTGTATGTGTTATGTGTGGATCTTCTCATATGCATGTAACCCAATCTTGGCCATCCCCTGTGCTGACTCCAACACTCATCCAGAGTGTGAGCACATCCTAGTTTCACAGGAATTCTTTTCCAGGCAGCTTCTGTCATGGCCTCCAAGCTCTAAACCCTCCACAATCAAGCTCCACAGGCTTTGGGCCTTGTAACCCAAGCCTGTGAGTAAGTGCCCCTATAGGCACGAAATGCGTCATGTTTGTCTGTCATGTCTTAAATAAATTTTTCTAATTTTTTACTTATTGCTTTACTTTTTTTGGAGGTACTCACAATAATTTATTTTGAAATATGTGCCTTGTAACCCAAGCCCTCTATGGGCCACTCAATTCCTTAGGCCCCTGCATCTTGCTAAAGTTCATGCACTCCCGACTGGAGTGAAACCAGAAAGTAGACTGACGCTAGCACATGGCAGCTCAGCTGTTTGAAGAAATGGTTCAATGGCCAAATTTGGAATTTGCCAGGGCACACTGCACAGCGACAAAAAAATCACTTCCCCTCCCTTAAACTACTTAGGGGAACTTAACCTTTTGGGTCCCTACATGCATTTGTGTACAAATACAAGTTAATAACACAAATACAGGTATGGGGCCTGTTACCCAGAATGTTCAGGACCTGGGGCTTTCTGTATAATGGATCTTTCCGTAATTATGAACTTCATTTAAGTCTACTAGAAAATCACGTAAACATTAAATAAAACCAATAGGCTGGTTTAATTATATATTTGTTTGTATCAAATACAAGCTACTGTTTTATTGTTATAGAGAAAAAGGAAATTTTTTATTCATTGAATGTGCTCCCTCAATCTACTTTTGGCTCAGAGGGTTCAGAACTAAAGGTATGTTTGTAGTCAGCGGAGATGGATTTAATTTGTGCCCATTTGCCTCAAGGATACCTGTAGTTCTTCAAGATGATTTTCCTTCTGTTAAGAGGACCTGTCACCCACACAACAAAATGTAAAATAAAAGTCCTTTTAAAATCAAACATGAAACCCAGATTATTTTTATTTTCTAATAAAACGTCCATACCTGTTACAAAGCTATTTAAAAATGTGAGCAGTCAACAACATGTTGCCTGCCCCACCTCTATGCCTAAGACATAGAGACAGGGCATTAAATTACTTTCACTTTTCATTCAGGTCATCCTAGATGTTACTGCCCTCACCACATTCCCCATCCCTCCTCACTGTCTATAATTGTGTATCCTGTGATCAGCATGGGTATTAGGTCCCTCATTCTGTCACATACACAACATTTCAGAATGATGCAAAGCTTGCCTTAATAACAGAGTCAACAAAATATGTGTACCTCATTGCTGTGAGACTGAAATAACAAATAAAAAAACAAACTGATACAATAAGTGATACCTATATTGGCTAACAATAAAAATACTTTGCAAGCATTCAGAACACCAAGGCAAAATACAAATGAAAGCTAGAAAGGCACAGCATATATACTGTTAGATCAGTGAAAAGTATTCATGGGAAATAAATTAGGAAGTTACAGATAGATAGAGATCAATTGTAGAGATAGTACAATGAAATAGGGTGGGTTGTCCAGGAGTCTGCATTCAGTCAGGTCACATAGTGTGACTTGTGACCTGACCCTAAATTTAGGTCCTGTCTTAATGTGTTAAATAACTCCATACATTTATAAATCTTCCTTTCCCATTCAGTTTTAAAGTTCCCTTTTAAAATTAAGACCTGCATGTCCTGAAGACTGTGATTTTGACTGCAGAATTGTTGCCCCGCTGATGTATCATATGATTTGGTGTTGATTTTATGTCTGTGATGGTTCATCCTTGTGCACAATTTTTGTCCTGTTTCACCAATGTATATGCATCCTGTAGAGCACTTAGTACTGTACATGTAATCATGTATACCACATTGGATGAAGCACAAAAATCATAATCCAAAATGGTGTATAATTTTTGTGCATTCAGTATGGCAACTTGATCTTTGCACAGGATGTTTTTGCAGGTTTCACATCTTTTGCTGTTATAGGGAAATTTGTTTTAGGAAGAGCAATAATTTTCCTCAGGTGGTTGTCTATAGAGTTAGTTCCGGGAATATTTGTTTTAGCCGGGTATCTTTATGGAGCATGGGTTGCAGGTCTCTGGCTATTTTTCTAATAATGTTCAGTTGTTGGTTGTAGGTAACTACAATAGGTACCCTGTTGTTTTCTGTCTTTTCTTTGTATTTGCGTTGCTCTGTGGATTTGATCATCAATAAACTGCAGGTGCTATTCCTAATTAGCAAAATCTTTGGTGGAATGCTATATGTATTTTTCTGATGCTGCCCATATGATAAGTATGTCATATATATACCGTAAATAGGTAAAGGGTAGGATTTTGCAGGAAGCCAGGAAATGTTCCTATAACTGGGCCATAAACAGATTGGCATACTGTGGTTACTCTGTAGGAGTAACTTTTGTCCTCAGGTTACAGTATGATTTAGTCTTACTTTGGGCACAGAGAGCCTGGGCTACATTCCTGGTATTATGTACCGGCCAAGCTCTCTTCTTATTGGCAATTTGACCCAATCACTCGCTTTTCTGACCTTTACATATGCTTTAGTCTGATCATGCATTAATGTGTAAATAGTGATGGGCGAATCGGCGTCGTTTCGTCAAATTCGCAAAAAGCCGCTGCGTCTTGTTTTGGACGCCGGCACAAATAACAAGACTCAAAAAAAAAAAAACACCGGCATCCAAAAAGGATTTGCGCGTCCAAAATGAGATGCCATCAAATTTTTGCAGGCAAATAAATTCAGCCATCACTATGTGTAAATAATAATATGAATTAAGTCATATTTAGGTAACCCAAAGACCTTTAATCCAGTATATGATAAACCTGGTAAATATTTTGGACAAATATTGCCAAAAGCTCCGTATCACTAGCACAAACACATTACTTTTACATAGTTTTACTTAAATATGCTATATAAGCAGTAAAGTTTAAACTAGTTAAACTAGCAAGTTCTAATTGTACAACATTTTTCAAGGCATTTAAGAACAAATCAGAAAACGAAAATTAGTATAAACTATTTTTATTGTACTGATGTAAAACGTGTATAGGTGTAATCTAGTATAGAACTTACTCCAAGTTAAACTGAGCACTTAATGGTTATCAAGTCTGACTTTTCTATGCCTTCAATTAAAAAAAAACACAAATCACACCACAAAAGAATCAAATGCCCAAGGGACAAACCATTCCAATAGAATTCTATTTTTAAACAAATTTGACAAAATAAAATACTGGCTGGGCACATAAGCTTTTTTTGCCAAAAACCAGCAATCATAATAATCGTAATCTGTTTTAAGCCTGAGGGGGCTGAAATATGCTGACATTTCTACTGCCATACAAGCAATTTTAAAAACTGTGGGGAATTCACAATTTATATGAATTACATATTTCTGTTGTATTCTCTTGTACAAAATGTAAAGCTTTAACCAAGTATTATTTGTGCCCAAAACAAAGTTTATTATTTTGTATGCTGTTAAAGCATGGTATTTATGTTTGACTTGTCGCAAAGGAGCCCTGCTGTGTGTTTCATAAAATTACATACATGAAGAAATTAATATTTTCTAAATCCAAGTAGATTTTACATAAAATTATGCAAAATGTCACTTGGCAGCATCAAATCCACAAGTTCTTTGAACAAATAAAATAAATAATTGATAACTGCCCCATAAATCCCAAACACTCTTATCATAATACTGAAACCTTTTAGGTTCTGCTATATATTCTAGGAAAGCCCTGGAGCTATAACTGCAGGGCTGCAACACAAGGAATCCAAATGACCAGCAGTCAGATTACACTGGTTTATGTTTACAGACTCAGATGCGGCTGGAATTGGGTGATAAATAATGAGTTAAGGCAGCAGAAAGCCAGGCCGGGGGAAGAGAACGGGAGGGATGTGATATCAGGGGAAGAAACCGTTCACTTCCTAATCTTCTCAGCAGTTAGAAACATCCCACCCATCCAACCGCCTTTTTTGAATATTTTGCACAAATGCTATGAGGTTTTTTTTTATGCTCTCATATTATCTGTTAATAACTGAATGTGGATGTTTTCCTGAATGCAATGTTATATTGTGGTGTCTGTACCATTATACAGTAAAAATGTCAGCATTGTATTTATTCATGTTACTTGAGGGAATGTTTTTGCTTGCCATTGGGGTCAGGAAGGGTTTTTTTGCTTTTCTCTGGATCAAAACAGTCAATATTTTACATGTATTTTAAGTTTTAGTTGTCACAGCAGTGGTAGGGCCTAGCCAGAGTACTGCACAGGATATTTTAGAAGAGGGAGAAATTAGGTTCTCTCCTGTGACTGTATGGTGGGTTGATTGATAGACACTACTAGTGTTTGTGATAGGTGACAGCCAGCTTGGATTTTCCAAGATTTAGGAGCAGCAGCAGGACTTCTTTTATGGTGGGAAATGCAGTTCCTACTGGTAGCAGAGTTTTGGGACATCCTCTCTGTATGCAGAAGCAGTCTAATACTAATACTCAGTGGATAAAATTACATGGTGCTGATCTAAAGTCTTCATTGAGGAATGTTAGCATATTGCCTTTGGTTAGGCTGTAAAGGTCCTATTTATTTGATGCTATATGAATAAATGCTGTGGCCATTTTGCCCAATTTCTGTCTCCTGGTATTTCATTAAGGTATGTAACAATGGGTTTCAGTAGGATGACTGAGGGTGAGTGGTCAATTGAGGAGTCCCTTTGTCATGGGCTATTTATGTTTCCTGACTACTCTTTCAGTTCCTCCTCTGGTACTCTGCTTCATTTTCTGGCTAATTGCTGATGGCATCCAGCTTGTCTACAGACCTGGCCAACTGTTCCTGTCTTTAGTCTGACCTTGGTTTCACATTCCTGCTTCCAGCCCTGACCTTCAGCCTGATATCCAACCAGGCTGATATCCCATAAAATCAATTCATCACATGGACAAGACAATTCAGGCCTTTATACCTTACCTTCATTAGCTACCTCTTTCTAATCAAAGGAGTACTAGGGGGGAGCAGTAAGGGTGGTACTTCGTGGCATCCAGGTTCTGGCTCACAGTAAGCTGTACAGTGAGGCTTCAGAATGGTGTTTTCCTCCTTGTATGGATCACTTAATAGTTAGGCAGGTTTTCTTCTTATGAATTTTTAGAAAAAAAATGATGTTAGTGTTCCTTTAATGAAAGTGTATCTTTATTCAGCCTAAATTAGTATGCATTTTGGAACAATGTGCAATAGAACAAGCTATAGAATATGCTTTTTTTACTGATAAAATCCATTTGTGAGTTTTCAAAAGCTATACTAAGCAAAATAAAAATTGTTTGCATGAAGGAAAAAAATATATTAATTACTTTTAATACATTCACCTATTACATTTGTACTAGTTATCAAATTTTCTATAGACGTAAGAAGTCTATCCTTTTGTAAGCATTCTCCTGTAGAATAAAAAAAATAAAACAGGAAAAAAACAATGGCACACAGGTTGTCAATTATCATTATTTT
>CM044431.1:33034476-33055644 GCA_024363595.1 Xenopus borealis
TATATATATATATATATATATATATATATACACACACACATATGTGTAATTTCATAAATAGACATTATCAACAGCAAATATACATCTATTTACAGAGTACCACACCATTCAGCTACGTATGTCTCCTATCAGCCAGAACAGCTGTCACTGGTAACATCCTCAAATCATTTACTACAAAGAGGTCATATACATACATTTAAAAGCAAACATTTTCATGTTTTGTTTCAGACATTAACATAGCAACACGACTGTGCTCAGTTAAAATTATCTAAGTCATTATATATAAAATGTATCTATATACAGTATTTTTTTTAAAGAGGACAAAAAAGATTTAGCTGATTTCACCATTACAGTAAATTACAGTACATATTATGTGCTTTTAAATGTATTTGACTGAAGGAAATAATGTTTTTTTTACTATTTAGTATGGTTAAAGACCAGTAGTGATTTGATAAAGGTGCTTAAATCACAATATATGTTTCGCAGATCTGATCAATTTGGTAAATATCAGTCAAAATTTCTATCATTGTCCAAGTGTCAGACTTTATTATACCACTGCAGCCAAATGAAAACCTGATGTGGGATGAATACCATAAAATTCTATGGGCAATAACATATGTTGAAACTGTTTTTCATGTAAATTTGATGAATATTGATAGATTGATGATTAATTCATATTGAATTATTCAAATTAAGTATACATGAATAAGTGAAGTTAATATATTTCAATAATGTTATGGAATGAACCTAGTTTAATGTCATGTGTATGCTTTGAATTACCCAACAAGTTGGCCTGGAATGGTTGACTCTTTTCATAACTGACTTGCCAACATTTCTGAATCATGTAGGTTTTAATTGGGAATCAGGTGGTTTTTTTTCAGGTTCAGTAGATTGTTGATTGTTGTCTGAACCAAAAATAGGTCTGCACAACCTACATAATATGCTATTCATGCACATCTCTTTTGTTTTTCTGAAGCACTGAATTTAGTTCCTTAATTAAACTTGGAGGCAATTTTGCATTTGATGCAGGAAACTGTTTGATTAGCTGTTCTGCTGAATGGTCTTTTCCACCCCCAATGTAATTGTTTTCATTGTCAAGATTAATTAAGCTGTGGTGTTTCTTTTGATTTGTAAGTTTTGACTCTTCTTTGCAGTCAAAAATCTCAGCCAACATAGAGGATCTTGATTTCAGGGTAGGGCTGAGTTCCAGTGTGGAGGCTCCATGAATTTTCACTGTGATTTTTTCTGTGTCTGGATCTATATTCTTAATAAAGGGGAAAAAAAGAATGGCGTGTTAAAATATTTCTTCCAACATCGTTAAACTAAATGTATAGTGAAATATGTAGAAACCAAAGGGGTGATTTACTAAGGGTCGAATAGGGTTGAAGTGAAAATTCAAATAAAATTCAAATTTAAAAAACTGAATTTCAAAGTAATGAATTTTGAAGTAATTTGAATTTTGAAGTAGTGGCCCTTTAAAATCCTTCGACTTTGACTATTCACCAGCTTAAAGCTGCCGAATTGCCATTTTAGCCTGTGTAGAACCTCACAGAAATTTTTCTAATTTCTGAGAAATGGAAGGATTTTGTTTAAAATTGTTAGATCAAATCGAACGATTTTAACGATTTTCATTCGATCGAATGATGCTTGAATTTCTAAGTATTTTCCACTTCGAATTTTGACCCTTAGTAAATTAGCCCCCAAGTGTTGAATTGGTCATTAGTTTTCAGTACTGTACACATGATATGCATTATTATATTCTGGGTGTAAAAGTCATCTTGTTAAAGTAAAAATAAAGCAGGAAAAGGACAATTAGTCTTAATTCATACTGAAAATACCATAAATAACTTTATAATACAGTTTTGGAACCTGATATCCAGAATGCTCATTACCTGGCATTTTCTGCATAATGGATATTTCCATGATTTGGAACTTTGTACTTTGGATAAAATGGAGTCTATTTGAGAGTTCTGTAATGCAGAACTTTCTGGATACTGGGTTTATGGATAACAAATGCCATACGTGTATTATAAATGTACTAGTGAATACCAAATTCTTTTAAAGAAAACTATACCCACCGA
Source organism: Xenopus borealis (assembly GCA_024363595.1). Taxonomy (NCBI): domain Eukaryota; kingdom Metazoa; phylum Chordata; class Amphibia; order Anura; family Pipidae; genus Xenopus; species Xenopus borealis. The sequence goes on from CM044431.1 coordinate 33,036,558, forward strand.
ACAACGTAGGTCTCTATAAAAAGATATTGCATAAAAAAACTCATATGTAAAGCCCTGCTTCGTGTAAATAAACCATTTTCATAATAATATACTTGTTCAGTAGCATGTGCCATTGGGTAATCCTAAATAGAAAATTGCCATTTTAAAAAATAAGGACAGCCTCCTGAGATCCTAGGATTCAACGGTGCACACAAACATACCAAACAAACTATAAAGTTAGGTCATATGTAGTGATGGGCGAATCTATCCTGTTTTGCTTCGCAGAAAAATTCGGCGAAAAAATTTGCGAAACTAACTCCTGTTACAGTTAGAGTTTAAATATTTTTGGTCAAGTGATCTCTGAGGCAGCACACAGACCATCATGAAATGGTGGTTCAAGGTAAGAGATGTAAAAGGGCAATATGAGGATAAGTGCTTATGTTCGATAAATGATATTGGTGACGCGAAATAAAGTGACCAAAATCTCATTTAGTCTAATTTGGGAGATATTGCATGTCATTCGGAATTCGGCAATGCATCAACAGTAAATATACAATAATATTAATTACTTATGATGTAATAAATAGATTACATACAGTAGCTACACAATTAACTAGACTGGAACACTTCTTTTGACACTGCCTTTTCCTCAGCCAACAGCTGAATTAATATTTTTAATGTCTACCATAGTAACCCCCACCAGTGGGGCATGCATTACACTATACTCCAGGACTGGACTGAGGATCAAAATAGGCCCTGGCATTTCTAGTACACAGAGGCCCAATCAGCTCACATAGAGGCCCAAACAGTCCCCACCAGCCCACTAAATACTGACTTTCTATGGGACCTTATAGCAGCCCATCTGGCATTTGCCCTAACCTACATATTGCCAGTCCGGGCCTGCTATACTCTCTTTCCTAAGAGGGGTTCCACACTGTCTTCTCACAGGCTTAAAGATCTCTCAATAACTTAAAAACAGTTTCTCAGACATCACAACAAGATGGTGCATAATACATTAACATCTTAATAATCAACAAAAGTTACTTCTTTGATAACAGTGGGCACAGAATTAAATTACAGCAAGTGGTAGTACTCATTACAGGACTCCAGCATCCAAAGTTCATGACAGTGGGAATCTCTGTATTCCTGAGCCCCTGCTTAAGTATCTCACCCAGGGTATTCACTCTCCTGTTCTCATTAGTATAACTTCTGGCTCTAACTACACCCAGTCAGCTTTACAGATTTACTTAACCGTACACTGTTTAGTCCTAATTTCTAATCCTACCGAGACTACCTGGCTCTTCAACACCATTTACTTTCTCCAGCAAGTGGAATCCAGGGAGAGAGAACTTTGTAGTACTCATCTATATGCCTGAGCCCTCTTCTTGAGTCCCTGCACTAGTGTATCTCACCCAGGGTAATAACTACCCTGTTCTCTTTGGTAGAGCTTCTGGCTTTTTGCTAACTACACATATTTACTTAACCTCACACTGTTTAGTCCTAATTTCTAATGCTACTGAGATTACCTGACTCTTCAACACTATCTATTCAAAAAGGGATCCCGTTCTCAGCCTCAAAACTATAGGCCAGTTAGTCTGATGTTGGTAGTAGGAAAACTTTTCAAAGGATTAATAAAGGATAGGATACTGGACATCATAGCAAATAACAATACTATGAGTTTGTGCCAACATGGTTTTATGCATAATAGATCTTGTCAGACTAACTTAATTACTTAAGGTAAGCAGGGACCTCGATTCTGTGATGGCAGTGGATGTGATTTACTCAGGCTTTGCTAAAGTATTCGATACAGTGCAACACAGAAGGTTACTGGTTAATTTAAGGAATCAAAGGCTATTTTCATACTAAATTCTACAGTTAGTATAGCTATGGGCTAATACAGTTTGGGTGAAAGAGTGGAGGGGTGTGTGTGTGTGTGTGTATGCTGGGTTTTAATTTGGAGGGGTTGAACTTGATGGATCCATTTATCTATGTAACTATGTAACTATCTAGCCTTTGAAAGGACAGAGTGCACAAGGTTCTCTCTCCTTGGACTTTACTTGCTGGATAAGTTTATCCAGCAAGTGAAGTCCAAGGAGAGAGAACCTTGTGCACTCTGTTCTTTCAAAGGCTATGGAACACCTACCATAAGTGATGGGCGAATCTCCCCAGTTTCCAGAGAAATTCGCGAATTGGCGAAAAATTCGCGAAATGAGTCGCGGCACGCTTTTCAGCGGGCGTCACGTTGTTTTCGCAGCGTTGCGTCAAATCGCGGGAATTCGCCGTGAATTCGCCCCTGGCGGATAAATTCGCCCATCACTACCTACCATCCCTTGCATGCCATCACCTAGAAAGTCATCCCTAAAACATTTACCCTAATACACAAAAATGACTGATTCTGTGAGCAGATAAGGTACTTGATCAGCTTCAAATATCAATTTTTTTCTTATGCATTAAAGACACCTATAATGCCAGCGTCACATTTCATACTGTTTTGACTAGGGATGCACCAAATCCACTATTTTGGATTCAGCCGAATCCTTCCTGAAAGATTCGACCGAATACCGAACTGAATCCGAACCCTAATTTGCATATGCAAATTAGGGGTGAGAAGGGGAAAACATGTGATTTCCCTCCCTGGGCCTAATGTACATATGCAAATTAGGATTCGGATTCGGTTCAGCTAGGCAGAAGGATTCAGCCGAATCCGAATCCTGCTGAAAAAACCCGAATCCTGGCCAAATCCCGAACCGAATCCTGGATTCGGTGTATCCCTAGTTTTGACACTATGCATTTCAGAGTTAGAAATGTCCTCTAATAATAGAAATCAGCTCCTTAATAAATACCATGAATAGACATGATAAGTGGCTAGTAAATGTGGCTAGCCTCCCAACGGGAGTTGTCAGGACCAAGGAGAAAGCTTCAGGGGTTAAAGTCCAAAATTGCAGTACAAAAGGGTTCAGGTAAAATTGTAATCAAAGTCCAGGCAGGATAATATCAGAATCAAGGTCCAGGTAGGGTCAGAAGTCCAGTTCAAAAGGAATTATACACGCAGGAATGTACAAGACAAAACCTATAATCGGGCATCGAACCCATGACCTGGAAGTCCTTAAGTATTCAAATTTCGTCCCAGGCATTTCGCATCATTGTGCCTGCATCGTTCCAATGGTTCATGGGTGCCTCCATGTTGGATGTGGTGCCAAAGATTATTGAAGAGAAGGGATTAGAAATTGCTGGTTAAACCAGGGAGATATGAAATACATTATGGATACGCATCTTAGGGGGAAGAGATAGTTGGACTGCCAATGGATTAAATATCTCGTGGTCCAAATAGCAGACATATGGGCTGCGTGATCATCTGTGGCTGGAACATCCAATAAGAGGAAGTCTTGAGGGAAGGCCTAAGGACGTTGTCCGTAAATGGCCATAAAAGGAGACCTGCCAGTGGACGTTTGACAAGCATTGTTATGAGTGAATTCCGCCCATGGGAGGAGACCAGACCAATCATTTTGACAGAGGGAAACATGCTTCCTAAGGAATTGTTCAAGCGCTTGATTCACTCATTATGCTGCTCCTTTAGTTTGGGGATGGTAGGCAGAAGAGAACTGAAGAGTGATGCCCAGATCCTTACATAAGGAACGCCAGAACCTGGCTGTGAATTGAGACCCCCTGAGTGAATTGAAACTATCTCCACCAGGAAACCATGCAGTCGAAAAATAAATAAATAGCTGGGATAGTTCCACCGCAGAGGGAAATTTTTCGCAGAGGGATGAAGTGTGCCATTTTCCTGAAGCGGTCAATTACTACCCAGATCACTGTGTTCCCTTGTGAGGGTGGTAACTCTAAAATAAAGTCCATTGCTAGGTGAGTCCACGGATGAGAGGGAATGGCTAGAAGCTGTAACTGACTGCTGGGACGAGAATGGCTAGCCTTGGAAGTGGCACAAATAGTACAAGCACCAACAAAGTCTCTGCGGATTGTCGGCCACTAGACTATTTGTTGCAAAAGTTCTAGAGTGATTTTCTGGACCAGGATGACCAGCCTGTTTAGAATATGTTGCAAGATGGACAGCCGAAGCTCTGAAGGAATGAATGCCATTCCAAAGGGTGTATCGGTAAGAGCAGGATCTGGAGAGGGAGATGAAACTGGTGAGAGTTCTCTTGGTTCCTTGGTGTAATGCCACCCACATATGATACCCCAGGTTTACCTTGGGGACGAAAACCTTTAGGCTTCACAGAGCAGGAGTTGGCAAAATGACCTTGACCGCCACAATATAGACACTGCAGAGTGCTTCTGGATTTTCTCTTATTCTGAAAGGCATGCATTCTTGATCTGCATTGGTTCATCCAGAGGGGAAAAAAGAACCTGCTGGGGGGGAAAGAGGCAGAAGAGGGTTCTGGAAATATGGAGCCAGCGTTGGTTGAAATTTCTTACTGTGCTCCTTGACTGATTGATGCTCCCTGACTAAGGTGTCCACCTTAATGGTGAGAGCAATCAGATCCTCCAGCAGTTCAGGAAGTTCTCTGGATGCAAGATCATCTTTACGTCTCTGTCATTAAAGTGCTAAAGTCAATAGTATGTTCACTGGCACTGAGACTTCCCTGACGAATCTGCAGAAGACAGGACGAGGCATTAGCGACCCGGCCTGGGGAATCAAACACAGTTTGGAACAATTGGAGAAATACTTTGGCATCAAAAGTCAATGGAGAATTCTTCTACCAGAGAGGTGTTGCCCACTGAAGCGGTTTGCCATCTAAAAGAGACATCACATAGTCCACTTTCGCCAGCTCCGAAGAGTATTGTGAGGCTTGAAATTTAAACTGGATAAGACACTGCAAACAAACCCTCTGCAGGCTAGTGGGCCCCCACTACAATGAGGAGTAGGAGGGATATGCGACTCATGAGTCAATGAGACTGCCACCGAAGGGGCAACCATGGCAGGGGGATTCCCCGTGGCTGGAGGAGTGGGAGGCATATGAGAAATAAGCGTATCAAGTACTTGCCCAATGTGGACTTGCTGAGTCTCATATACTTCCATGTGGGACGCCAGCCCCCAGAGGGCTCTTCTGACATCCGGCATGGCTTCCTCAGAGGGGTCCATGGCCTGATTATAATGTCTGGGGGGCCTATTGGCTTCCAGCGGGAGTTGTCAGGTCTAAGGAGGAAGCTTCATGGTTAAAAGTCCAAAATCGCAGTACAAAAGGGTTCAGGCTAATAATCAAAGTCCAGACAAGAGTTTAAATGCAAGCAGAATAATATCAGAGTCAAGGTCCAGGCAGGGTCAGAACTCCAGGAAACAGTTCAACAGGAATTATAGAACACCCAGGAATGTACAAGACAAATGCTATCAAACCCATGACCTGGCAGTCCTTAAGTATTCAAATCTTGCACCGGGTTTGTGACGTCATCATGCCGGCATTGTGACACTGGCGTTGTTCCATGTGGTTCATGGGCGCCACCATGTTGGATGCCATCAGGTGCTCATGACAGTTGTTCCTGTTTACATGTTTGCCTCACTAAGGTTGCTATCTGGCTGTAACCCAGCATGTCTGACCAGGTTTAGTTGTGTCCCTACTGGCTCATTCTTTACAATGTATGTTTGACTCCCTTGTTCCCTGTTGGAGACTTTGGATTCCTATGAGATAATACATGGTAGAGCCCAAGTAGCCGAGGGAAGGACTGCAAGCCAAAGGTGGCTGTTATAAACAGAAAAGCACACCTTGATAGGCCCCCTTGGGGTTTAGGATTTCCTTGCATGACACATGGCAAATGCGTATTCTAATCTAGGATCCAAAAACCCATAATTAGATATTTTCTTTCACTAGTCTAACTGCATGGCCAGTAAAAGCTAACTGCTGACTGGCCTCTGTGGTCGACTGTATCAGTGCGGAGTGTACACATTAATTAAAAAAAAATTGTGAAATTTGAAATTTTAGGCATAACATTGCCAATTGCCAAACTGAATGTGATTATGGTAGTTGTAGAGTAAATTACATCCCAAGTAAATAGATCATAATATGACCATAATTACTTAATAATGTTTGCTCGTTTGCTTAATGGATTGATGTCCTACATGTAACTACATTCACAGGGCATGATGATTGCATTTACCATGCACTAGTACCATGATTTATACACTTCTATCCAGCAAGTTATGATCCATAAGAATTCAAATCAACCAACACACAAACTTACCATTGCTATTTGTTTCCCTTGCCTCACGTGTTTTCCTCGTATCTGCACATGTGAAGCTGATGGAACGTGTGCACCAGGGTGCTGAAAAAATGAACAACATGTTATCAACTGCAGTTTCAACTAGAGTTATATCAAGAAGACCTGATAACTTGAACCATTTCAATGCAATTTTATGAAGGACATGTAGGGACCCATAAGTACCATGGCCCTTATGGCTTCTTCCCTTGCCCTTACTTAACTACCTGCTATTGGACTAAAGTCCAGGTAGCTATAATGTAGCATTAATGTGACAGGTTGTGACCCACCCCCTGCAGTGCTGTATTAAAAGTACTTGCAGGGAGGGGCACTTCCTCTTTGGCCTGCAGCAGCTACCATCTCACAAGATCCATTGAGCCTGGAGTTAAGGCCCCAGAAGTTTTGTTGTAAAGGTACTATTACAAGTATCAAGTCGGGGAACAGGGCCCCGTGAATGAGGACTAGTCAGAGATAGGATAGTCCTGTCATAGCACTCTCTAGGAGAGGTGAGAAAGAGAGGGAAGAGAGAAAGGGCAGCTCAAAGCCCCATCAAGGAGGATAGTAGGGAGTAGCTCTCCCCCAGGCTCTACCTTGCCTGAAGTGAAGGGACCTCAGACATAGGGACTGCAGGAAAGTATTTAACCCTGAGTCACCTGAACCGCTGGTGGGATCCGGACCACATGGGCATTGATAACCTGGCTGGTGCAACTACAACTCCCATCCTGGTATCCTACCTGAGGGTATAATATATGCTGTGCCTGTACTAAGCATTTCTGCTATAATACCACTGTCTGTGAGTATATAATACCCTGTGCTGCTATTGTAAATAAACTGTTCTATTTTGTTTGCACAAAGAACCCCTGGCGTCCAACAACCTTTATTACACACCATCTGCAGTATCGAGTTGTAGTTCTACTACCTCACACGTGATTTTCCACTTAGCGAAAGCCCTACCTGAGAGTGAAAGAGTCGCGTGTAACCAATGCTCTACCTATGCTAGTTGGTTTGGTTAATATTGGCCAAGAAAGGGTTACAGACATTTCTTAGAAAATCTTTAAGGCATCTTAGCTTAGGAAATAGGAAAGCCAAATATACACTCGGTAACATACTATTAATGTTTTCTGTTCAGATTCAGTAAATTTTTCATCACAATGTAATGCTAGCTACTCTGCAGAATAGAGACTTTATGTTCTCCTTCTAATGGATAGCTTAACAATGACATTAGGCTTACATACATTAAACTCTAATTATGTTTCATTTTATAAAAAAAACTTTTTAGTCCATACAAAAGCGAAACAATCAGCATAAAATTTATATTTTTAATTGTGATTTAAATTTCTAATATCAGACTTTTTAACTCCTAACTATAATGTCATCACACTGAACTTCATTTGGTGCAAAAACCCTGTGCCACAAGCTGTTCCTTTGGAATGGATTCCAGGAGCACATACTTTACTAATGCATGGTCTACTTTTTGTGATGTTGTCCCATTATGATCTGCATCCATAAAAGCATTGTTAGCATTCTGTTCCATGGAAACTATTACTTAAACATTAAATTGATCTATGAGAGAATGTATAGTGCTATATTTAACAAACTACTATTTCTTATGTAACCATAACATAATAAATATCTGAATAAAAAGCATGAAATGGAGGGTGATTTAGACAAGCTGTTTGTTGACAGTGTCTTGAGGTCTACTGATAACCAGCCAAAGGTCTACTGGTAGATCATTCGATAATTCGATGGTCTAAGAACTTGCCCTTTAAATTCTTATTCGACTGCCTACTTCGCCAGATTAAAACTACCGTTTTGCAATACAAGCCTATGGGAATCCCCAATAGGCTTTTTTTAAGTTTTCTTATCGAATACTATTCGCACATTAAAACGATTCGATCGTTCGATTAGTATGATTTTATCGAGAAATCAAAGGAAATGATACAATTTTTTAGTAAAATTGTTAGGTCATACGATTTTAGCGAGAAATCAAAAAGCGCTCTAAACCAGTGAATTTTTCCTACGATTTTGTAGAATTTTTATTCAAAAATTATTCGAGGGTCAAATTCAAGGGCTTAAAGCCCTCGACCATTTGACCCTTGATAAATCTGCCCCTTGGTGTAACAACGATGAAAACTTCTAATACAAAACTTCACCAAGTAAAAGCACTAAAATTATGCTACCTGCATCTCAGGTAACAGCAAACCAGAGGTTATAAAAAAAATTTAGGTAATGTAGGAACATTTACCATAACAGATGAAGGGTAAATATCAGACATTTCAAATGTAATGAAAATGTTAATATTATATTGGATCTTCCATAGAAAATACATTCATTGATATACTTACGGATACTTGAGAAATGGCAATTTTTTTCTCTATGTTTATTTACCTGTGCACTAAAAATGCTTGCCAACCATTCTTTCTGTGATTCTTGGGTATCACAACATAGATGCCTTAAAAATATAACAATAAATTGTGTATAAAATGTAAATATAAAATCATAGTGCATACACAGTACCTACTGAACACACAAATATGTACACAAGTATATACATAAAGATATACAGTATATCTACATAATACTAACTTCAGACCTGAATATTTTGCCAGTCTTAAAAAGCCAACCAATACCTCTTCAATGAAATAAAGGAGTTGAATGAACTTTTGGTATGACATAGATATTCTGAGATAATCTGCAACTGGTTTTCATTTTTTATTTTTTGTAGTTCAGCACCTTCTTAGTTTGAATTTGAGCTGCTAGGTCTGGGTTACTAGAATCTTGTTTTCTTTAGCAACCTGGCAGTTGTTTAAACGAGATACTGGCATATAAACAGGGGAGGGATTAAATAGAGATAAGAATATAAAAAGTAACAATAATAATAAGTCTGTAGTGTGCTGGATGATGGGGTATGTGATCGCCATTTGAATACAGGAAAGATTTATACAAGGAAGTCAAACAATTCAAAAACTATAAAAAAATGAATGAAGACCAATTGCAAAGTTCCTAGGAATAGGACATTCCATACCATACTAGAAGTTAGCTCAAAGATGAACCACCCTTTTAAGGAAATGTGCTATCTCAGCATCACCCACACTATAAAGGCCATTTGATTTGCTTCAGATTAAATGGTTTGCACACTCTTATTCATCTTTCTAAATATAACCAGCTGCAGGGCAAAAATCACTGTGTGAACCATCTGTCTTGCGTGAAGTTTATAAATGAGCTCCTGTTACTTTGTAAGCGTGTATCAAGTTTAGGTTAACTGTGTCATATATTGGCTGCAGTCATTAACTGTGTCATTTATTGGTTGGACCACTTAATTTATATCTTCAGGTTCTGGGGCTACTCTACCACCACCAGAAAAGGCTGGGGCTATTGCCTTATACATTTCTGGAGGCAGTGCCTTGACTTGTTTAGAAAAGAAAATGAAGGAGATATTGATTAAAAAAAAAAAAATCTATCCCAGGAATTTTGACACAAAAGGGAAAAGTCTGGTATTGAGCCTATGACCAAGAGCCTATAGTGTTTGAAACACGTAGGGCTATTAGATGATGTTTACCTTTTAATTTCAATATAAATAAACTGTTTTTTACTTTATACTTTTGGCCCTGTGCATTTCCTGGAGCCCTTTGATAGTATTGCTGTTGGTTTTAACACCCCCCCACCCCAAACTGAGGGTCTGGGACACTGTTTCAATGGGTTGACTTTATGAACACTAGTTATTTGTGGCACCTTCTCTGTTGTGAACATACACATCCAGTTTGATCACGTTCACTCTTATCAGTGTTAAAGATTCCCAATCTAGAACCTCATTGTGCATCTATCAAACATACATACATACGTACATCAATTATAGTGAATCAATGTGTTTTGAAGAAGTATGACATGCATGATTAATACCCATGCTCCAACAGTTCTAGTTTTGGTAGTCGATCATAGTCACAGATGCATAGAATGTGCTTCACTCATCAAATCTCTAAAAGTCACTTCAGATATCCTTCCTTTGTGGACAATAAACAATGTGTGGGAATGTTTTATTATAGTTTAAAAAAAGTAAACAATTGCTGTCACATATTTCCACTTTAAAATCGCATATACATTTAAAGAGTTTCCCTGCAGCATCTGCTGTAGTATCTTTGACATTACTAAGTCTCGACTTCACATGTCCTTGTTCCATTTTTTTGTTGTTTCAAACGTTCCCGTGCATGCTATCCTTTGTTGTCCAGAAAGGAAGTATATCACAAGTGACCTTTAGAGATTTGATGAGTGAAGCACATTGTATGCATCTGTAAGTATGGCCAACTAACAAAACTAGAGCTGTTTGGAGCGTGGGTATTAACCATACTCTATAACGACCTTTCCCTTCTTCAAAACACATTGATTCCCTATAATTGATGTATGTATATTTGATAGATGCACTTTTAGTTTGGGAATCTTTAACACTGATCAGAGTGAATGTGATCACAATGGAAGTGTGTGTTTAAAAATAACACTATATTTTCCTTGTTTTTCCACTATTCTCTTTTTGAGGTGTGACCAGTAACATACTTTGGAACTGTTCATTTTGGAGGTGAAAGAGAGCCTAATCTATTACTGGACTGGGGATAACACTTTATTTAGGACTTTAATTTGATTTTCTGTATAGAATTATGCAAAAACCAGATTAAGAACTGTGGGGTAATTTATAATGTACCTCCTACCTCTTAATTAATACTGTCTAAAAATTAAATATATTTTTTTGGATTAGAACGTATTAAGGGTAGTGGCACACACTGCTACTTGGGGAGATTAGTCACCCAGAGACAAATTTCTAATCTCCCAGAGATGCATTCCCACCGGTTAAAATGTGAATCGCCAGCAGGGTGGCCCACAGTTTCCTTGTGAGGCAACTTCGGATGCCTTTGGAAAAACTAAGTGATCCGAGAGCCATCCCACCAGCAATTTACATTCTAGCCAACAGGAAGGCATTTCGGCAAGATTAGTCACCCAAAGAAGAGGCAATTTGTCACTGGGCGACTAATTTCCCCAAGTAGAGCCAGTGCCACCACCCTAAAGAGAATAATATTGTGACCAGGCCAACTGAGAAAAAGCAATGTTTTTCAATCAAGATTTCAGAAAATTTTAGTTAATTTTTCATCAGCTTGAAAAAGGAACTAAAATGTTCTGAAAGCTTGCTATGATTATATTAGTTAGCCAATAAAGGTATCACCTTTATACCATTTTGTTATTTTTTATTTCAAAAGGGTTGCCCAATAACATTTTTACTGGCTAACACGGTACAGCAACTTTACCTGCAATTTCAATCAAGATTGAAATACTAATTACTGTATTATTATCATTGATTAAATACACTAATTACACAGATTAAGAGCATCTACTTTGTGTTTCAGGCATTTCATTCATACAGTAGGAGGCAAATGCGCTACGCTTAGAAATAACCCAATTCCAACTGGAGAGTAAAATAAGAGTCATGAAACTAATGATCAGATTAGATGGGCTGAATCATCAGTTTTTATGTTACTGCTGTACAGTATGTATAAGTCTGGATCATTTAAAAGTCTTCCGAACTTAAGATGAGTGGGAAAGTATTTTTTTTTTCAAGAATTTGATTTCACTTTCAAGGAGATCTCCTTTGTTCTCATAAACGAGAACAGTCAAAAGAAGCAGCTAAGTGTTCTACACCACATTATATTTAATAAAGTCAGACACTGCTGTACTATGGAACCAGTCTGCTTTTATAAATGGAAGCAAGTGGTACTCACGCTGAAAAGGTTGGTTTACTGAGAAAGTTGAACTGTATAATTATGTCTGCGGTTGATTTGAATTATATTACAATTCAATGCAGCTTTAAATATTTCAGAAATCATATCTTACCACTGGTACTTTTCAGAATATATTGTAATACCCCAACTGTAACAAAGAATAGAAATAAAAAGAATAAAGAAAAGTGTACAGATGCTCAAATTCATTTTCATAAATAGTAAAATCCCTTTCAGTTATCGAATGATGTTTGCACTCTTTCATCACAGAACACAGTAGGAATCAGTACCTTAGCTGTAGATCTGTTCTCTGTGCAATATCTTTGAAAGTGATATAACACACATGGAAAGTCACTGCACTGTACATATAGTGCTATTTATAATTGCTTTTTTTATTCTTCATTTCAGTTTTGTTTATATATACAGGTATGGGATTCATTATCCAGAAAGCTCTGAATTATGGGATAGCTATCTCCCATAGACTCCATTATAACGAAATAATTAAATTGCATTTATTTAATGTTTACATTATTTTTAGTAGACCTAAGGTATAGAGATCAAAATTACATAAGGATCCCTTACCTGGAAAACCACAGAGCATTTGGGATAACAGGTCCCAGGCCTGTATTGCTCTTAACTATAAGCATAGTTCACCAACATATAAAATGTAACGCTCTAATCATTACACCTTTTCAACAATAAAAAAGGTGTATATATATATGTATTGCACATGCAAGAAGTCACCAGCAAAAAATTTCATTTATAGGATGGCCAGCAAATTTTAATTTGTTTCCTATTTCTGCCTATTCTAGCTTGTTTAGTACAAGTATAGGCTCCATTATCTGGAAACCTGTTATCCAGAAAGCTCAGGATTATGTGAAGGCTATCTCCCATAGATTCCATTTTAAGCATTCATTTTTTTTTAAATGATTTCCATTTTGTCTGTATAAATAAAACAGTATCTTATACTTAATACTAACTAATTTGCATGAATCCATAGTGGTTGCAAAGCAATCCTATTGGGTATATTAAAGGTGATTATTTATCAAAATCCAAGGGGCAGATTTACTAAATTTGTGTGAAGGATTCGAAATTCTATCAAATTAAAATTTTTCTAATTCACGAATTTTCGAATATGCAAATTAGGTAACTTCGACCATCGAATTTGCAAAATTTCCATGTTCAAAGAAAAATCCTGCAATCCAACACTTTGATCGTTCGAAACGTACGATTTTTTTAGAACATTCAGAGGAGATTTTAAGATTTTTTCATAAAATCATACGATCGTGCAATTTTATCGAGAAAACTAGTAGCGGTAAAGTCCAACAAATTCGATGTTCGATTTTGTCAGATTTTACTTTGAAAAATCGTAAAAGTGTCGCATTTGAGGGCAAAAAGCCCTCGATATTTGACCCTTGAAGGATTCGAAGTTCGATCGAATTCGAACGAATTTCGAACGTAGGATTTATTCATTTGGTCGAATATGTGAATTTTGGCATACAGATGCAGCCACTTGGATTTGTGAGTTAAATGCGTCATGACTCGGGGTTAATTGAAGAAACTGTGTTATCTAAAGTTATCTTAACTCATTTAATGCATTTAACCTTTTCATTAGCATACCAAAGCACCATTGTTTTCAACGGTGAACTCTTTAATTGGATGGGATGCTGTGACACAATATTCTGTGCTAAGTGGGATGAATGGGATAAATGAGTTAAGTTATTCTGTGTCAAATGCACAATCCAAAGTGGATTCATCTGTATTCGATCATTCGACCAGAGAAGGATTTTAATTTTAAAGTTTATTCGATTGCCTACTTCGGCAGATTGGACCTACCGAATTGCAATAGAAGCCGATGGGAGCACTCCCATAGGCTTCTGAGACTAAGTCCTGAATAGGATTCGTACGATCGAAGTGTTCGATCGTTCAAATCGTACGAATCATTCGAATGATCGAATGATTTATTCGTTCAGTCGAATGATTTATTCGAATAAAAGGTAGCCTGGAACTATTCGATTAACATTCGAAAATCTAATGCTAATCGAATATCAAATAGAAACAAATTATTTTTGGGGAATAATAGTAAATTTGCCCCTTTGTGTGCACAATTTCCTATCACTTTCCGCACTGAGGACTGTGTGCACAGGCAAATAAATGTGAAGTTTGTATTGCGCACATTGGGCAGCATGTGGTCCCTGGAATCATGATGCCCTAGGCCCTGGTCTTTGTGGCCTTGCCATAAATCTGGGCCTAGCAGGGGCACTTCACTCCATGACTCAGTAAGTGATTCATCCTTGAATTTTACATAATTACTGCTTCTTAAAATATCCTATAGTTTATTTGAGTCCTATACTGGGACTTGAAGGTATCTGTATTTTAAACATGTCTTGTATCCTATTCTTTCTAAATCATCTATGCAGAGAATACCTTTTCATTACATATTTTTTAAGTTTTTTAAGTTTTTATCTCTTTCAGAAATATATTGATGCAGCCAGTACAAGCAAGAAGCGTAACAGAGTTCCTGTTTTAAAAATATATTCACAGGAAAAGGTGAAAAAGGAACAAATTATGCATAAAAATAAAATGTAACAGCCCATTTTTCATTTTGATCCTTTATTGACCTATTTACTGTACCTTGTCGGTGGCTTCATTTTCTTTTTGACGCCAGCATATACCTTGCATGAAGTAACAGGCAGTTCTTTCTCAGGCTTTATACTCTGAATTACAAAAGAAGTGACAGTTCAAACTTTTTTGCGACACTATAATATACACCACATAAAAATATTATTAGTAGTGGTACTAGAGTGTGTATCTTAAATAAATCCTCTGACTGGCCTCAGAAATTGTGCCTGCTCATGTGCTTCATGACTTGGATAATTGGACTTGAATTTTTACTACTGAATGCTGAATTTACCACTAAGCATGGGAGCATTTTTAGCCAAATAAAGAAAAAAGACGGAAAAAAGGATGACTTATAAATTGCACCATCCCACTTAAATTAATCCTAATCCTCTATTGTATGCTAATAAAATGTAACCTTTATTATATATAATCAAGAACAAGTTATATCTGTCAAGCTTAATAGAAATGATTATAGGCAGACGCATGTAAAAAAACAACCGAGAGGGGTCCTACTGAAACAGCTACTAAGTTTGCTGTTGAGAGAGGCTGGTATTGATCCTGCTTGCTGTAGTACACACCATTGGAATACAGACACAGAGTTTAACGGTATTGGCTGGTGATCACAAATTAATGTATTGCACTCAAATAGGCTTCCAGGTGCCGTAACCTGCATGTACTATATTGTAAGCCGATCAATACTGTCCTGTTCAGTAACAGGTGGGGAATTGTTACATTGATATTACGTGCTATTAATTTATAGGCACCCAGTTCTGCATTGTCCCAACAAGATCAGACCCTCTGTTCCCCCAAACAATCCTTTCCATCAGTTATTGTTCAGCTGGCATGCAAAGTTACTATAATACTCTATCCCCTCTGAACCAAACTACCTGCACCTCCTGCCACCAGCAGAGTGCCCTCCCAGCCATTCATTCCCCCATTTTAAGCTAAGTTCCGATACTGTGCCTATAGTATCTAAAATGAATGAGAATGCTCCCGATGTGCATTTTGCTCGGTCTACCCGAGCTTTGTCAAAGCTTTGCCACAGCTTTTGTCAAAGCTCAGGTAGACAAAGAGGATCGTGTGTGGGTCGAGTAAGACCCAACCCATACATCACTACTGCACACAACTCTTTGCTTCTCTTGATGGACTGTGCTCCCAATCACCTTTAGTTTTGCCAGCATTTTTAGCTATTCAGGTGTTAGGGAGCTGTTATTGGTTACCTTCCCATTGTTCTGCTGATGGGCTGCTGAGGAGAAAGGGAGGGGGGTGATATCACTCCAACTTGCAGCGCAGCACATATCACATGACTGAGGGCACCTGGCAAACTAACAACATTTCTAGCTCCATGTCAGATTTCAAAATTAAATATAAAAAATATGTTTGTTCTTTTGAAAAACGTTTTTCAATACAGGATTCTGCTGGAGGAGCACTATTAATGGATGCTTTTTGTAAAAACCTTTTTGAATGATAGCATCCCTTTAGTATATGATCCCTATAATCTTCAACTTAAAACTACTCCTTTTCCTCATTTATAACAAAACTGTCTGCATGCCATTTAATGGCTTCCAAGATACTGAAACGTGTGCAGCCAAATATCTTCGGGAATTTCTTACACTTTTTAACATGCAAATTGCATATCATCATGTACTGAAAATCAATCACAGGGAAGTTGTAAGAACAGCTTTGATAACTTCTACAGTCAACATATTAAACTCTTGACAAGGTGCTAATGAAGGTTAAAAAGGATTAATTTTAACAAACTGGTGCAAATTTTAACTTTTAACACTATGTTATTGCATTATTGCATGACAGCCAGAAATTGATCCAATTAAAATATTTATGTGTGTGTGTGTGTTAGTGTGTGTGTGTGTGTGTGTGTGTGTGTGTGTGTGTGTGTGTGTGTGTGTGTAATAATACATATTTAAAAGTTCCTGTGTAAAGTGTTTAATACTATCTTTTGAAATTAAAATATGTATTCAGTCTTCTGAGAATAACATCTTTAAAAAAATATATGCTTAAGCATAGGAGTCGGTGAACTAGCCATCTGTTTATGTATTATTAAATGTCTCAAAGGTCCAATATATCAACCATCTTAACACCCGCAATGTATTTTTTCCCACACCTTTTTTGATGGAATGAAAGATGTATCAGTGTAAACAGGATTCATTATTCATATCTTATGTATAAATGTAAATATTTAAGTGGGGGATATACTCTACCAAACATTCTATCAAGTGTGAATAAATAATGTATAATTTAATGTACTGTGAACATGCCACATTATATAAAACCAAAGAAAAGGAAGAGGAAAAATGTGGATGATACATGAAAAGCTCATTACCATGAATATTTAAATAATTATCCGTGCATAAATCAGGTTTTCCCTTAACAGCATCTATTACTTAAGAGGGCACTTTTATCAGTCAAAAAATATTTATCTTCAGTTTTGCCTTCTAAAGCCATAAATAACATGTGCAGCTAATTAAAAATCACTTTTTGTTATACATGAGGTCATTGTTTTTAGGTGTTTGTGATGGGAAGGAGTTGAAATCACTTCAGCATTAGAGCATTAGATTGTTCACTAGACAGTGCAAGCCTATAGACAGCACTTTGAAACCTAGATCGATAACAAATATACTGGAAATACAAACATAATTAGGTAAATATTTTAAAAAAGGTTGTATTTCCTTTTACTCTTAAAAAAATATATATTGGTGTAAAGCTAAATTATTTAACATTGTACGGGCAGAAGATCTATTATTCAAAAATTCAATATCCAGAATGCAGTATTTTTTCCACACCGGGTCAGGAAAAAACCAAAATCGTATGAATTTTTTTTTATTGGGATAATCCCCAAAAATGAGTTTTTCAGATTATCGGTCAAAACTCAGCACAGACCACAATATCTTCGAATAGTAAAAAGGATATCTGAGATTGACTTCTACATGTCCTCAGCATACTTGAGATGGTGGATTTTCATAATAAATCTGGAAAACTTTTACTATTTTACATTTACAGAAAAAGTTGTGGTATAGCAAATAATCACCTTAATGTTTACATGATTTTCTAGCAGATTTGGGGGCAGATTTATCAAGGGTTGAAGGATAAATTCAAATTTAAAAAATTTGAATTTCTAAGTAATTTTTGGGTACTTCGACTATCGAATAGGCCGAAATTCGATTCAAATAGAAAAAATTTGATTTGAATCGAAAAATGCGACCATTCAAAAATCGAACTACTGTCTCTTTAAAAAATTCAAATTTGACCCTTCGCTGCCTTAAACCTGCTGAATTGCTGTTTTAGTCAATTGGAGACCTCCTATAACCTTTATGGCATCTTTTGGTAAATTTTGAGAAGACGTTTTAATTGTACAGTTCCAACAAATAGAATTCTATTGAAAAAAGACCTATTCGATTGAAAATGGTCAATTTTCGATTGAAAAAACACTTTGACTTAAATTCGACGGTCGAATATCGAAGTATTTTCACTTCGAAATTCAACCCTTGATAAATCTTCCCTTTAATGTATGAAGACCCAAATTATGGAAACATATGTTATTCAGAAAACCCCAGGTCCTGAACATTCTTGATAACAAGTTCCATGCCTTGATCATAATGTTTCCCAGAAATTGTATTGGTTTGCAAAATTTGTTCTTTGAGCTAGTGTAAACTTAGTCTATTGGGACTAAGTGATTCAAGTCTTATTAATATTTTAGTGTAAGAACATGCCTGTTATGATGTGACTTTGAGGTTCAATATTTATAACACTAATATGGTTGTGAAGGCTGCCTTTAATTTGGCGTTGATTTGGTACATCATACTTCCCTTTCAAATATTTATATGTGCTTGTTCATAATACTCTAAGGAATAATAAGGCAAATATTTCTTTTTAATCAAACTAGGCTCAGGTTATGGCATTTTACCAAGTCAAATGATGAGTTCCATGAATTGAGTTGGGTACTGTATCACATCATCAATATGATGAATATTCTGTATATTGCTACAATTCACAGCAATCTTTAATATGGCTCTACAATATAAAGTGGTATAATGCAGTTATTAAGGTATGGTCACCCAACATAGTACACATACATATACAGTGGCTGCTAGGGTCAAATATCAGATATGTTGAAAATTTACAAATCAGCTACTGAACATGGGCATAAATAAGAACCTCCTAACTGGTATTCCGGTTTGTGCCATATATAAAAAACAAAAATTGTGCTCTAAATTGATTTGAACCCCTGCTGATAGCAATTCACACATTGAGCTCCATATAATAAACCTTTGCTTTGTTATAGTCAAGTGAATCATTATACTAGAATTTATGGAACCATATGGCACCATTTTTTTGTAGAAAACATTGCACCCTTTCTGGAAATTCATTCAAGCAGGAAATAATTGTTAGGGAAACTATATATATATAGATAGATAGATAGATAGATATAAATATAGATATTTATATAATATGTATATATATATAAACTATAACAAACAAGGGAAAGTTGTATATATATATAT